>JAHREE010000253.1:254741-482479 GCA_033628505.1 Tringa tobata | reverse complement strand
CGGGGGAAACCGGCTGCGCGCCCGGAGCCGCCGGGCAAGAGCCCAGCCGGAGCCGCGCCGCTGCCTCGGACACGGCCGAGGAGGAGGATGGCGTTACCGTGGCAACCGGCATCTCCGAGATTGCCATGGGAACCGGGCGGCGGGATGCGGAGCTCTGCCCGGGAGAGCTCTGCCCAGGGGGGAGACCTCACTCCGCGGCCCCCACTCCTCCGGGCCTTCAGGGCTTTAGGGGGCTCCTGGCGGGTTCGGGGCTTTTCAGGGCGCATTTGAGTCTACCAGCCTCGAGGGCTGGGGGTCCCCCGGGGCTTTGGCCTCAGGGGCTTTGGGGCTCAGCCGCAGCTCTCGGGCAGGACAGCAGAAACCCAAGTTCCTCCCCGTCTACCCGTAGACAGAGACACCGGGAACCTGGTTGAAGATGTTGTTGCTACTGTTGAGGTGCTTGAGCGTGGACTCGGGGTTACTTAACACAGCCCAAGGGTCGGGCTGAATAACATTAACGAACAAAAAGATAGGTGTGTTAGTGGCTGGGAGGGGTAGCAGGACACCCCCTTCCCTGCAGAGGCCGAACATGTGGCTTCCTCTCTGAAAATGGAGTTGTAGAGGAGGCGCGGCGGGTAACTGCCGGGACAAAGAAACACATGGATGTTTAGAGGATTTGGCATAGCAGATCAGAAAGCCCAGATGGGAAACAACATCCGTCACGCGAGTGCACGGGGCTCTGACCGTGGGAGATCAGCACATCCCCAGGAAAGGGACACACACCACGGGCAGGCACTGGCAGCAGGGACCAGGGCTGTGGGGGCTCTGGAGCCCCTCACCTGCCGGGTCCATTCCCACCGTGTGCTAACAGAGCCTCAGCGATGCTGGACAGAAGGGAGAGCATAGAGGAAAGCTGTTGACTTTTGCTGAGCTGCATTGTGGTTCGTGGGGGTACGCTGGAGGCCTTCTTCCCACAGTAATGCACTTGGCGTATCGGCTTCAGTGCACCTAATTCCATCCACGCAAGTTAGCACACATGGACTTTACAAACCTGGTTTCCTGGTTTATTGTAACTGACAGGCAGCTCAGCCCAGACGAGCCCAGATATAGTTCAGAGTCTAGCAGCTGTGTTCAGAGGGTTTTTTCTCCCCAGGAAAGGCTGTGGCATGATAGAAGCACCTCATCCTCACATCTGTCCTCATCTTTACCTTCTGCTAACAATTTAAGGCTACAGCGTAACATAATTTTTTCTCTTAAAATACCAGATTTGCTACCTAGTTATAGTATACATACGTAAAATAACTGTAGAACAAGAAAATATTTTTAGACAATAAAAAGAGAAAGAATTGCTGAGATGGGAAGGTTTATGGGTAATAATAATGCTTGGCTTTATTACTCCTGAAGGAAATCTAACTCTTGGTATGGGCTTTTATGACACCTGGAAAAGGAGGGCTTGCATCTAAGAGCTCCTGAGTTTGCTTGAGAGATGCTGAGCATCCTCCACTTGAACCGAATCTTGTGATCTTTGCTGAGCTTGTTCTAGTGTCTTCAGTCGCCGTTTTCCATGGAAAATAAGTTTGTTTGCATCCTGCGGGAGTTGCTGAGCTCGCCCTGCGAGACGGGGCCTATCATCTCTGGGAGAAATCCCTGAGTTTCCCAACATCAGGATTTCTCTGTGGTCTTCCAGGAATTTCATTCATAGAAACGAAGCCCAGCTTTGACTGAAATGGGTGAAATTTTTCCCTTGATTTAAACCGAGCTTAAGTAAGAACTTTGTTTAAAAAGAAGAAGTCAGTGAAGTGGTGAGCACTGGGCAGCGCTGCCGGCAGTGCCCGGTGACGCTGGCCGATCTCCGGCCTCGCAGCCTCCCTGGGGCAGCGCCTGTGCCTTCCTGAGCACATTTTGTTTGCAAAGGGATTTGCTGAAGAATTGCACCCCGCAGCTGCGTGCAAGAGAACCTTGAATCCCCATCAGTTCAGGGGACTGAAAAGCATTTCATGTGACCCATCTGTCCAACAGCAATTGAGCTGTTCTGCTCAAAATTCCAATGCTCATAATGAAATTACAAAGTTACAAAATTTAAAGTTGTCAAATATGTGCTAAGAATGGACCAATTGAGAAAAGTGTCATCTGTTCACAGATCTGAGGAACAGAGACTACATTCTCTCCTACATTTTAAGTATGTTCTGTCTTTGTAAGATAAAATCTATAGATACATTAAATTATGTTTTAAATCATATCATGGGACTGATTTCAACATGGAAAGGTTCCTTTGTTTCATAGAATAATAAAACCATTTCTAGAAGCTGATTTAAAACAACACCCTCTTGATTGTTTCAGAGCATCACTCATTCAGAGTGGATAGATCTTTCGGTAAAATCAACACAACAGTTGAAGATCTGAGGAGATACACAGCAGGAAAATAATTTCAGTTACAGATTTTCATATGTGATTAAATGTTCTGGCTCAAACCCATTTTTATAACTTTTTATGTTTTGGACTAATAATTACAAAAGCCTACTTCATTTATTTTAATGGTCTTAAGCACCGTTTCTGTCTTATCTCAAAAGGACAAATCTCAGACACAAATGTGCAAAAGCTGAAAATACCTTCAACAGCCTCTTAAATTACTTTTGACATGAATAAAACATTTTGCAGAGTAAATTTCAGGTCAGTTGAAATTTTACATTAAAATGTTTGTCAACCGTATACATAAAACAACCTGTGTGCTGGATTTTGAACAGTCACCTGTTCGGTATCCCCAGCTCCAAGATTTCAAACAAAATTGTTGAAACAAAATGGAAAAGAATAGGCTTCTAACCAGATTACTAGCTGTTCCTCAATGTTTTCCTGTTTTTCTTCTTCAGGATAACATTTTACAACAAATTAGCATCATAACGGTAACTGGAGAGACACAGTTCAGGGAGCCAGCATATTATCTTTGTTTGGAGCTGCAGTTGTCTTGGGGATGAAATCATGTTTCAGTACTAGTAGTCAATACTACTACGGAGCTTAGTCACTCCAGAAGTAGTGTTAATGATACATCAGTCAAACCCTTGCCTGTGTAATCCCAACGCGGCTCTTTTAGCGTGTTTGTCAAAGGTGGAGGTAGGAGGCTCATTGAGTGGATTTTAAACAATAGCAGTATTTCTGCATGGATTTTTAAAACTTATATCTGAGGTAATTGCCTTAGGTAGGAAACTGTTTAAAATAGTTCTTGGTATGAATGTGCATACAGCAGAAGTGGGTACTCTTCGACTGAGCCTCTGCAGTAAAATGGCCCAGGGGCTCCCTGGCAAAGCACTTTTTTGGTTTTCCAGGGCCACAGCATCTACGATAACTGTGGTTTTGACAGCTGAAGTTCAACTATCGCTGGAGTAAGAAGTTTCCGATGACACCCCCATGCAGCCATCCTGGCCATGCTTGCAATCTGTGCCTCAACCCACAGATTAATAATTAGAGCAAATCAGCCCCATTTCAAGGGACTGCTGTTATGTCCTGTCTCTACACCCAAGCTGCAGTAGTTGTCACAAGCTGTGGCGCCCTCTCAAGATGGTGCAGACCAGGGTCTTGCAAATACAGCAAATGCTGTGTCTTGTCCTTTCGTCTCAAGCTAACCTGAGAAAGAGAGATTAAACCACCACAATTTTCCAGCAGCCTCTATGATTCCTATGGTAAATGCGCAGCGCAACAATGTAAGCATTGCACTCTTAGTCACAAGGAGGATGTGCTATAAAAAAATTGACTAGGAAAAAAAAGAGATTTTAAAAACACCACTTCATCCACTGAAACTGCTTATCTTGGTGAACAATCATGCTGAAGTTAATAGAACAGCTCACAATAGAGAGCTCTACAGGCCCTATGACATCAAGATATGAAATCAAGTAATGTACTTGTAATTTGAATTTATTCAAAGAGTATTTTATTAAACACTTCAGCATATGAATATCTTTGAACCCATTGTGTCTACTGCTTCCGGTATTCCCTGTTTGCCATTTACTTTTCAAGTGGTGCAATTGGTTATTTAATTCACATGGAACCATGTGTCCTTCCTGACTGGGTGGCTGGAACATTTATAATGGGGAGGAAGGACTGAGTAAATTATTTGTGACTTGAAAACTTGCACAAATGCACATTTGCACAATTATTTGCAAGTCTTCTGGCGTGGATGAATGCGCACAAACATGGGAACTGCAGCACGCGCATGCGCTGCTTCCATGGATACTCTTGAAAACAAAATAAAAATGCTTCTACAAATGTTTGAGGCAGGCGAATAAAGGAAGGCTGCCATCCATCAAAACTGCAAATTCATGGCTCATCCAAAAAGAATGAATATTCTTTAGTATTCTCAAAGCAAATGCTATGAGGTCCTAGCACCACCACTGCTTGTAATGAACTGAATACAATGCAGGGTTTATAGTCAAATGCTATTGCCAAAGTTTCATTTGTTGAAGCACAAATGTTCTATCACTTTACTATCAGACATGACCTGTCTTGGAGGTTATCTCCACAGGCACGTTAAGAGACGGTTGGCCTTCTCAGTTTTTACAGGCATATGGGCCTACATTCACACTATGAAAGAAGTTGGCTGCACGTGGACAATACACAAATGGGTGTCTCCACTGTGAAAACCTTATTCTGTGTATCCCATGCCCTATTTCTTTCACAATATATATGTATTTTGTATGTGCATTCTAGGTCCTGAAGAGTGAACTGCCATCCACGAATCTTTCAAAACAAATGTAAACACATTAGAGAAGGAGTTTTCTGAGATTTAGCCCATTCTTTCTTTCCATGCATCCTGCTCATACTATCTCCCTTGCCGTGGTAAAACATGTGCTGTTGAGAAGGTGCCTGTGCTGCACTCATTGTTTTTAAAAGCAATTCTTAGAGCTCCAGCATCATCTCTGCAACAGTGTGTGAAGCAGTGCTGTTTTGTTAGCAATTGATGGAGTGATTTTTGACAGCCTTTTGAAGTTAATTTTTTTCAAGAGCATTCTGTTTGCTAGAGAGAGTCTCTGAATTTGGAGCAATCTTTAGGGATGCAGAGTTCAATCTCTTCAAAATATTGCCCATAGTACAACATATTTTAAAATACCGGGAAATTTTGTGCTGGAGGAACTGTCAGCAGAAGACGGGTTAAGGCGTTATCTTCTCAAATTGAAAAAAAAAGCACAGATCTCTTAAATGCACCTCTTTGACCATCTGTAACAGAGGCTCTCAAATGACTGCACTGATGTAACAAAACATCCATTCTTCCTGAGATGCTCTATGAAATGGGCATCTGAAGCTAATTGACTGAATATATATTGCTTTAATGAATTAATTTCTTTTCTTGAACTCGATCTACTCTATAGCCAGTAGGGAGCTATCAGGCTACATGAGTATACAGTACATAGTATTTTCTCCGTGGCTCTCAGCATGTCAGATATCCCAACGCAGAACTTGGAACCCAAAGACTTTCTGTGCATTAGCAATCCTCCCTGAAGGCTGTAAACCAATGAAAGCACATTTGTAATCCAGCTGTAAAGCTTCTTCATCTCTACAAGATGTAATGTGGATAATATTAATCTTACCTAGGTTTAAGAAATATTTTGTGAAAAGAGTCAAGGCTGCATTGGGTGATACAAATAGGATACCTGTGGCTGTGTTGTGCTATAGTCACTTTTTTATTCTGTATATAATTATACTGCATATTGTAGGTGGTTGACAGATGGCATTTGCGGTAGTATCTGTCAGAGGCACGGTAAGTCATGTTGGGGTTCATAGGAACCTTTGCAATGTAATGTAATGTAGTCTTTGGGCTTTTTCCAGCTGCCATTACCTTTAACTGACCCTTTGCAATGGGCTTTTATTACTCTTTTTAGATACTGGCAGGAATTCGTAGCCGTTACAACTCGTCAGGGCTTGCCCTGCCTTCTGGCAGCTCTACTAACCCTCGCCACTGCAAACTGGTAAAACAGGCAAATATGGCAATGTACTTTTTGTTCCTGTAAAATTTCAACACAGCAATTATTTCTCCAGAAGATCCTGTCCCATTCACTGGGTCACTCTGCGTCACTTCTGCCCAGATTGTGCTGTCCAACCTGCAGCTTTGGTCAGAGTCTTGCTAGGTGCAAAACACATGAAACCTCCTTAAAAATCTGGGGGAGAAGGGGTGTATGTCTGATACCTCCATGCTGTAGCCACGTGTATCTTTACAGAAACAGAGAAAAGAAGAAAATCTGTTAGGAGGGGAGGCTAGTGCTTTCATCTCCTTTTTTAAATTCTTTTGAGGCAGTAGGAGTACTTAGGTACTGAGTGTAATTTGAAGTCTGTTATTAATACCTCTCAGCCCCCAGAGTCAGTTGGTGTCGGTGTGGTTTGGGTGTCGAAGAGCTGAGCAGTCATTCCTGCATCCCCAGACTGGAAATGGAGAGGGAGGAGGAGGATGGATGGGCTTGTGGGTCTGGGCTTTGCTGGGTTTCCTGCCAGATTTGGGGCCAGTTATTTATATTCCTGCCCCTGACTAGGAGGGATAACTGTGCTTCCTTCCCACCCACTTTCCCCTCATACTAATAATAAAAGGGAAAAGAAGATGTGGAGAAACTGGGACACAGCGATAGGGCTGCCCAGCTCAGAGAAGGTGTATGAGCACTGCTTTAACTGGGTTTGAAGCATTTTACTTGCAACTTATGTTTTATACATGCAATATTTTGTGTTTAAGCATGTCTTCCTTGAGGGATGGGATTAAGTCTGATTCTCCACCTACGTAGATTTAACTGCTTTCTAGGAAGGCGGTGGAATTATGCCAATATGAAGCCAATATAAGAGAAGGGATCGTAGATCTGTCCCTTCAATTGGACCTTTTCCTGCTGGTCCCTCTTTTCTGAGCCAAGACTCATCTCAGGAAATAAATCATACTATCGAACTGAAAAACCGGTCCTGCTTCCAAACATTACTTTCTGCTTGTCTTCATTTTAGATTTCTGTTTACTGGTATTTATTGTGTCGCAGACTTATGGTTCAGCGTCCAAATTCTTACCAACAGATGGCAAGGCAGGATGCACAGGAGTAGTAAAATAAACAGGATAAATGCACAACTGCCCATATGTCTGAGAGGCTGATACACATTTCTGACTTCAGAACAAAAGGATGTTTTCAGTAGACAGCTCCAGTGCTGTGCAGCGCTTCTCGCTGTTTTCTTCCTTGTCCTAAAGACTCTCACTTTTTCAGCATATTTTGATCAGTTATATTACAATATATTTTGAACTCTCTCTTCTATTCCCAGATAGTTGTTTCCTTTAGTTATTTGTTTCCACTCCCAAAGTTACATCAGTTCCTTTTACCTTCAAAATTTTAGAGTGGAAGATGGGTGTTCCCTGGGCCTCAGCTTGTATTTTTTTCTTTCAGAGTGGTTGTTTTGACTATTTTGAGGGGCATACAGAGGTGCTGGGGACCACAGCAACATCTGAGATGGTTAGTTTCTCTATATTGGGATTTATTATAATATTAATGATATGTGGCCTCTCTAATCTCTCAAAATAGCAAGCCCCAAGGCAAGCTGCCTACAGGATGGATGGCCCAGCCTAGGCAGACTTTAGCTAGATTTCCCTTCAAAGCTGGGGGCGTTTTTGCCAGTTGTTGCATGCTGTGGGTCAGATGCAACGGAAGCGTTGAAGCAGCCCTTGATTTAGCCTGGCAGATAGTCCAGCCCCTCGTTCTCGTGGTGTCCTGTCGTCTGAACATCTTTGTTCGCATTCTCTTACTGCCTCTCCTTGCTGAAATGTTTCAACTTTCCTTCTGCTAAGAAGGTGCCTTCTAAATTAGCTTTTCAATGACGGTGCAAGAGTCTTTCTTTAGAAAACTGGCAGATATTGCCCCAGGTAGAAATTTAGGATTTTTAATTTCTCTTCTTAACTCCTGAGCCTCTCTGTGTCCTCCTGGCAAAGAAAAATATATAATCATATATTTGTCAAAAGGTATGAGGTTTGGGTTCTCTTTTCTCTACCTGTTTACTTACATGTTTCCCATGTGTTTGTCCAGGCTCCTGCTTACTTTTGAAAGAGCACTGTAAGTTCTTCTTCAATAAAATTGGGGCATTTCTTTGTCAAATGTTATATGTGAAGGAATGCTAGATTATAAACATGCAGTCATGATTCAGAGAGACAGATGAATGGAGAGTGCATTATGGAATTACAGTATTTCCTGTGCAGATTGCCAGACCCTGATACGAATTAACCTCTTTTATTGTTCTTTTTCAAGCATTCCGCCTTTTAATTGCTGTTTTGGAATTGTGCCACTTAGTTGCGCCCTTTGAATGCTTCTCACTTAGCCAGTGCTGTTAGCTTGATAATGCCAAATATTTCAAAGATATTCAGAAGCAACAAACACCCCCTGTTTGAGTGGGAGAGGTACCCAGTTCAGTGAGGAACTACCACCCTCATTTAGCTGCCAGGGCTTTTTCAGATTTAGTTAATAACCATTTTTAAGTCACTGCCAATTCTCTACTGGAGGTTTAAGATCAGTATTCTCCCATTTATACAATTTAAATAACACAATTTTGTGTAGAATATGGATGACTGAATATTTTCTCCTGTCCAAATATATGGCACTCAATAACGTTAGGATTGTTATCGTGTCTTACTTGCATCCCAGAGGCATAATTTGTCTATTGTTGCTGCAAGGCATTAAAAAGGAACCATGACATGTGGCAATTATGACTTGAAATAGGATCTTGCCAGAGGTACGTTGCCTAAATATAATCAAATCTAGAACACAACTTATTGCATATACCTATCTTAGAGCTGTGCATACCTCTCTCATGGCTCACTGAGTGTCACTGATGACTGTTAGCAAGACAGTGGATAATTTTGTTGTAAGGGTTGCCGTGCTGTTGGGCTTTTTTAAAGCTCAGCCCCCGGTGTTCAGCTGCTCCCAGGTGAATGAAGTAGCAAACTCTGAACACTGGAAGACCTTGTGACTGTTTCAACTGAGTTTTCAAAGGGAGCCAAATATGAAAGTTAGTAATATTCCTCTGTATATGACTCACTAGTGGCAATAGTGGGCTTTAATCCGCTTTGTCCAGGTAAACTCAGGTAAACCATAGCAATGCTCCTATACATGCTTGCATACATTTTAAGACAAAATTGGCTAGAGTTGATTTCTTTGTGTGTTAGTTTATTTTTAGCAAGTTGCATTATGTCACATCACATTTTTATCCACATGGATCATGAACAGGATTGAAGCCCTCAGTCACTGAACAGAGTTGTTACTTGAGTCAGTGGAGTAAATAGACCAAAATAGATTGCTATTCTCCAGATATGCCTCTGCTGGTGGTGGGGAGGTTATTTTTTGGCAACTGTGAACTGCCAGAGCTTCAAGAACTTGGTTTCCAGTGCAGGTTACAGAGGCAGCCCCAGACTCTTCGTCTGTTTCCTCCCAGATTTAACCTCCCGTGGTTATATGTATATGTTATATGTGTGTCCCCTGACGTACACCCAGCCGACAGCAGGTTATTCTGTACAATCAGAGCTCGGCAACATTATTAACGATTCCAGTTGGCTTTTATTAGGAGAACTGTTGGAAAGCATCAGTATCAAGCAGAGCTATCCTAGACATGATAAAATACCAGGTAATAAATCAGGGAGCTAAGTAAGAGTTTGGAAACGGCTTCTTAAAACTGGAGTTTCTAATCCTAACCAGTTGGGTGCTTGTCCTCACCCTCCTGCCAGCAGAGCATCCATTATTTGCCACTACAGCAATTTTGGGTTCACCAGTGTGCTCTTTGCAGACCGATCTCTTCCAGACGGAGCGGTAGGATGCAGACAGCCCCGATCCAAAAGCCCCTCTACGTTTACGCGTGTGCTGAACCCCAGCCAATGACCCTGGCAAGAGGCTGAGTTTCTTGGCTCAGGCTTCGTGCTGCTGGGGTCTGCCCCCCGCAGCGTTTGGATCAGAGCTGGTCCACGTCCCCCCAGCTCTGCCCACTGCGAAAACACATTTCTGTCTGTCGACGAAAGATGCTCCGAGCTAATGAGTAGTCTTTTCAAAGACTGTGGCTTATGAACTCTAACTGTATTTCCAGTGAAGGTTTGTCGTTGAAGCTTACGTTGCATTGGGAGTCAACAGGGTTGCATTTTTTAGGTTACTTAGTGTTTCCAAATATTCTTATCCAAGACTATGACACTATCTGCTAATCATGAGGTTAAACCACCTCATGTGGTTCTCCTCAGCAGACTGAAGGTTTGCTTCAAAGGTTGGTAGGCGTTTCTCATTTGCTCTGTGCGTTTTGCTGTACTCTTGTCCTTGCCTTTGGCGCTGGTAAATGCAAACAGTTTTGGAGATGCTTTGGGATCCTTAAAGATGCAAGGCCTGAAATAAAACATGTAGTATTTAGGAACGATGTTAGTATTCACAGTATCACTTCTAATTACAGCTATTTGAACAATTCATTTGCAATGTCCTGCTATGGTAGTGCTAATTAAAATAGAACCCTCCTTATAGTTTTGTATCAAATTAAGAGGAGCAAACATAGTTATTCCATTCTGTCCCATGTCTTTGAAAGAGGTTTACCCTCATAACTTGCTTTGTAGGGATATTTCCCTTATTTTTACTTGTACTCCTGGTCTGATTTTTAATGACTGACTTTGTGTCTCTCGGTGGCCAATTCCCAGTGACATTTTTCCTCTTTTTATTTTAATTTCTATATATAAGTGGCAGCATTCTAGCTGGAGCCGGTCTTTGGACACAGCAGCAAAATGCCGTAGAGCAGGAAAAACAGGCCAGAAATTTTCCACCTGAATTCTTTTACCCAGGGCTTTGGCCACACAAAGAGCCAACACGCCCGACTTTGCAGGACCAGAGGAGCGCTCAGATGCAGAACCTAATCGAAGGGCAAGTGGTTCAGGATCAGGGCCAGACCTGGGCAGCCAGGAACCTCGCCGTTGGCATCTCCAGGCATTGACACTGGGTGCAGCTACTCCCACAGGTTATCCCTTTTTCTGGCATGCTGGCTCTGCCCTGGGAGGGCTGAGCAAGTCGTTTTAGCTGGCCAGAATATGGGTAGGCTGTTCCTAATGCTGATTTTATAGCATTAATGTGCACCTGTTTTGGTGGCAAACTGGCACCATGTTCAGCCTAAAATGTGTGTAAGCCCTGTATTAAAAGAGGCATAAGAATTAGCGTGTATCAAACATGTCATTAGACACGTGCCTGGTAGACATAATGTAGGATAATGAATATGATCACAGGAATGAATTAATAACTGAAAATATTTTTTATACATATGCACACTTAAAACAGGATAAGAACTAAGTGACACTTGTGTCACCAGTTTATAATTAAAATGCAGTGCTTGAATGAAAATGTAAGCTTCAATTAGCCAGCACGACCCTGCTTCCGGCTTTACTTCCCACTGAAAAGCAACGATAACAAGCTCACATTTATTATCAGAGTTTTTCCTGGAGCTGTGCACTGAAACATGCTCACATCTGAGCCCTTTCACTGAAGACATTTTTTCGCTTCAGCAGTTTGGCATGCCATACAAAGGCTCTCTGATTTTTAGTGATGTTCACCTCCTCTTACATAAAAATGTTTTCTGTGCATATTATTTGGTTTTAGTTAAAGTCCAGGTGCACGGGTTACTGAGGAACCAAAAGGATGGCTCATCACATAGCACAATGGGTAATTATTGCTGAGCTTCACTCTACTGCAAAGACAAATCCTTTCTTGGAGCTCAGCATTGTAGCTCAGAGAGAGAAAATACCCACGATCTAGCCCAAAGTGCTATAAGGGTAATAACAGATCCTCTGGTATCTGCTTTGCCTATTTAATTTTTAACTATCTCAAGGGACAGAGCTTCACAGTTTTGTTTAGAGATACTATTTTTCATTTTCATTTCACCAGTGGGAAGTTAATACATATATAAATTATGAGTTCTCATGTGTTCCCGTTTTCATCCCAAGAGTCCTTCTAGTTGGGCTTTTTATAAAATGGTTAAATAATTCTAATTAAATAATTAATGCAGTGCTACCTCTTGATTCCTGCGCATCTATGCAATTTGGGTACCTGGGTCCACACAAGAGGAAATGCCATCTATCCGCTTGAGATCCAGATCCTTGAGGTACCTGCTAAGAGCTGCTGACAGCAATGCTGCCTTCCCAGACACTAATCTTGCCAATGCCAAAAGAAAATGGGAATCTTTCTGTCTAGGAGTTGTTTAGCCTGAAGATGTCTGTCATGTCTTGAGGACATGAAGTAAGTGCTCAGTTGGGCATTTTGCACCCTTCAAATTGGGTGCATGTGCAGAGAAGACTACAGGAACTGGAGTCCAAAAGAGGGAATGCCCTTCTCAGCCCGTGCCTAGGACAGCTCGTGAAAGGGCTATAAACCCTAACCAGCCCCAAAATGTCAACTTAGAGCAGTCAAGCCTCAGAAAGTGTACTTAGGGAATACGTCCTCACTGACGGAGATGGGACCGAATGTCCACATGGATATCCATGTGGATATCCTTTGCAATGCCCCCTCCAATATTTTAAGCAATTTCTACGGGCAGAATTCTTGTAACATAGGAGTGGATGTCATGCCAGGATATCTCAACTCAGAATAGATATGTGCTCTTAGCTTTGGGTCAGGTAGTGATGTGTGGTATAGTTAGAGCCCCCAAGGACTCTTCAAGTTGTAAAAACTACAAACATTCTGATTTTTCACTGGTGCTATTCACATGGGACAAAGCGACCTCTCCAGAAAGCCTTTCCAAAGGCTTTCCGCAGCAATCTCTCTCAATAGCATTTAATAACTACCCATGGAGAAAATTACACTCTATTTAAAAGGCCAGAAAAATCATCTTCAGTTTAACTCTGCTGACTTTGGTGGAATTACACCAAAAATGAGTTTTGTCTGATATCCTTTCCCATAATAGTGTTCAGTAGCTGGACTGAAAAAGCCTTTCAAAGTCAGATTAAACAAGTTCAAATGGTGAAATATTCTTTTAATTTTCCTTCGCACACGTTATTTTAGGTGTAGCTTGGAACTCTGCCCTTACAAGAGGCATCACTTTAAATATTTATACAGTGTCAATATGTAGCCACCTTCATACGTTTTTAATGATATGTTCCTTTCAAAATTAACTGTTAGGTAACCCTGTTCTGTAGCGTTCCATATTTTGCACTGCCTTTACGCTACCCTTGCATTTTTATTTATTTATTTTGCTGTGGAACAATGAAGATGTCAAGGCAAGGCCCGGGGGCTCCATGGAAATCAAATTGTTGGAGCACCACTGCTGTTGCCATGGTGGACACACACTCAATAGCACGCTGTGCTGCTCTGCAAGCCAAGGGGATTAAAGCTCGAGCTCCGCTGCTGGGCCATGTCAGTTCACCGCTGTTACAATGGGGGCTCTTCACTTCCCTAATTGTAGTACCCAGGATCAGGAGGGAAAAAAATATTGAAGAAAAACCCAAGCAAAGAGGTGAAAGTGCTGCAAAGGGGCAGGAAGCAACATCTCCTTTCTGAGGTTCCCCCTGGAAACTGCAGTAGTGTCTGGTAGGTTTCTGGATTTTTCAGAGGCTTTTCTCTTTCATCTTCTCATTTTTGTTTCAGTAAGATGCAATGGTCCACTGAGGTGAATGGAAGAAAGCCTGATGCTGTCAGCTGTGTCAAAGATCTTTACTATTTTGTCAGCCCTGATTCGGGCTAAAAAGCCACAGATGAGTGAAAGTGTTGGTACAAGCCACAGGTTGTCATAAATGTGGGATTTTTTAGTCCTGTTTAATTATACCACATTATCATAGCCAAATGATTTCTACAGAAGCTGCTGGTGGCTTGTTCCCATCCTGCTTTCCCTCTCTCCTAAGGGTACCACAGGAAACAGCTGCACCCACAGGTCACACCTGTGTGACCAAAAACCTGGCAAAGCCTGAGCAGATGGACAGAGAGCACAGCAGCTCCAGTGTGGTAGGGAGACTCTTCCCCTGACCAGAGAGACACCAGAGCTTGTCCTGTGCCCGGTTACGCTGAAAGCAAGAGTGAAATATTCCTGCATGCTGCTTTTTAAGGAAGAGTTCCTCTCTTCAGGGCTGAAATCCAACCTTTCCTCTTGCCTGCTGAGGGGGGCCTTACCCTGTACTTGTTTTATAAGTAAGAGCTGCAGTTAAGTCAGTAAAGATTTTGTCTGAGGATAATGGGCTCAACGAAATACTGAAATGGGATTTCCCCGAGTTGCAGGGTATTGGAGGAAGAGACTGAGGCACGAGCAATCCCCTTCCAGCGAGGGAGCGCGGGTCCCTCTGTGCACATCGCTGAATCAGTCCCAGCAAGGATGTCGCCCTCTCTTCTGCTGGCATGTAAGATGCTTTATAAAAAGCACAGG
The DNA here is from genome assembly GCA_033628505.1 of Tringa tobata. NCBI lineage: Eukaryota > Metazoa > Chordata > Aves > Charadriiformes > Scolopacidae > Tringa > Tringa tobata. The sequence goes on along the minus strand of JAHREE010000253.1, from coordinate 468,151 downwards.
GGTATTTTCCTGTCTTCCCTGCTAGGAGCTGAATCTGGTACAATTTGGCTCCAGCAGTGATTTGGTTTGCTCAGTTTTCAAACGTACTGGTAAAGGGACGTTGTTTGCTCCAAACAAAAGCGGTCCGGGCTTGGCATTCCCGCTGTCAGCCTCAGTAATGGGAGCCAGGCAGCAGCCAAAATACACTGAACTGCTCTCTTCCACCACGGGAAAGGCAAGGTATGGTCACGCTTAAATCGCGCTGTTATTTGAGGCTCTTCTTTGGGTTGCAAAGGCAATTTTTTTCCCTGTGTTTGCTGCAAATATGTTTAAATTCACTCTGTTTATGAGGCAAGTAGTCAATGCATCTGAAGTGCATACTTGACATATGTTTCTTTTCACATGCTGTCCTCCATTTGTTTCATGTCGCAGATGCTCAGTTTACAACGTTAAATGTATTCTTATTTACTAGAAATTATTTTAGAAAATAGCTGTTTAGAACTAAACATTTCCAGCCCTTCTTTTGGGTGCTGGGAGCTCCTTTTTGCAGCTGTCCTGTGTGGATGCATGCAGATGTTGACAGGTTAATTTGCATTTGAAGGGCTGGATGCAGTGAGTTAAGCAAGGGTTTTTCTTCCTTGTCTCTGAAGGCAGTCACTTAAACAGTCCTTGCCAAATTTAGCCCTGATGCTACTCTTCTTAATTAACTAGAGCAACATCCAAGCGGAGTTCAGCCCATTGTTAGCTGCCCATTTATTCCAGGGTTGAATTAAGCCCCCTGACCATGTGAGAGAAAGGCTCTTATTCTGAAAATCGATTGTACAGCAGCGAAATGCAAGGACAGTCCTAATTCAAAGCAAGGTGGTATGTACAAGCTGGTTTATATGATTTCCGCTGTATTGTCCTCTATGTTGGAACTGCAGGTCCAAACCTTCCAGATGAGGTCTCTGATTTACCTGGCCGCTGCATACTACTGAACTCAGAAATTTTTTTAGTAAAAAGGAAGTCCTGCTAGCAAGAAAAAAGTGCAGTTTGCACTGCTTGATCCTCCTTCCTGGAGAGTACTCTTTTTTTTTTTAATTATTGTTGTGTGGGTTTTTTTCCCCTTAAAATAAGATTGCATAAAGACTTTCACACACAGCACAAAGACCCAAATTTAGACTTCAGTCCATCCCATCGATAAAGAAGGCGGCAGAAGTCGTGGTCCACAACCATGCTGGCAGCTACTGGAAACTGTTGCTCCGGGTCTTTTATGTACATGATCCATCCACATTGACTCGAAAGTGCCATTTAGCAGAGACCAAAAACTTCCATGCTATAGCAAGGAGAAAAGCTAACATTCAAAGAGCTAGGGCCCTGTCACATTCAAGGCCCGTACACTTTGCTTCCTCTTCATTTTCTTTTTGTTCCTTTAGATGTTACAAAACTGTCAAGGAAAGCTACATCTAGTGGGTATTAGAGTGCTGAACGGAACCTCCAGAAACATGGGAAGGTGTAATTAAGGATGTCTCTTTTTTTTCACCTTCATTTCACCATGCTTCTGTGCTTCCCTGCCATGATCAGCTGTGGGCAGATTCTGGTCTAACGTCTCCCCCATAATCTGGATTTCAGCAATTTTGCAGTTTCCTCATGCTGGAGGAACACAAATTACAGCTGCAACGAGTTTGCTGTGCATCCCCCTGGTCAAGGCTGCCGTGGGGACAAAGTTACCCATCTGAAATTTGGCAGTTTTGATGTCAACACGTAGGCATTATAGTGAACTAATAACACGTTGGGCTCAGTCTGCATTTTGAAGCATTGGTGGCAAAATTCTTACTGGTTGCAGTCAAGTACAGACAGGGTCATCACCCCAACTGTGCATGGGTGCACAGTGCTCTTTCGTAAACAAAAGTGTTTCCTCCAGTCCATCATCTGCATCACGCATGAAGCTTTTTCTTGTAAATATCTTTCTTCTTTTTTCTGTGTAAGAACTTAAGGGGAAGGGATAGGGGTGGAGAATGTTGCTGTTAGAGAGACATGATTCAGGTACCCATGGCGACATGAGATCACTCCACATTATCACCAACACAAGAAGATTACCTTTTACAAGAATAACTAAGAACAGAATTTTTGACCTTCAAGATTTGCTTATCTATAAACATTATAACTGGATAGCAATGCAACCCAACTTGTCAGCAGCAAGAAATAAAAGAAAACTAATTTAAAACCTGGCAGTGGCAGTGGAATAAATTCGTACATTTATCATTTCATAGCTGCTGCCTCTTTTCCTATAAGGTTTAAATTATTAGATTTTTTTTTTTTTTAACATTATGTTTACTCTCCTAAGAATAGAATACAATTTACAGAAGCTCATATGGATGAAAAAGCATTTTCCTTTTGCACTCTTGCTCACACAGTTAACAGACACAAACCTGCACCTCCCAGCTTTCCAAAACCTCAGTTCATACTGTCAGATAAATTAGTTCAGTATCTGGAAATATATTTTGAAATCCTTAAAAGAAGAAGGTTTACTACTTGAACTTTCACTTAAGAAATAGAATGTATTTCAGATTTTGGTGCAAGACTTTATCTGGTCCAGTTAAAGGGGCAGATTCTTCACAACACTTACATGTATGGCTGGTCCTGCCAGTGCTAGAATCAGAGAAATTTGCATGAGAAAAGATCCTTAAAGTGAAGAAATGCGAGATGAGGATCTAAGCTTACCATAACAGCTGGAAAGAACCTAGTAAAATGAAATTCAGAATCTGCTATTGTATATCTCCCAGGTTTCAAGCTTCCAAGACAGAGAGTGATTTTTAAGCAGAATTTTAACTTGCATGTACATGAATTATTTCTAGTGACTTGCTCAAAAATAGCAATTTGAGCCTGACTCGCAATGTACTTACACGGGGCTGGAGCACGGCCAGGCAGCCAGCCCATGCCTGGGAACACGGAACTTTCTGCACACACCTGAACCAAACACCCCTCTTGGGGCTGGGGCTGCGGTGGGGACACGCTCTCGGTGTCCCTCGTCCCTCCCCTGGCAGGGGTCAGCAGGGAATGGCCAGAGTTCAGGGTCCAGGCATCTCGCTAAGGTCTGAGCCAGTGAGGGAGAGCTGCAGTTCGTTGTCAACAGAGGCTAACGGCAAAGTGCTGTCCCCCGGGAGCAGGGGAGCATCATGCTGCATGACTCAGAGGCACAGCTGAGTCACAGCCTCCCGTGGCTTCTCCTGTGATGGGAACGGGTTAGACACCGTTGTCAAGATTGCGCTTGAAGTCACGATCCAAATCATTGTGTTCAGGCTCCTCATTTGCTTGACGGGGAGAAAGTATGTAGCACTTCTTGGAGAAGAAAAAGGAGTCTGCGGTGCAGGAAAATCAGCTCCTGGATTCCCACTCATGGGACCGTTGTTAGGGAAAAAAAGAATCCAACAAAAAACATCTTTAAAGCACAAGGGGATGACAGTATCTCTGCTGGAGCCCCTCAGAAGTCAATGAAGGTACACCTGGCATATTGAGTATGCGCTGGGTAGCAGGACACACCAGCTAAGATTGCCTGAGGTATATGGAGCTGTTGCAGAATAGCATTGAGGTCCCACGGTGGTACGGCTTTCTTACTCGAGAGCATTTAGGAGCAGATCTGCAGAGGGGTTTAGGTGTTGCCATGCCTGAAAAGTAGAAACTCAGCCTATAAACCTCAGTGTGTTGGACAATAAATGACATCGAGAGCAGAGCTCAGGAGCTGGACACTAATAGTGAGTGGGCTTCCATCAGGCCTCAGCTTTGCAAACCCACAGGGCTGGTGTTTCAGGTTGTTCTCATCCTGGGGGACAGACTCCATTTAGGAGTCATCTGGATGGTGTCACAGCAGAGCAGGCAAACATCAGTGCACCCCCCCCTCGGATGCTGGCACTTCCCTCACAGCACCCTTAGAGTTAAGTGACAGGACCCTCTCTCCCCAGGAGGTATTTGCTCACAGAACCCGGTGAGTCCAGTCTATGGAGCATGAGCGATCTGTAGCCACAAGGAAAATTTTCTCAAGAGCTTATTTAGGAGAGAAAGGCCCGATGCGTCGGTAGCGGTGTGCAGGAGAGCTGCTGGAGCCGGTTGATATTTCAACACGACCGAGTATTTTTAGAGCCATCCTATGGAGTTTTAACTTCCATTTCACAGCCCTTGAAGCCTGGCAAATTTTCATTAACATTTGATGCCTTGAAGTCATGCGAGGTCTGGGGGAAAAGGGAGGGGAAGGAGGAGAAAGAAATATACCTTTTTGGAGCGTAACGTTTGCAAATTTGCTGTGAAGCTTAGAAAAAGCCTCCACTCCCTCCTCTTTGTACCAAGTGCTTTTAAAGTACCCAAGCCATTCAGAGAGCATAGCTAGAATCCAAACCATGACTGTGTGGGAGACTCTTGCTTAATTAAAAGTTAAGTTAACATATTAAATACCTGGAGTCTCTCTAGCCCTCGGGGACACTCAAGCACTTTTTAAACAGGGAGCTCCCCACCTCAGAAGGGTTATGCCTCTCTTTTTCATCCATTACTAGGCAGCTTCGCTAATATAGGGCTCTTTGACCTATAAATCCCCAAATTATTTCTAAGCCATCATGCCTCCAACCTAGAGAGGAGAACCAGGGACTCAGAGCAGTTAAAGGATTTGCTCCCAAGTCCCACTGCACACGCTGCCATTTCTGCTCAGCACAAAGTAAGGCTTTTCTACCAAAATTTATACACAGTGAAAACAGTGCTTCCCTAGCTCCAAGGCAGGTTTTCAGCTGGAAAATAAATTAACAGAAACTCTATTTTCCACACACACACACACACCCCCAAATACACAAACATATACATACACACACAGAGTCTCTTTGCAAAAAACTGAGATTTTTCATAGGCTGAGGGAGTAGGAAGAAGAGACGTATTTTTGCCTCCTTGGCAAAAATATATTGGCAGCATATCACTGAGTTGTAAAGATTGAGTAAGTACCAGAGCGTGGCCCCGTTAAGAGAAGCGGTTTTTGGAAAGCTGCCCTTCGGCTGCCGGCACCCATCTGCCAGGACCGTCGCAGGGATGCTGCCCCGGGGGGTGCTCAGCGTGTGGGACCTCAAACAGCCCATACAGACTCCTGTGGAGGAAGAGGAGTTTGCAATACCTGGAAATGAGGAGCTGCCAGCTCTCCATCATGCCAGATGAAGTGTCTGAAGGCGAGAGGAGCTGTAAATCTCCCCTGTGCATGGCAGCATTCCCAGGCGGTCGGAGCCGCTGCCTGAGCTGTGTACCTCTTGGGAGGTCTCGCCACGGTGGTGACAAACTGGTCCTCTCCTGCTTTCAAAACTCAGCAGGAAATATGGTCCCCGAAATGCTGTTACACAAGGGCAGGGAGAGAGAGGAAGGACTGAGGAGGGAGGGCTGTGAGGGAGTCAAAGGCACAACAGCCGGGCACGGGGGCACCTGCCTTTTGTCCAGTCTTCCCAGCAAAAGAAAAAATCTTGGCTTTCTCCTCCCAGCTGTGAACCTTCCCAGACATTTCCATGGCATCCTAGGACAGCAAAAAGCAATAAGCATTTCTGGTTATAATGGAAGATGTGCCTGGTGCCGATTAGGGCTAGGACTTTCAGATACATTAATTAAATCCAAGTCTGAGATCCCAAGTTGGCTTGCCCAAAGCTACCACCACCATTATCCTTCCCCAGTGCAGGTAGAGACATTTCATAGTAAAATGCAATTCTGAAATACTGAAAGTAAACTCTGAAATCTTGATAATAAAATATTTATGCATCTGTGCTTTAGTGCATTATAATTTTGCATTATATGCTTTGCTTTTCAAGACTGACTAGATTGAGGCACTTCTGATTCATTAAATCCATTTCCCCAAATGCTGTTTCTACAAATATTGTTGGGCCACTGTGCTTTGTTGTATTTATTAGCTGGTGTAACAAGGAAGTTAGATCTTCCATAAACCTGAGAGGAACCCGCTTAAATGTGTTGCTCTGAATCTCAGCAGAGAAGAAAACAGTTCTAATGAATAATTAAAGCTTAAAGAGGTCATGCTGCTTTTCCAGTCTCATTTTTATTTGTCACTGCTTAGTTTGCATTAGGAAATAGAAAGTTTCAGGTGCAGGAGCCAAATGGGTTCATTTAAACAGATCTATTTGGTAGCCCTCTCCATTTTTACGTATTAGGTCATTTGTTAACTGCAGGAATTTAAATGAGTCCTGGGAATTATAAGTTTCAGGCTCTTCATTTTCATCAGGCAGTGGCTTTGTGCATCCCCTCACCTTCTGTCAGCAGTAGGAGGTTCGGCTCTCGGGCCGAGCGGAGCACACGCCGCGCTGGGCAGGGCTGTGGATGCAGGCAGAGCTGCTCAGGGAGGACCCGGGTCGCCATCTGGTCCCCGTCTCCACAGGCGCCACCAATCTGCCAAGCTCCTGCTCTCCTCCTAGGCCTAATCCTCGCCTCCGGCCACCCACCGCCCACCCTTCCCATTTCCTCCTCCTCCTCAGCTCTGTCTCCCTCCCACTTTCTTCCAAGCTTCCTTTCCTCCTCCTCTGTGAACCACCTCCTCTTCCTCCCGGCTCTGCCCCAAAGCACTCCGTTTCCTCCTCCCTTTTTTTACACTGCTTTCTGCCTTCCTCTCCCAGGCCCTTATTTCCCCAAAGCTGCTCATCATTTTCCTCCCCTTCCCAAAGACCAGCCTGCCCCATCTCCTGCAGGAGGCTGCCCACAGCCAGGGACATACCGGGGGGACACACACCCTCTGCCTCCAAATGCCCAAAACCCCCTAAGCCAGCACATACCCTCCGTGAGGGTGGGTTATGGGTTTCATATACTGCTGAGAATCAGGACTAACCAAATCAGTAATAACTCTAATTCAAGCTGAAGTCCTTCATATTTCCTTTATCTTTTCTTCCAGGATATATTACTGTTGCAAAATATTTTTGTTCCTTTTATTTTTCACACTGGAACCTCACCTTTCTAAGCAGCAGCTCTCTTATTTGTTCCCAGGGTATGAGTTCCCAAGCCCTGAGTGTTAATCTAGACAACACAGCCTCTTGGATGCACCACATAATCTCCCCGAGTAGAGTTTCCTTTCCACTAATACATCATGCAGATGATTTTTGAAACCTTTGCCTTGTATTTCCCAAATCCAGCCATCAGCAGGGTTTGGCAGTTAGACCCCTTTCTCCTAACCTTTAGATTCCCCGTTGTCATCTGCCTTGTTTCAGTCCTGCATCACTGATTGTGCATGATCAATCTCTAGAGGTTTAGCTTCTATGTATAACTCAACAAGCTGGCATAGAAATGAGGAAGACATGCTCCAAAATGAATGCAGATCCAACTCAAGGTCACTGTATAATGAAGACAGACATATTGCAAGCATTCCCTTCAATTAAGATGATTTATGGAGTGAAATATCCCTATTGCTTCTTCAATATCCAACTATTTTTCTAAATGCCATCATCTTATGATGAATCACTATGGGTTGAAGAGACATGGAAACATTACAAGATTCCATGAGTGTTCAAATATCCTGCATATTCCTAATCAGTTAACTAGTGACCTCCTGTATCCCTGCTTTCCAAAGTAACCCTCACTGGTTTTTCATGAAAAAAACCTTTGTGGTGAGTAAATAAGCCAAAAGAAGGTTTGTGAAGAAAGAGTTCAGTTCTAGATGTCAGGTTACAGACCTTCCCTGCTATTAAAGCAGACAATAAATCGTTTTATGCAGAAAGGTAATTACGTGATGCCTTGTAAGCTTCTGCTACACCAGGAGAGTACAATACACAAGGAGTATCAATAGTATGAACCATTTTTCTACTGACTAGCTCTGGAGGGTTTTTCCATTACAGAAGCATCCTGTGGCTGCTGCCCCAAACATTGCCAAGGATCACCCGGCGCCTCATTATGAAGAGTTGTTTCTTAAATTTTAGACTGCTGTATGGCAACTCCACATCTTGCCTGTTCTGAACTGAGGCTGTTTTGGGAACCTGAAAGAAATGGCAGTTTAAGAGGGTCTAAAAGTAGAAATTAAGAATGAGAAGGCAATAGCTCAAGGCTGCAAGTGTATGAAAGTTGAAGTGGCAGAAGATGTAGGGGACAAAGCATCACACATTGTACCGGGTATGTTTCATCTAGTTCAAGAATAGTGGTAATTCCCCAGACATGACCATGACTATGTCTCACATTACAAACTCAGTAGGGACTTTGAAGAGACGTGAATGTCCATTTCCTTGAATTTCCTCCCCCAGGTAGTGACAAGCCATGATATAGGCTTTATAGACATACTGTGATCGTAAGAGGTGAAACCATCAAGCCTTGGTTGATCACCATGTTAATGAGAGTGAACTGATGACTTACTGAAGTAAGGGAAACCAGATGGATAAAAACCAAACTATCCCTCAAGGGAAATTTGATTCCAATTGTGCCAACACAGGAAAAAGCACAGTTTGACACAGCGAAAATAAACACAATTTGTCATTTTGCAGCATATGAACGCTTCATCAGACAAAAAGACTATCTGTTCTCAAAATTGCATCCGGTAAAATTTGGCATTTCGGCCTTCTCATAATGATTGATGGACTGGCAGCAATCTGCCTGAATGAGCAGTCTTTGTACCAGTGAATGTATGTCAGGGTCAGGAATATTGGGGGGGGAAAGTGGATTTTAGTCCAAACCAAGATATGTCTGAATCCTAGCTAGCATACAGACCACCACAGCTTGCTTCCCACTGCTCTCTGAGGTGTTGCCTGTGACGGCCACCGTGTAGTTACAGTTGTGAATAACAAGTTAGCCTCTGACATAATTGGCCAAAAGCACTGTTGGTTACCAAGTACCTCTTAAATTAAGGCATTTTGGACTACAGTGCAAGTGAGGGCTGAGAACTTGTTGGAGAATGACTTTTGGTTCAAAGCTGTGATGGGTGAAGATGCTCTCACCTAAGAAGCCAACACCAATTGGTTTAACACTCCTCAAGTGTTAGACCAATTGTAGTTAAGGCAGAAAAGCGAACTACAAAACTCTAATAGAGGTTTCTATCCCAGCTCCAAATTCATTTTAAAAGAGAGAGAACGATTATATCAGCCACCCAGAAACAGCTTTGGCAAAGCAGCAGCAGAGGAAAGTATGAAATGAGTGGTGAGACAAACTTCTGGGCTGCCGGGATAAAGGACTGCAGCATGAGATGCAGGACAAGATGAGGTGTGAAGGCAGAACACAGCGGGGCCGTGGTGGCAGATAGAAAAGCAGACACAGAAAAGTGAGTTAACAACCCCGTGACAACAAGAAATGTTGACAGTCTGTTGGGACTGAGCCAGGCATGGAAGCGTTTGCCGTGGCAGGGCTAACTTAGCTCAAAGAAGTTCTTCAAGCAGCATCACCAGCATCGCCCCAAAAAAATCATGTTGTACCCAGGTTGAGGAATTGCCCCTCTTTTCCTGTGCAGATGATTTACAAAAGGCAAATAATCTGCTGAATAACCTCCATCATGACTTCTGTGTCCCAAATGCTGGTCTATGAGAGGACCATTCAAAGAAAATGGAAATTAAGTAGCTCAAAACAACATGTAATATACAATCAACTCTTACCTATTTTGCTGCTGCCCTACGTTTTCCTGATACTATTGGTATTCATTGTTGAAGCACAAGGACACTTAGTACTTTTGGCAGCAGTTTTGTAATGACTGAAGAGAATTCAAAGGACAGCAGCCAGACACTGTGATGTGTCTTATTAGCTCCCAGATGTGCAGGTGAGGTGAATCTTCGGGAAATGAGTTTCACTGCCATGGGTTTTCTAACATCACTCAGGGTCTCAAATAAAATCTTATAATGGAACAAAGGGCTGTCATAGAATTTTAAAGTCATCTTTGGCAAAGCGTCTTTTCTGCATCTGTTCATTTCTTGCACAAGTGCACAACATCTTTGATGATATTTGCCCAGCTGAAAACAGAAGGTTGGCTGCTGAGGCTGTATATACCCACGTGAATTAGAACTGAGTGAGCTTCTGTAGGCACTCCCCTGGATGCCTTCTGGTGTAGGTAGTCCACAATCAGAGATTCTTTACCAGGCTGTACAAAATAGGGTTCAGGTGTTACGTTGTGGATTGCAGCATGCCAAAATAATATTGCTCAAAGAGCAACATTTTTCAAGCCACAAATAGAAGTCACCACTCTACAGCAGACTTCTTCACCACCTGAGCAAAATAAGTCTTCTGTGTGGCAAGCTTCTTCAGGCAGTGGGGAGCATCCACTGATGCCAGCTAAGGCACCACATCTGGGCCTTGGGAAATCCAAGAGTGTTAGAAAAGAAAGAGTGGTCATGACATGAAGGTCAAACTGCCCAGGCAGGAGCCTCACCAGTCGCTATTTATGGCTGTGAAATTGGCACTCAGGTCAGTGGTGATGGCTCTTCAGAAATGTGGAGTATGAGCTCCACTGCATCTTGAGACCACTGTAGAAAAAAACAATGAAAGGAATAGAGCAACGCAACCTTCATTCTGCGGGGACATTGTGAAAGGAGAAGCTGTGAGCTGCCTGGCTTCCAACAGAGAGGGCTTTAGATGGGCTTTGTAGAGGAGCACCAAGGAGAGGCTGCAGATGGCAAAAGGCAACTGGATGAGACACTGCCACAGTGCAGACGAGTCAGTGAAAGCAGATTATAATATGCTAGAGTAAATTCTTGAGAGTGGTGCTATAAGACAGTCTCTGTGATAAATACAGGAGGGAACATTAACTACTACACTAAGGTAAGAGAAGAGGTGGAGTGAGGTTAATGTTGGGACTGAGCATGTGAAATGACAAGATAAACTGAGACCTGCTCCTAGAGAAAACGTGCTTTTGCCAGAGTTGAGGGGAATGGCGAGTGCTAAGAATAAAGGCTGGGGTGAGGGCAAGCGTGGTCCCCTGCCAACATCAGCTCATTCCCAACCGTGTGGGCAGAAGCAGCTGCATCTCCTCCAGTGCCACCACCGGGGTGGTCTGAGCCCTCACGAGGTGTTAAACACACCAGGAAAGGTGTTTTGCTTTTAAAAACATTTAAGAGGAGCAAGATGGAGCAGGCAGCAACAGCGACCAGTAGTCATTCACGTGGCACAGTGGGGAGGGATGAAAAGTGCTGAGCAGCGAAGGGTCTGTAGGCAGCGGAGAGGGAGGACTGGAAAAGGGGGAAATTCATGTCACAGCAGAAGATAAGAAAATAAGAGACGCGAGGAGGAGTTTTGCTTTGCCCACCAGGCAACTGAAAATATATTTAAAGAAGAACCCAAAGGGTTTTTTAGAGCTGGCAGTTCCCAAGGAAGAAAGTGGGGCAAATTTCATACATTTGAATATTTAAAAATCATTTTCTTTTTGCCCAGGAAGTAGATGGGGAACAAACAAAGGAGAAGACCAGATTCTGATATCGCTGTTACTGGATGAAACAGGTTTGAGTCCACTGCACTGAAATCAGATTCTGGCCCCTAAGTGGGCAGTTCAGCTCCCCTCAGTGAGAAACAAGTGAATTCTGAGTTATGGGATGAAAGAAAAGGAAAGGAGCAGCTGGAGAGGGTGCTGGGCCATCTTGTCATAGACCGTGATTTTGCCAAGAAAGGTTGGACCAGATGATCCTTGAGGTCCCTTCCAACCTGGTATTCTGTGATTCCATGATTCTGTGATTTTAGGAGGAAATCATTGTTTCACTGTCTCAACACCTGTAGAGAACCGTGGTAAGAATTCAGGGTAATTTCCTGAGTTTTAAAGACTCCGCTGAGCTGAATTTGCTTTAGCCTGACCATGACAAGCAATGATAGCTTGTGCTGGTCAGCTGGTTCATGGTACCATGCGAGCCCACATGTATGGGAATGGACTTCTAATCTTTTTAGATCCTAGGCATTTCCCGAAAACAAGACTTACCCTGGCAAAAGTATGGCAATAACCCCAGGTACTTGCAGCGCTCTTCATCAAATTCACCTTCAGGATGAAACAAAAATACAAACTGTCATATGGACAAATATTTCCTGGATTGGCAGGACTCGGGGGGTGTCAGACAGTATCTGTCTCAAAAAAACCTATGCTTTGAAGTTTCCGATTTGTGAGGCTGTCACAACAGCCAAACTTTTCTCAAAGGCAGACACCCAATAAATGTGTATTTAACCACCCAAAGCTTCTTTCCCTGCTGGCTCCATCCTCTGTGGCGCTAAAGGCGGCGGTACAGCAGCAATGTGGGGTAGCAAATTCACATGGGGTGTGTTTTGCTTACAACCTGCATCAATACTTCATGATTTCTTTTATAATGACAGCATTAAATGTCCTCTGGCAGAGGCTCACAGGATCTGTGCTCATTCAAGTAACTTAAGGACAGGCCTGTGAAATTCTCAGCAAACAGCAGGAGACAAATAATCAAATTCGGGACAATTTAACATAGAAAGTGTCAAGTTACAGAAAAATATCTGATGCTGTTCCCTGTGGCCTGAGTGGAGAGCTCAGGACCATAGTAGTCCCTGTTTGAGTGTCGGCACGACAAAGCATGTTTTGAAAGTAAAAGGAGGGCCACCACCCATTCCTCTTTTCAAGGGTTATTTTATGGTGAAAGGAATGAAGAGAAAAGAAACTTAACTCATCGGCTGCATTCGCTGTTGTGTGTCAGTCCAGTGAGACGGGGGAGTTGTACTGGTGGATAATCAAAGAAATGAACACAGGGCACAGATAGGCTCCACACTGTTAATTTTGTGAAGAGGAACATTTTTTGGCGTGTCTGATCTTCTTTGCTCACTGTTACTCAAATCACACTGCAAAAGATTTCAGAACTTGTCAGCAGTGAAATCTTCCTAAGGAAAAAAAATATATAACTATTTCTTTTCTCCCCTGGCAGAGTCCAGCACTGACACGTTCTCACTCACTATAAATAGAGGTTCTCCACTGTTGTCCAAGGGAAGTGCAAAGACATGCCATTAAGGAAACCCAGTCCCACACAGCATGCTCGGATGGACACTGTGTTCAGGCAACTTCTGTTACAACAGCCCCACTCTGCATGTCATGCCTTTCTTCTTCTCAGTGATGTTGTCTGTCAGTCAACCTTCTCTGTGCTGATATATTCAGAAAACTTGTCATTTAAAGATTCAGATACTCAAGTATTGCAGTAAATCAGGCTAATGATTGGCTCTGGAACTGAAGCACAGCATTTAATCACAGAATAGATGCAACAAGCAGAACCACTGGGCCAAATTTCCCACGGCTCCTTATAAATTTTTAATATACAGTCAGCTCCTTGCAACTTGTAGTCCCTGTATCTGCAAGCACTTGCTCTCAAATGATCTCGAAAATCACAGATCATTTCCTTCCATGTCTTCAAACCATCCCAGAAGACCCACATTTACCAGAAGGAAATCAGCTGGGTAAGTGGGATTTTAGGCTGGGCAAGTATGGGGTATATTTACCTGCCCACAGGTAATTACCGAAGCCATGCAACCACTTCTGCATCTGACATTCATAGCACTCATTCCATCAGTATAACCCCCCTCAGGAGAAAACCCTGCTTATCTCTATTAATAGTGTGCACGTGTGCGCACTCAGTATCTGTAGCTGCTCAAGAACTACAAGAATGTGGTGTGTTGGCAGAGGAGAGTTTGATCCACCAAGGTTGCAAATGTCTGCTGAGACATGAGAACACAAGAAAAGCGTCTCAGTCTAGTCCCAAAACTGATGTTTTACTGCATACTCTCACCAACAAGGGTGGTCAAGAGGGCCAGTAGATGAAATAGTTAATTGAGCAATAGCTCTGCAGAAGCTGTTGATGGAGAAGGAGGCAGCAGCTCAACCCACCTATCCTCATGTGTCTCCCACTGCTATCAGATACCGCCTCCTGAAAGCTTGAGCTCAGATCAAGGAGACAAAAATTGCTATTGACAGAAGTAGCCCTCAGACAAGGTCCTCTGCTGCAAAGCTGCTAGCGTCTTGCATGGTGGAAACCTATTTTAAATGACAACAGAACACTAATGTTATGGAAAGATCTTGGTTTATATAGTTTTCCATATTAGGGGGAAGGAGAAAACAAAAGTACAGCCTGTCTTGACAAATACTGTCAGACATCTAAGTGCTCTATCTTCCAGTGCTGATTTGTGCAAACACTTCCAGGGCATCAGGGAATGTTGTCATTGATAAATACTAACCACGGGAAATGGCTGTTTCAAAGACATGGCAGAGGGTATGGCCAACAACATGATCATGTAATGCATGGCCACAAACAAAATTAATAAGCATTTGCATCCTACAGCATTAACCATCGCTCTCAGTCATCAAAAAATAAAACCCCAGTGAACAATTCTGCAGTAGTGCAGGCAGGGTTATTAAAGCATTATTTGAGAAAGAGCAAGGAGAAGGTAGTATGTCATCAGAATTTGGGATCACTACTTTGATTTACTGTTGAAAACTCTATGTACTTTGAGATCTCAAACCCCAAAACAAAGCTTAATCTTCACTTAGGAACTACAGTTCCCTCCCTTATCACATTATCTGAGTACATCACACTCTAATTATAGTTATCTGAACAACACTTAGTGAGATTGGGAAGTACTAATCTTGTTGGAGAAGCCCTTGAACACAGAGTAAAACCAAGTCAGAAACAAATTTTAGTTTTTAAATGCCAGCTAAGTACACTGCAACAAGTGGGGAAAAAAATGTTCTTGCACCATCAGCAACACTTCAGAAAATTTGCCTCTTCATTGTCATTAACCCAGATCCTCAAGTCCTGGTTCAAAATTCAGAACAAAGTTATTATTATGAGGAAAAAATGCATTATAATATTTGTATTTCTAAAAGCATCATTTAAAACATATCAGTAATCATTCAGAAAAAGGCAGAATACTTACAGCATCTCAGTGGGATATTCTATCTTACTCTCAAGAGGTATCCAGAAGTGCTTCTCAATATTTTAGTATCTGTTTAGGCAGTGATTGCAGTTTATTTATCTCTCTCTGGTGGGTACAGCAGTAGGAGTTAAATAGTCCGTCTTCCTCTCCAAAGGATATAAAGAACTGTATCCCCATAACTCAAGGAAAGAAGAAAATCTCTCTTCCACGTCACATCCTGGTGTGGGAAACGGCCCGTGTGTGCCTTTACTGAGCGTGGACCAGGGGCCGCCTTTGTCTACACATTTCTTTGGGGCATCATCTGTGAAGCCTTTGAGAAGAGCTTCAAGGAGTTCACACCTTGTACAGATACTGCAGAATGGTTGTTTCTGAATTTAATTGAGCCGTTTCCTTTTGTGCCACCTCTTCTAGTCCAAGGCTTTTACTCTTTTGCATTGCAATGCACAGTGCCGAGTATTTCATCAAATCTCAGTTTTGCTTTGTTTTTATTGTTTTGTGTATAAGTACAAGTCAGATGCTGCTGTTCTGCTTTTAAACCTGACCACTGCTTCAATAGCTTCCACCCAGCTAGTTTTAACTTTTCTCCAATCTGAGTTTCAAAGTCGATCATTATGGGAAAAAAGGTATTGTTACATTTCCTGGCAAGACTTTGTTTCTGATACTTTGTGGGTTAAAAGAGCCCTCAATACCCTGTAGATCACCAGGCTTCTTGATAGCAACTTCAAGCCTCACTGAGAGTTTAATGAGCTGCTGCTGAGTTAGATGACACCTGTTAAGTTTATGGAAAAAATTTATCCAGTCTGCTGCAGTTATTAACTATTCGATACCATAGACACCAGAGAGGGCCCTGAACCAGTATCTGTGATCTGAGCTACAGCAAAAATATTGGGAAGAATATTTAGATTCCCAGGCTTTGGTACAGGTCCAAATTTCACAGTCACTTGCCACATCTATAAAATTTAGCCAGAATGACTGATCCCAGTATTCCTAAAAACTCGAAGTAGAAAGGAACTCTCAAGCTTGGCTAGAATTTTCTGTTTGGGGCTAATTATCCTCTTTTTTCATCTCTGCTAGACTTGCTAATACTCTTTCACGTGAAAGGCTCCAGATACAAGCAGCAGCAAATTGAGGTCTCCAGCCATGAAGGAGGAAAAGCCCAGACGCTGCTACTACCAACCCATCCTGCCCTGCTGCTGCGCTTCAGTCCTACTGGGGAAGGTTTGGCTTCCTGGCTTCCCTGGAAGAGAAAGTTCTGCTGAGGGGCCTATTTCATTCAGAAGTTTAATAACATAAGGCTGTTTTACAGAGGGCAAAACCCTCCATCAATCCATCAGTGCTGCAAACACAAGAGGCTTGGAGAGCAATTCAGTCTTGCAGATTTCTTGTCTCTTAACTGAGTTTCTGGAAGTGGAACATTTATTTGGGCTGTTGCCCATGTCCATGCTCTATGAACGTGCAAATTCACAAGGCAGCTCTCTCCTTCATGCATCTGCCTATTTGCACGGAAGTTGTGGGAGCTCAGTTACCCATGATACTTCTGCTTTTGTGTCAGCTCTGGATAAATGCAAGCAACTTACCTTAAAAGTTATTGGAGAAGTACATACAGACTGAGAGATGGCCCCACCTATATGCTCACAAGAACAGAATTATTAAAATGCTTATTTCCATAGGAAATTAGGGTGAGAAGATTATTTAGATTTTTTTCTTTAACGAATAGGAGAGGATAAAACCCAGTCTCTGAATGTATTTATTCTAAATTGGCACACTGTAATGAAGAGACTCAAAGAAATGACCATCCAGTCTCAAAGGCCCTGTTAAGTTGGGAGTGATTTAGTTTCATTGCATGAACTGCCATAAAATTAAGCACTGGGATCTTTAAAATCTGAATTTTGGATTGCCTTGTTAGAGAGCCGTCAGGAGCAGCACACCAGCCGATGGCACGCAGGGGCAGGCATGGGCGAACGCGCTTCGCAGGAGCAGTCCCAGCTGAAGTGCTCTCCTCCGCCTGGCAGACGGGGCAGGTTTGTCACCTCCAGAAGTGACGTGAGCCACTTACTTCTTTTCACAGCCTTTGAAGTGCTGTGCACAGACAGCCTGAGCCATTACCGCATTTGGAGTAGATCCATCATTTACTGGAAGAATTAAACGCACTCTAGTAGCAAACCTGCATTTCACATTCACAGGGTGCAATTGAAATCCTCTGGATTAGTAATTCTTTTGAGATCTTTGTAATCATTGGTAATAGGTAGTGAAATAAATCCACATTTATATCCTACAGACTGCAGCTGTGCTTCTGTTAAAGTAGTATTAAGTGACGGGTTTTAAATCCTTCTGCCAGCTTAAGCTGTAAGAACCGACACTCCTGTGCAGAGGATAACTCATCCTGCCTGATGTGTGTTCCTGAGCAGGAAAGCAGTGGTTAATGAATAATGAAAGCACCGAGGCAGAGTCGCACTCGGGGCTCGGCTCCTGCGGCAGCTCCCTGGGGAGAGGTCCCCGTGCAGCAGCAGCCCCGGCTGCAGCTGGGACTAGATGTGGCTGTGGATAACCAGGGTAGAAAATAATGCAAAATACTAATGTAAAGCTTTCCCCAGCTGAACAAAGTGCTCAACCTCATCTTGTTCAGTCGAGTGAGGGGTTCATCTCACCAACACTGGCGTTGTTCCTTCAGGTATCAGGAGTGCACGCTCACGCCCTGACTTACTGCACAGGCTCCCAGTTAACTAAACAAATATGGCATTAAAAGCTGAACCAACCTTGAGAGGGATATACGGGTTTAAATTGCAGCAGGAAGAGATTTATGGACTTGTTTTCCAAGCCTAGAGAGTAATTGAAGAGGCTTCCGAGAGCTCAGCTCTGATGAGGGAAGCCAGTGCTTTACTAGGGGTGAGGCAGGAGGGGTGGCGGATGCTAGATTGGCACTTGGCTTTGCTGTGGAGCCCCAGCCATGGATCAGGGACCCAGAGTGACAGTCACTCTAGGAACAAAAGGAAGCTTTGCAAACTTGGTATGCTTGTAAGATAAGCACTGCACTGATAAAGTAAAGCACAGAGAGATTAAAAAACTCAAGGGAATGATATTAGTGGTAGACTGCAGAAAAGAGCATCCTGGCTCTCCCTTCCTTCAGCTAGTCTTCTGCCTAATCTGCCCAAAATTTGTGACCTCAGAGATGGTTTCTTGATGGCTTTAAAAAAAATCAGTGACCAACTCAACAGGAGAATAATTTACTTACAGCCTGAGAGGAAAAGGAAATAAAGCAGAGCTGGCAGAAGTGCATTTACCTGGTTTTATTCCTTATGTTTTACGTTTGCTTTTTTTTCATTTAGGTATCTACAAAGGACATTGCTTCCGAATCAACCACTTCCCTGAAGACAATGACTATGACCATGACAGCTCAGAATACCTTCTCCGTAAGTGAAAAGTAATACCTAGTACACACAATTAACAGACACGGCCAGAGAGACTTTCCTGTGTTTCTCTTCTGTGGAGTCCAATCCAAGTCTTACTCAGTGCAAGAGACTGTCCCAAACCTGGTGGCACAAAGCAATAGTGACATATGTCCAGTTCACACTGCAGCTGATGCAACCATGACACTCAGGGACCCCCATATCAAGGGTTTTCTCCACCCAGGGGAACACACACAACTGTGGTGCCCATTCTCTAAACATCATATGGAAATTCTTCGAATGAAAGCTACAGCAATCATTCCCAAAATGGCGAGGGTGTTTTACATAGGGAGTATTTAATCAATTAGCGTATCAAAACAGGATTGAGGAGTGGGTTCCAGCCCATTAGGAACTTTTCCTAATGCTTAAATCCAACCTCTATCCAGGCCTCATCCTTTGCAGCTGCTGAGCCACCTCCCCCGCAGTGAAAATACTGCATTATAGGAAGGAAGCTGGAATTTCTGCAGCTAATGGCAAAATCTCAGCATGAACTTGGGCTGTGGGTCCCCTGCATGGATAGCCAGCCATTTCTGCTCCGTGCAATCCCCCACAAAAATAATTTCATCCACCAACCTGGCACTTAAAATAAGGGCAATTGTTTCATCTCCTCTGGATTACCATTCCCTCAGCTGATAGACTTGGAACCCGAGTGTGAAACTTCATGAATCCTGCAAAGCTGGAGTTAGATTTTCCCTTCCCCAGAGGACGCCTTGCCTAGTTGTTCCTTTTGAACAGAAGAGCTGACCAGCCAAGCTGAAAGCAATGCCCTTTACCAGAGGAAGTTCACAAGGTGTTGGGAAAGCTTCAGGGAGCAATGAATGACGCTGCTGCCTGATACACTCGGCAAGGCAAAACACTCTTCAATTATACTGCTATTAATTACCTGAAACACCACTTAGAGAACCACTCTGCCCTTCTGCTCACCTGTGGGAAACAACTTCTGGTTGCTAAGACAAGAAGAAAAAAATAAAATCTCCGAAAAGTACACTTTAGCAGAAAACCTAGATTTTTTTTTGTCTTTACTCTTGTCAATTTAGATCAGTCATAGCACTTGGGTGACATGATTTCAGTGCTCAGGCAAAGGCAGACTAGCACCGTGAGCACGGCTGCATTTATCTTTCATACAAAGCTGTGGAACTAATGTTAAATTGATGCAAAGTCAGCGTTAGGAAAGAAACATCATTAGTAAGAGGACTGTAAAGGAAAGAAGAATTAAGTAGCATCTTGATGAAAATGTGTTATGCCTTCATTATTTGGAGAAAATACAGAACTGGGAAAAACAGTCTACAGCTTCTCAGTGAGACATGAGATCAGTAAATTGTTTGTAAGGATACTTGTGATGGGTGTTCCAAAAAGCTGTTTTCCAAAGTGACTAAGTACAGACCTTAAAAACAAGTTAGTCCAACCCTTCATGTCTTCTGCAAAATCAGGCTGCCGCTGCTCCGCCTGCAGAGGAGAGCTTGTCCTCGCGTACTCTGCACAATAACAGGACTCCTCTGCTTTAACTTTTACAAGAAAAACTGTAGCTCCACTTAAAATGTGTATGGTTGATTTAAAGATTACCAAAAGGTTAAGTATCTAAATCCAGAAGAGATGAGCTTATACGTATATGTAATGGGGACCAAATCATTGTCTAACCAGACACGGACAAGAGGATCTTTGCATCCTGTTCCAAAGGAGACGTGAGAGCTTCTGTCCCATTTTTGCCCTCTGTGCAACACCTTTGGAATCTGCTGTCTCCGTATCACACACTGTGCATTGTAGCTATTTCTTGGCACAAGTCTCCTGGAGGGCTATGTTGGGGATAACCCTTATTTCTCCCATCTGGCTTAGATGAAGACATCAACGCTATGTGCATCTTGTGCTCCTGACAGAGCAGGTGAGGGGGTCTCAGCCTGCTCCACAGTGACCAATCTAATATAGAATCATAAAATCCCAGTCTGGGATTCTATGGGTTGGAAGGGACCTTAAAGCACCCCCAGTGCCACCCCCTGCCCTGGGCAGGGACACCTCCCACCAGAGCAGGTTGCTCCAAGCCCCCTCCAACCTGCCCTTGAACCCCTCCAGGGATGGGGCAGCCACAGCTTCTCTGGGCAACCTGGGCCAGGCTCTCACCACCCTCACAGCAAAGAATTCCTTCCAAATATCTAATCTAAACCTCCCCTCTTTCAGTTTAAAACCATTACCCTCCCTGATCAAGAGTCCCTCCCCAGCTTTCCTGTAGACCCCCTGTATAGGCTTCAGATAAATATAAACACTGTGGTGTTAGCAGAACTGTGCCCTGGTTCAAAACCCTGTTTGAATCAGTGAAAAAATGACTGGTATAGGGAGACTTTAGATTGAAGTGTGGGTAGGAGCAGGACTTTGGATTTTGCCCTTCGGCATTCAGGCTGCTCCCTGCAAAGCCAAGCGAACAACAGCCACGGTGACAACTGACACATGCAAAGGAGCTCAAACAAGACCCCTCCTATTCAACTTCCCTGTGACAACACACGCCAATCTGTTTGTCTAAAAATAAATAAATAAAAAATCCCCTTCACACGTCTGTGCAGAGCTCCAGCAACTGGCAGGGGCATCGCTGTCTGTGCAGTCCCCAGGGTGGCTGCGTGCATCACCCAACCGCACACGTGTGCTCCGGCTTCCCTCCTCTCTCGCCTTTCTGCAGGCGCTCGGAAACCAAGCTGCTCCCACCCAGCACTGCAGGAGCACATGCACCTCTCCATTTGCAGAAGAGGGGGTTTCAACCATCCTCATCCTCATGGCGTGCATGAGGACGCCAGAGCTCTGCAGCCATGAAGAGGGGGACTGGGGACCCTGTTCAGGGCATGTCTCCACTTTCACACACTTCTTCCCTGCACACTTTAGCATCCCTGCTGTATATCCATTCCCTGGGTGCTATAGCATCCCCACTGTTTGTCTGTTCCCTGCACGCTACAGCACCCGTGCGTGGCATCCCCGTTTTAAAGCTGGCTGCTGCCTTTGGGAGGAGAATAAAAGCACTTCACTGAAGGAGGTGTCACAAGGCATAGCAGTGCAAAGCAGCCAATGCGAACAGACAGGATGGTAAACAAGAAAAAAAAAAAAAAAGGCAGGGGAGAAAGCAAAAACCACATTGCCTTAATGTTTTGTGATGTTCTGTCATTTTAGTACCAGTATTGAGAGATATATGTAAAATCTGCATCCTACCTATGAGCTTCCCTTTAATTTCAGAGTAAAAAGTACACATTGTAGGAAAAAGTATACTGTAGAGTTTTACAGGAAGAGAACACTGTGCTTTTAGTTTCTCTTCACATTAATTACCTAATATAGAAAAATTATCTCTGGAGATTATTGCTACAAGTAGAACAACCCACCCCCTATATTTGGCATGTCTAGCAAGTTCCTTCTGACAATGTCACTGAACCATTTTAGGAAAGCTCTTTGATTTAATTGAACTCATTATAAACAGCATGATCGTAAGAAATAGGAAACAACAACCAGAAGGGGTGGGCCACAGTAGATTTTAAGCCTGTGCTGCTTTTTGCCAGGGCACTAACAGACAGACAGCGATTTGGGGTGCCTTCATATCCCCCAGCACAGAGACTGACATTGAAACTTTTTCTAATAACTGACCCCAAAGTCAAAGCACTGTCACTTTGTACTGCAGACGTGGGGGGTACAGCCAGGACAAGGGAACGAGCTCTCAGCACTCAATGGGCTTTGACTGGAGACCTTACACCCTTGTTACTTGGATTTGCCAATTATTGCAAGACACTGTCTGAACAGTAATACCCCTGACTGAATTGGGTTTGGAGCCGGTTAGAAAATGGCCCACGTAAAGGACGCGTGAAGCGGGGTTTGCCAGTTCTGGAAGGAGTCAGGCTTTTCTCACTGTTGCAGATCAATACGGGCATAAGCTTCCCAGGCAGGGACTGTCTTTTTTGTTTTATGTTTGCACCATCCTAACGAGGGCTGGGCCTGTCGCTGGGGCTCCCGGAGCTTTGCGGCACACACAGAAGCAATGCTGTTATTAAATGCCTAGCCCTGTCCCTCTTGCAGTCAGTGGGAGCTTTGCCACCAGTTACCAGAGGAATCGTTAGGAAGAAATTCATGAAATTGGGAAGGCCATGGCCATCAAAAGTAAAATGAAAAAGCATCAGCTGTAACATCTGGCCATTTCTCCTCAGGAAACAGGCGCCGCTCGCTGTGCGTGTCAGCCAGGGAGATGGCACCCAGGAGAGCCGCGTTGCTCCCGGCACCGCATCGGCAGAGCAGTCCAGATGGCAGCTTTATCCTCTCCATGCACTCAGCCCTGGGGGCCTCCGTGTCCTCCTGATGTGCTGCAGGGCTTCCACCCCTCCCTGACAGCAGCCCCTGGCCCCCACCCACTGTGGGCATCCCCACGGCCCACTCACCCTGCCAGGACTCCCCATGCACCTTTGCCTTTCCATAGGCCCCAGCTTTGGGACAATCCTGTTTTCCAAAGCAGTATTCAGCATCTTATTTCCCCTTCTCCAAAAAAAAATCCCCTTTCTGTAACAGTAGAACTCACTCTGCCTTTCAGGAATGCCTGCCAGATTTTGGCCCTTTGGTTTTTACAACCCAGACTTCTCTCTTCTTGTGCCAGTTTATTTTTCCTCAGCCTTTTTGTTCCCTCCTTCCCGTTTCCCTTTCAATTGCTGCTTAGTCTTATAGTGACCCAACTTTGAAAGCTGGCTTGTTTTAAGTTTTTTTTCAGGGATTTTACAGCCCATCCTGGTGAATGGACTGAAGCATATAGAATTTTAAATTACTCAGCTCTCAGGAGACTAAACACAAACATCTGAGACACACTTACTAAAATTTCTTCCTTATAAATCTGAAAGGTTTCAATGCCCTTAATATTCAGCAAAACAAAAAGGAGTTATTAGCTCTGCTGGCTGGTAACATGAATGCTGCAGACTTCAAAAGCTGTAATTTACTCACCAAGGAACAGATCCTGCTTAAGCCTTCCCCAAAGATTGTAGGGTTCAGAGCCAGCTCATGAATCTTTCAGTGCCACTCCCTGCATGATGCTGGGTCTTGCTGTCACTTACCTCATAGTTTGTCAGAATGTGGTGGCATCAGGTAATGGCAGTATCGCTGGACTTCCTAGGAGAAAGCTCAGAAGATTTCAGCTACTTGGCTGAGAGTGTCTGTGCCATGTTGGCCACCTACCCATGGCCTCAGCTCCCAAAAACATGCCCAGAAATGCAGAATCATGGTAATGCCAGCAAAAGATGGGGGGGAGGGAGAGGGGTTGAGACTTTATAGTCTCCACGCTTGTACCTGAGGAGGCATCTGAAATTATTCCTGCCTGTCATGGTTTTCTACCTGTCTCCCCTCCAGGCATTGTCCGTGCCTCCAGTGTGTTCCCTATCCTAAGCACAATATTGCTGTTGCTGGGAGGACTCTGTGTCGGAGCAGGAAGGATTTACAACAGCAAAAACAACATTATTCTCAGCGCTGGTATTCTCTTTGTTGCAGCAGGTATGTTCTCCTCAAATTGAGTCCTCAAGAAGTGCTGCCTTTTTGAACTGAGAAAGGCTGTGTAAAAGCTTGTTGGCAGTTTTCTCCCTGCACCCTTTTCCTGGATCGAGGACACTAGCAACATCACACTAGGCCAATTTCTTAAGAAAGAGCTTTTTGAAGCTCTACAATAAATTTATTCTAGAAAAGCTTTCAGTTTTCCTGAAAAAGGAAGCTAAAGTCAGTAACAGGCAGGTTTTACACTATTTAAAATGTATTAAACATTAGATGAATCAGGTGCCTCTTACATCCAGGGCCTTTTTATTTCTCTTTTATATGATGGCAGAAAAGTTACACCAATGATGGGTGAGCCCATTTTTCACACTAGAAACATCTGAGAGAGTCAGCCACATCGTTAATAGCTTTCCCTGAAGCTCGGATTAAGCATGCTGCATTTAGATGAAAATTCAGCAAGGTGGAAGAGAACTTATCTTGATCAAGGTGAACAGCCATAGCCCTGAGCTCAAAATGTATTTTTATTATTATTCTGAATGTTAGAATCCCACTAACAATATTAGCAAGCTCCCATAAGCTACCTCTTTCCCACCGTGACAATGAAGAGATGGGGACAACTCCTGCTGAATATTTTGGGATCCATGCAACCCAGATGTGGGTCTATTCTTTGTTTTTCAAGAATAAATGAAATCTTGAGATAAATGAAAGAGTAAATAGATGTAATAAAATTTCCTGGTCATAATCCTTCAACCATTCAGGTCCAGAAAAGTAATGTGACTTGAATTTTCTCTTCCCAGACACGTAACCACTGATTTATGTTTTTCTCTCTCTAGGACTAAGTAATATCATAGGGATCATTGTCTACATATCAAGTAATGCAGGTGACCCAAGTGACAAGCGAGATGAGGACAAAAAGAACCATTACAACTATGGTTGGTCTTTTTATTTTGGAGCCTTGTCTTTTATCGTGGCCGAAACCATAGGTGTTCTGGCTGTGAACATTTATATTGAGAAGAACAAAGAGCTGAGGTTTAAGACCAAGAGGGAATTCCTTAAGACTTCTTCCAGTTCTCCTTATGCCAGGATGCCAAGTTATAGGTACAGGAGGCGGAGGTCCAGATCCAGTTCTCGATCTACAGAGCCTTCTCCATCTAGAGACATTTCTCCAGTTGGCATGAAGATAGCAAGCACCATTCCCATGAATGAAATTTCCATGTATACCCTTTCCAGAGAGCCTTTGAAGGTTACAACAGCTGCCAGCTACAACACAGACCAAGAAGCCAGTTTTCTGCAGGTTCACAACTTCCTTCAGAAGGAATTTAAGGAAGGACTCCATGTCAACATGGTCAACAGGAGAACAACACCTGTTTGAAGTACCTTCCTTCCTCACGCTTTTTGAAGAAATATTGAAACAGAATGAATCTGTCATGAAAGAGAAGGAGCAATGACAAAATACCCTCTCACCTCTTTAATTGTGGCGTGTGCGGAGATCCTCTGGACCAACATAAAGATATTACACGCTCATAGCTTTATCTGAAGCTATCCAAAGTTTGTTTCTTTCAGTTCTTGGTGTCATGAGATGAAGGCGATTCATGTTCCTGCACTTTTGTAGTGTGTACAAAGCCTTGGAGAAACTGCAAAGGAGTTGTCACCTGTGTGTTTTAAAGGATTACAGAAAAAATTGTCATACAACTTTTTTTTTTTCTAAAATTGAGATCCCGTAGTACAAACTTGCAAATATAATTTATAACCAAGCCCAAGGATGAATACAAACTACTCATCAAGTGAGCCACCTTCCTTTGACACAGCATAAGCTTTGCCTCTTTCAAAAAAAAAAAAAGAAAAAAAAAGAAAATATTTTTGAAGGCAACTCTTTCTAAAACTGATCTGTGCTACTGAAACTGTAAAGCGCCCACAGACTGAGCATTACAGACTCCCTGATGGGGTGGTAAGGGGGTTTCCCATTTCTGGGTGTAAGGTGTCCCTCCGGGCAATGCAGGTGGGGGGAGCGGAGGGTGAGTGCATCTCGAAACACCTGGAAAGGGAAGGATTAAAGTAAGTGGGACTTGAGCGTATTTGCAAATATCATTTCTTGCCTAACATTTAGAAAACTTGAATTCTCATTTCGACTAGCCCTAGTGCCTGATCCGGCAAGGTGCTGAGTGCTGTCTGTCAGGAGCCCCTATAGACTATGTATAGCAAGAGTGAGCAGCAGAGCTGAGCCAGGGTGGCCAAGCGGCCGGTTCCCTGCAACTGCATTCCTGTTTTCCTTACTGCTTCACAAGTGCAACACTAACGCTACTGGAAACGAAGATATCCAAGAAACGTGCGTAAATAAATGAGAAGCTAATATGTTTGGACTAGCAAAACTTCCTGCAGCAATGGGAACTGAGTGTTAACAGAACGGATGACAACTTTGTATTTTTTAAAATAGAACAAAAATAATCACTGTTTATCAGATATTTATTAAACTCTTTTTATTATGAATAAGTGCCGCATGGTGCAAGGTATAGTTGCTTTTAGATGGAAATGGTGGTTCGACCTAATTTATTTTGTAATGGTGAATCTACTTGCGTGCAGAGAGCCCACAGAAACCTCTATGCATCACCTAAGGGGGGAACTAATTTGTACTCTTTGCTTTTTCTGTATGTTTCTAAAAATGTCTGAAATATTTTTTTTTTCTTTTAAATTCCTGCTTTCATTTTTTACACTTAGGCTTGGAATCTCAAAGCTTGAGGGCCTGACTTGAAGGTAATTTAGTTTAGTAGTATTCGTGTTGATTTTAGTGACCGCTTGACCAAGCCATATGAGAATGAGGTGCCCGATTCCCCCTGGATGAATTAGGTGCAGTGAGAGAGGAGCATCTAATTCCTGTAGATTGCTTTGGATATACCTGTTGTCTTTGCCCAGAAAATCTCTGCTACCAGAAAACTAAAGAAGTGCTGACAAGAGAAAAATCATGATTTGGAAATCTTGGGTCACTGATGGTGGGAGATTTCAGCCAAACTGTTAAAACCTCTTTAGTCTTAATTTATGCTGTGATGGCCACAGTGTCAGTGGCTCAATGGTGGTTTGGATACAAGGATTTCAGCTAGTGGAACCAAGTTCTCTAGGAAAACCCTGGAGGAGCTGCCTTAACATCCCAAAAAACAAGTTGAACCCTCTCTTCCCCCCACCCAAATAAACCCTGCCTAAGCCTCTCTCCTTGCAAGAACCAAGACACAATTCTCATTTTTAAGCAAAAGTCTTCCCCTAGTTGCTGTTAAGCTCTGCTTTGCCCTCAGCCTGGCAGAGCAGCATCATTGTTTTGGCAGAGGTGGGTTGGAGCCTTCATCCCTGCTTATTAAGAGTTTCCATTCAGGTTAAAACTCTGCTGGGATCCTTTTTCAAACTTCTGAAATCTGAGAGCTAAAGCGGATGGAGTGATGGGATTATTTTAAAGTAGAAAATGTTGTGCTACTTTCTGTATCAACAGACTATGGAAAAAGATATAACACAAGCTTTTTAAAAAAATTCAGACAGAGGCAGACAAGAAAACTTTTTTACCTACTTTTCGGCTAGGACAACATAAAAGAGTTCTAAAATTATTAAAGTTCTTGATGAAAGGTTTTTTTTACAAGAATCTTTATGCTTTCAAACAATAAATTATTTCCTACTTTTTGAGACTTCATAATATTAAAATCTTTGATTAGCTATGATAGAAGTAGAAGTTTGCAATGAAAAAAAACCCCTTCTGTCTCATTAGTGTGTCATACTAAGTGCTAATTAATTTACATCTAATTATAGTCGATGTATTTTTCAAGTGCAATTTCCCAGAACTATTTGTTTCCCACTGTGTTAATAAACTAATAGTTAGAAATAAGTCCTCATCCGTGTTTACTGTAATTAAGAATAAAACCATTCCGTTTAAAACCAGGAGTTAGATATAGGCTGCTTTTCTAAACTCATGTACATTGAACTGGAAGTTGACAGTGTGAGGTTTGCTTCGCGCGTTATTTTTATTCTTTTAATTGTCCTTCTCCAGTGAATGTGTTTAAAACCAACCATCTGGTTCCAGCCAAAGTCCAAAGCTTTTCTAGAGCCCAGACCATACCTACAGAAGCATGTGCAGTATTTTTACACCACATCAGCAAAAAAAGTCTTGCCAAGCGTTTCGAGATGTTCTTTTTTTTTTTCCAGAGCCTCCTCCCCCTGAGCAGGGCTGGTTTCAGCAGCTATCTGAGCGTGATGCCCTGCTTCAGTCTGAGCCAGATCATCTGCCCCTTCCCCAGCAGGGACCTCGGAAGAGTGGAGCTGGATGGGGCAGCGTTCATGGGATGCTCACAGGATATGGGGTCTGGGCAGGGAACAAAGATAAAGGGAGATAAAAGGGACCAGAGACTTCATCCTGTAGGAGAACGAGGGCTATGATGGAAAATTCATGGTCTATGTCAAATGTCAGAGCAGTAATTTGTTCAACCAAAGCAGAAAAAAATGTGGTTTCAGTTTAAAATTTCAGTTTAAAAAAATCCTCCAAAAATCAATCTTTTCCTGTGGAAAACTTTGATTCTGACAAAACTGCAAAATTTGCAGCACTCCTGCCCATGAACAGTGTCTTGCTCCATGGCTGATCTGTCTGAACAGAATCAGATTGTGCTCAGACTTTGAAACCACTCAGTAACAGTTAAAAAAAATAAAATCATTTGTTCTTCCACATCTCTCTGGTTTCCCTGGACAGCACTGAAAAAAAATTAGCCCCTATTTCTTAATAAGGCCTGCAGATATCATGTTCATATAATTAACAATAATCGGTCTTTTGGTATTATCCTATAACATACTGTAAGAGCAGATGTGAAAAAAAAAAAAAGGCTATTGAGTCAGATTTGATTTTCTGAGAAACAGTTTCAGGTATATTGTCAGTGCTCTTTTCCTAGTTTCTCATACACAATAGGAGTAAAATGAGAAATCACTTCATATGTCCGTACATCTAACAATAAACTGTTTTTATATTTCCTTTCCTTTATGTATGGATCAGATATCCACAAGGGCTAATATATCATGTCCCTTGAGGTTACATTTCTGTCTGCAGTTCTAAAGTGTTATTTCCACTGTGCTTCAGTTCTACTGGTATAATCACAACCATGTATAATGTACTTAATCCTTGCTTTTTAAATAAATCATTTTAAATGTATTAATTTTTGTGTGGAGAAAGGTATATAGATTTTTAACTTCCAGATTCTCTGAGCTGAGATGTCTGTGTTTATTCTTACACGTTTCTACCTCTTTTGATTAGAGCTGGGGATGTTAGTGGAAGCCAATATATCAGAGAAAAAAAAAATATTCTTGTGGTGCCACAGACCACAAAATCTCCAAGATAAGCTCCCTTCACATTTCCAGGCACTCGGGTAGGAAACTAAGAAAAGCCTTCTATTTTCCAGCTTGAACTTGGCCCAAACATGCTCTGGTTTAGGTGCCTGGCTTGAGGCTGGTATGTTGGCCAGAGGCGCTGCAAGTCACCATCAACACAAATAAGCCAGTGTTTTCTGAAGTCCTAGCCCCAAGCCTGTGCTTTGCCTCCACCTTTTGAGGTTTCATGTGAATTCGCTTCAGAGCTTACTCCTCTCCCTGCTCTTGTCAGTTTTGCCTGAGGAAAGCTTGACCCCCACACGCCAAAGTTCCACAAAAGCCTTGTTCTAATCACCACCATGAAATACCAGCATACGAGTGGCACCGAACACAGGTCAGCAGCCTCTCGCCACTCCCAGACATCCCGAGCCATTCCTGGATCAGAGACAATATTTCTTCTTCAAATACCTCCTTTAACTTTACCTTCCTGGTTCCTAATCCCTCAGATTGTCTTTAAAGATGAAGGCTGCCCATGTATCGCTGCCTGCCTTCTTCTCCCCGTATGAACGATCAATTGGCACGTCTGGAGGGAGGCAGGAGATTCATCTTTTCAAATGCCTCCAACGCCTGGCAGTGAAGCCATTTAAAGCTCGAG
The DNA here is from genome assembly GCA_033628505.1 of Tringa tobata. Classification (NCBI taxonomy): domain Eukaryota; kingdom Metazoa; phylum Chordata; class Aves; order Charadriiformes; family Scolopacidae; genus Tringa; species Tringa tobata. Next base: position 438,451 of record JAHREE010000253.1, on the reverse strand, counting down.
CCCAAAGCTGATTCCCTTGAACTAAAGTAAATAAAAGCTCTTCCCGCATTGCCCAGCAATTTTGTGGGTAAATAGCCAAAGTCTGTGGCTGCCCTGCTGTGAACAGGGATGTATCAAGAAGTGATGTTGTTTGAGGGGGAAGCAAAGACAGAATCTTTAAGGCTTCAGAATGTGGAAAAAGAGTCCAGCAAGGAGGATGTGGCATTTCCTTGGAATAAGAAAACTAACAAACTCAGGAGGTGCCAAAAATAAAAGGGAATGAGGAGTGCTCTGCACCTGTCTGTGAAACGGCTCATCTTACAGCCCCCGCCTGGCTTCACCAGAGCCGAAGGGATCACTTACCCAAAGGCGCCCAGAGGGTATTTTAGGAGACCGAAGCCGGGGCCGGGCCGTGGGGCAGCGGGGGGGCAGCCGGCCCTGCCGGCGCTGCGAGGGCTGCACAGAGGCCAGGTTGTGTCCGGAGGTGCAGGGTCAAATCTCCTTCTTCATGCCCATGGCAGTCTATTAAAAAAAATATATTAAAAACCAGCTAAAACACAAACATATTTTGCTCTTGCCTTCCCAGAGTTAGGGAGCTTTTGGAGGGTGCTGTTGGCTGGTACCACCTGTGCAGAGCCAACCAGGACCACAGTGGTCCCACCACACCGGGGCAATGCAGGCTCAGGAGCTCAAATATTGCCAAGGAGCTCTTATTTGAAGAAAGCTGTTTGCTGAAAAGGCTTTTTAGCTGAGAGCAGACCAGGCACCACCATCTACGCCCTGGGTTGTTCTCACCTGGGAAGGGTCTTCTGCCAGACATCGTTCTACAAGAAGGGAACTGCAGAATTTGTTTAATCTGGTTACAGTAAATACTGAGGCTGGTCTGGAAGAAGTACAGAAAAGTGCAAGTGGTGGGGAGCAGAGCCAGGCCAACACCTCTGCTAGGGAAAAAAATAGTGCAATAGTTAGTCTTGAGACATCTCCTTTACCATTTTCTCCAGTACAGAAACATAATTGTGTCTCTCACTCACTGCTGCTAAAGTGCATCTAATTACAACCCTCCCTGCTTCCCAACAGGTCCTCATTAATAGTCTGATTATATTTCATGTGATATTGATTTTTAAATGTGAATACTTGCCAGCTCACACAGGGACACTGCAGGAACCGTCCCTAGAGGATTAGGTATCATGGTCTTCTGGATATGCAGAAAATTTTGGGGGTTTCCTGTAGTCCTTTGCTCCTCCAGAAATCAGTTTTGCCTCTGCATGTCAGATGCCAACCTGACCCACAGATCCCACCACCTCCAGGCTGGGACAGAAGTTGTTTCCTGGGTGTTATTAGGAAACTCCAAATGAAACTGAACTCTGAGGAACTTATCCAGATCAGAGAACCTAAATGAGAATAAAAAGCATGATTCTTGTCAATACTGGAAGAGACACAAAGACCAACACCAACAGAAAAATTAATGAGTTTTCCCACCCCTGCAGTCCTTGTAGGTTGTAATTAGTCTAAAGCATGATCATTAGCACTTGCTTCCTCAGCAACCAGAACCTTGCTTTGTGGCATATTTGCAAACCCATTCACTTTCTTACACTTGATTTTCAGTGACCTGTGGAGTTTGTAGCATCAAGGAAGCAAAGTCAGGATGCAGTTCCTAAGATCAACTGATGTCCAGTAGACATCTAGTCTCTTGTTAGAGACTACTTCAAAAGAAAAGGCGTTACATTGTTAATGCATTCCTTTTCCAGTTTCAGGTCTGTTCCCTTTAGGCTTTTCCACTTTCATGAGAACTCTTGGTTCTGGTTTGAATGTAAGCCTCTAATATTTCTCCCAATCCCAACCTGGCATATCACAGTCTATGCAGGGCTGTGAGCATCTTGCTATAGAGCCTGTGGTCTCTGGTCCCCGCCTTGCTCCATGTCCCCAGGGCCCTCCCTGGTCCCTTTCCCCTCTGATTTTGCACCACATACCTTTGCTCCTTCCCACGGCTCCCATCTGCCCAGCAGGACCGGGGCACCAAATGCTGTACCAGGTTCAGACATGTCCCCCTGCTCCCCAGCAGTGTCCAAGACGGCCAGCCCTGTCACACGTCAAGCAAAACAACGTTAACCCCTTTAAGTCATAGTTCAATTACAGTTACTTTGCATCAATATTTTTTAATATTCTTCATTTTCTCTCCCTTTCCCACAGTCCCCTTTCACCTTAACTCCTCGCTTCAGATTGTCTTCGTTAATTTAAGTTGACACCTCTACACCTTTATTTTGACATCAAATTGGGGTGTTCATAAAACAGGACTGGAGTATCTTTGACATTATCTCGAAATGATAACATGGCATTTGCAGCTTTCAACTGGCATTTTTTTTAGCCATTCTTTTGACATTCAGGTGCTGTCACCCTCCTCAGTTTGACATTGCAATTGTAATGGCATCACCATAGTGGCCTCTGCATTGACATTATCATCAAATTAGCTTTATGATCAGCTGAAATACCAAAGGGAATGGGAGAAGTTGGCCCAGCCCTGGCAATCTGGGTTCAGGGCAGCAGAAGTCACTTCCGACAGACAGGACAGCTCTGCCGGGTGGCTGCTGGAGTTACTGCACACCACGGGGAAATCCCAAGCGATGGGAAAGTGAGCAAGCACTTGAGAGGTTTTGCATTCAAAAGAAGGACTACTCAGAATACTTTAGGTTAATTAAAAATAATTACAATAAAAATAAATAATGAAATAATTAAGTTTGCTTATTTTGCCACTTTCTTTAGGCCGCAGTGCTCAGCTCTGAGGGCTGTCCAGCTCTCAGCTCCGAGCAGAGGCAGCTGCCAGCTGGAGGCAATGGCGTGCGGAGCGCGGGCTGTGGGGCCATTAAACTGTTTAGGATAAGACTGAATGCAGGCCCAATGCTATTATAAACACAGATGTTTTTATAACCTCGCTGAAAAGTTAATCGTCCTATTAATGCCTATTTCTGGGCATGCTGCAAGTCAAGGGATTACAGCCCTCGAACAGCGGCTGTAGTGGCTCCCAGCGCCCGCCCGGCCCATGGGAATCCAAAACAAACCCAGCGGGACGGGGCGGAAAGCTGAGCTCCACCGGGCACTGCTCTCGTTATGTGCATTAATAGGCTCCTCGCTGCGGCGGCTGACACAGCCCAGCAGCTGCCTGCGGCCGCCCTGCTCCCCTGGGGCTGACATTTGCCAAGGACTCAGATGCGCCAGGATTTCGGGAGACGTCGCAAATCACCCACTGCACTGCGCTGGGAACACCGGGCCGGAGCGGGATGGATGAGACCAAACCCCTGAAGGTCCGGCTGACGTTCTCCGTGATCCTGGTTGGCATCTCCCTCCTGTTTGCAGCCGTAGTGACTGACCACTGGGCCGTGCTCAGCCCCAGGGTGGAGAAATATAATGCCACCTGCGAAGCAGCTCATTTTGGGCTATGGCGACTGTGTACAAAGAGGATTTTTATGCAGGAGCAAGGTCCCAAAGAGAAGGGCTGTGGGCCGATTACCCTGCCAGGAGGTAGGTGACCACCCACCAATGCATGGGAGAAAGGACCAGGCGGTCATGCCAGGCTTTGCTTAGGAGGTTGCAGGACATGGCAGAAGGAAGATAGGGTCTGTGTTCCCGTGGCAGTTAATTTGGCATGGGGCTGCATGGGGCTGTTTCCATGTTGGTCTGCAAACACTCGTTCTCACCCCTCTGCCCGTCAGTGCATGCCATGTTGCCTCGCGCGTCTCTTTGTGACCATATTTGAGTCTCCTGTGCAGCAGCGACAGTGGCGGGGAGAAGGGGAGGGGGATCAGGCACGGTGGAAATCATAGAGGGAGACTGGGATGGAGGGAATTGTTCTGATATCAGCCCAGGCTCCCGCAGCACCCGGGCACACTGGCGGCAGCGGGCAAGAGAGAGGATTTATGGGCCCACCATACATAGCTGGATCTTTAGGATTTCCGGATCCATACAGCTACAACAAAACAGCCTCTTCACGGCTGGCATTAGGTTATCTCCAGGCTATTGCAATAACAACCGTTCCTCAAAGCAAGAAGGAACAGAGACCTGCAGTATGTTTTGCCAGCTTCCAAAAACAAATCATAAACTGAGTTCGAGGCAATTTCTCAATGACTTACTGAGCCTCCTCACCTCTCGGCAGAGGCAGCCCGGTCCCACACACGTCTCCATCACAGGTTTCTGCAGCGCAGTCGATAGGGAGGGCGGCGGGGTGAGCGGGCACGGCTGCTTTCCGGGAAGAATGTTCCATTCCCATGGTAAAAGGGAGCAAAGTCAGCAACGTTGGTGCTGCATGCACTAATACACCCCATCCGTGACCAAGCTACACTGCTTTTTTAGACGACTCAGAGAGTACTGGATGCTTTCCAGAACAGAAATAACAAGATTGCCTTCATGTTAGGCTCGCTGCTTGAAATGAAATATATATGTTAACACATCTTTGAAGATTTCCTGTGAAAAATCTTGCTGTCTGGGCTTCCTGTATATTCCCTGTATTACTGCAATTCTTTATCTCTTTGGCCAAATTACGCGTTCTGAAGAGAGGAGCTCAGCCTCAACATTTGGATCTGCCTCTAACCAAATTTGGGAGTGTGTCATCCATATGCTTAATGTCTCCTGCAAAGGTACTTACATGCCTAGAAACATATTCCTCACTGTACGCCTTTCCTCACAAACGGAGGGAAACTCCCACAAAAGGAAAAACAATAGAAATTGGTGGATAAACACCAAAATTGCACAACTGCAGGGTAAATATAAAACTCATAAATATCCGGCTGTCTGCAAAAAGCAGATTAGCAGGCAGGGCAGCACGAAAGCAGCCACTATCTTTGACAGACATCAGCATGTGCTTGCATGGGCGTTGAATCGCGTCCTAGCAGTGCCATTCCGTGGGGCACAGCGAAGAAGCCAGCAACAGCACAGGGGCTGAGCCTTCCACCTCACCCTGGAGCTGGTTTTCCAGTTTTTAAAGATATCTGGGAATTTGGATGACATCCTGTGTCGTAATCAGCATCTGAGGTTTCAAAGGGCAAAATTCACACCTCAATTATAATATAAATATTTTAATCCCCATTTTACTCACATGGGGAACGCAGCAAGGGGAGGAGGGGGAAGTGCAGCCCCCGTGGATCCGAGCTGCTGAACGATGCTGCGGCCGCGTGGCTCGCGTTGGATTGATTTCACACTTCTGGGAAGAGATGTCGGCAGGGAAACTCCGGGGTTGTGAAACCTGCAGCAGTCAGGGAAATGTGAATGAATAAACCTGCAGTAAAAGAGCAGATGTGGGCACTGGTTTTCCTGAAAATCATGAGACATAATCAGACTTTACTGCCAGGACTGGAAAAGAAACATAAGAATTTATCGCTGCATTAATAACCATTTACCACTTACTCCCTGAGGAGGAAATGGATGGCATGGTTAACATTATTTATTAGGTTTTGAGCTCAGCACAGTGCAAAATGGGGAGGATGACTTGGCTTGCATTCCACAAAGCAGGGCTGTCATTTAGGCAGAGCTTTAAAATTTTACAGCACCCTTCCAAGGATGTTGACAAATTGGAAAGGGTCCAGCATCCTGCTGTAAGAAATAGAAAGATCAGGGAGATGGCTGTTAAAACCAGGCAAACTCAGATTAATATTGAGACATTTTTAACCGTGGTCAGTGGGCACAGTTTATACCAGCTGTAAACAGAGTTCCCCTTTGCTGCCAGTATCTCCAGGGTAGGTGGTGTCCTACAAGGTGGGTTCTTGTGTGCCTGCACACTGGGAAGCAGCAGAGGGGATACTTTACAGGCTGTGTGTCCTGCCAGCAGGTTAAATAGGTCCTTGCAAACGTGGGAACCTGAGCTCAGGCAACTGGAGAGGAGAAGTGTTGGTGCAAATGAGCAGGGCTGTCTCGTTCCCCATGTCCATATAAGAGACTCACTCTACAAAGACTTCCAAAACTCAGTGTGTGTCAAAAGCCTTCCCCTGGCTTGTTGGACAAGGTCTGACCCTGTCTCCACCACTCAGTCCTCACCTTAACACCTCCTCTAATCACAGTAGCAGATCCTGTCTCCCAAACTTAACACAAGTGGAAACCTCAGATTAAAATCAATTTTTTTCTAACCATCCAGCCTGCCACAAAACCATCAGTGGTCATCCAGGAATGGTGGATCTGAAGGGAAGGAACCAGGAAGGCAGAAAGGGTGGATTATCTGGAAGGGGGAGGACACTGGGTGATAAACCGCATGTTACAGCCCTGGAAGTTCACACAAGCCTTAATGACCACAGAGCCCCTGGGTTGTTTCACATCAGGACTTTGAGATGACCTCATGGCAGAGATAATGCAATTAGGGGTGGAGAGAAACAAAGATTGCCACACAATTTTCATCCATTATAAAACCCATTTTAAATCCTATCCATTATGTAAACGTGGTGTGACACAAATGGGCTTTTCTCTTATTCATGGTGGCACCAGTGAGGTGTTGAAGTGCCTCAGTTCTCTCGAATAACAGAGACCCTTGTTGAAACAGATATTCCCAGCTCAGCAGAGCACCAAAGCATCTTTAAACTGAAAACAATGTATTTTTTCACCAAAAATACTCTAGTTATATTTTCCTACAGTAAGTGCATTTTCCAAAAACACCTCCCCTAGACCTAACCCACTTCTGTGATAACCCCATTTATCACACCTTGGCAGAGCTTTGCTATGAACCACAAGACACAGAGGCAGCTCCTTTTCCTGCAGACAAGTCCATCTCTACAAGAAGGCTTTGTGTGGTTCCACTCTGCTGAGCCATCACAGGCTGGAGGGCGGACTGGGCTGGTCTGGTTCACCTGCAATGGACACAGAGCTGTGCTGTGTCCTCCATCAGACCACATCTGGATGGCTTCACCCTGGGCATTGCACAGTCAGCACATCTGAGGACTTCTTTCAGTTCAGCCTTGGAGAATTAATTAAAAGCCGAACCAAAAAATCCACTTTGGTGTCCCAGTTTCATCCCATCTCCCTCTCGTTTAGCACAGGAGCCAAAGGATCCCCAGACTGGATGCTCAGCCTCAGCCACCGCTCAGTCGCTGTCAGGGGTGTGCAACCTCCGCTCTGGGACTCCAAGTTTGCAGCTTCAGTCATAGAGGTCTGAGTTCAAATATGTTCACTCTAGTCATTTGCAGGGATAATAAAGAACAGGTCAGGAGATGCCAGAGCTGAACAGTAACCTAGTCTCCAGCAAGGAGAAGCTTCAGATGAAATAAAAGTCAGCTTATAAAATAAAGTAGATAAGAGCATCTCGAAGGAATCTTCCACTGATGGGCCCAAAAATGATGCTTTAAAATTGCCTATCTCCTGGGAGAGAGAAAATAAATCCTCCTTGAATCAGCAACTCCAAAATTTGCCATTTACATGACAGAAAAAAAAAAACAACCAAGAAGCAGCAACAGGTAACATACAATATGCTGATGCCTTCTCACCACTAGAAATTAATGCTATAAATAACTGTATACATGCAGCATGTGCCCCCGTGTCCTGCACCTGGGACCTGGCTCAGGCTCTGCCCCATGGCCATGGTCTGTGCTGGAGCAGCCTGTCCCAGCCTGGGTGTCAGAGAGGACCTCAAAGTCCTCCCAGACTTACTCCCAGCATCTCCTGGAAATTGGTACTAACTCTGGTCTTTAATGGACAAGAGACGCTGGGGGTGCCTGCATTTCATGCCATCTTGGCCCCATGTCCCAGTGAGACGGGACCCCAGCCTAGGGAGCTGGAGGGGCGTTGGGGCAAGCGCTGAGCACGTCCCCTCCAGCCCGGCTCAGCAGAATGGTGCAATCAGAGCTGGTGCTGCTCAATGTGTCTCCGCAATTGCACCCTTCCAAGCCAAATTCCTGGCGAGCAACTGTTCTCCCTGCTCCGCACCCCTGCAAACCTTCGATTAAATCAGTTATAAATAGCAAGAACACCCTCCATCCTAACCCTGTTGCCGCCAAACCTTTGAGTCAGCAGGTCCTCACCAGTCCCTTGCCCACCCCGCTGAGGCTGGAAGGCCTGGGGATCCACCTCCTCACTGGCTGACTTACCTGAGGCCGAGGATGAAGCATATTGTGGCCATTGAGAGATGCAGCTGCCAACCTCCCTCCTCCCAGTTCAGTCTATAACCCCTCTATAAACACCCCACATACCTGGCAGCCTGCTCGCGTGAAGTCCAGATGGAGGAACTTCATAAAGTTCCCATTCTCTAACTCTGCTGTCTTACCAAATTAACTCAGTAGGCTGCTGTGATGGGGTTGAACTTTGGTCGAGCCAAGTTGCACGAGAGCCTCTTTGCCCTTGACTCACAGGGCTTTGTTCAGCCTTCCCTTCCCTGGACAATGCTTGCGGCTTCAGACAGCTTCCTTCTTTTTACTCGCAGCCAAAAAAGAGCCCTTGGTGTCCCCGTTGCAGTAAAACACCATGTGCTTTCCTGCATTGCAGCAGCCTCATCTCTGGGACCCCCATAGTGTGGGGACCCTCCCTCCCATGCAGCAAAGCCCCCTGGGCTGCTCCCTTTTGCCAGCCACTGTGGTGTGGGAGTTTGCACACTGAAGGAGGGACAAGTTGGGAGGGAGACGGTGGATGGGGACACGCCATCGCTCCTTTTTGCAGTTCAAGCTCTCCTGAGGGGCAGTGACCTTTCTACAGCTGAGGGGGTGATGACACTATGGAGTGGGCTGGCAGTGGCAAGGGGAGGTGAGCTGAGATGCCGGCTCAGCTGTGGGCACGGCAGGTCCCATCACCAGGAAACACAGCTACAGAGAGGCAGGAAAGTGGAATGGCCAAAGATAGAATGGGAAAAATTATCTGTAATTCATGTTTTAAATAGATGAGCAATCAGTGTGGAAAGCTCTCAGAGGGAGCAGCCGACAAAAGGTATCAGAGGGGGCTTGTCCGTGCTGGAGCCAGTGGCCTGCCATGTGCGTGCCACTCATCTGCTCCCAAATAAAAGAGATCCAACTCCAATTTCTCTGGGCTACTAAGGGTGAGGTTCATTAAAGACATTGTAAGTTTGATACGTCAGTATAAAGCAAATTCAGTTTTACTACATTATACCAGAGATTTCCAAGGAGACTACGTTTACTTTTCTCTTTCAGAACACAACTGCTCCTACTTCAAGCACTTCACACCGGGACAGAGCTCAGAGATATTTGAAGTAACTACCCAGAAAGGTAAGAATGATCCTGAAGAATATTTTCCTAACTGAGCTGCACACAAAATGTAAAGTAAAGGGGCCCCCAAGATGAGGGTTCAGTCCTGGTTCCATTGAAGGCAGTAGAGGAATTTCTATCAGATATCGCCAGCTGGGAAAAATGTAAAAAAAATGCTCTGAACAAGGTCAAATGACAACTTCCTGGGAGGAATAATTTTTATATATGATCACACCCATAAGTGTGATTTTATTCAAAGTTGTCCCACAAATATATAACAATGTCGATACAGAAGAAAACTGCAAAAATTCTTTTCAGCATAAAAATGACTTTACAACATTGGCACTACCCATGACACTCTGAGCCTTTGCCATCAAAGGAAGAAACCATTTATAAAATCTAAATGAATAAATCATATCAAAAGCAGAGTCTTGACCCTGAAAAGTACAGAGACTCTGTGAAGACCATTAGGAATTTTATGCTTCATATTGATTTTATATGAAAGTCATGTAAAAGCCAGAGCAATCAATGGAAGGAAGGAACAGAAACCCTACGAAGGCACACACGATCCGTGTTTACAGGGCATGGATTTTGAAAACAGTCACAGAGAAATTTCACATTTCTAATAAGTGCCTGATAAAGTAAAATATTTTTAACACTCATCTAATGTGCTCCTCTCTCTTCCTTGCCCTCTCATTAAGGTCAAATTCCTTTCTTGGTTGCCACACGACATATTTTGCTGCGGAGTAAATGAGCTGATGATTATATTACACATATTAAACAATCTGCTTTGCTTCCACTGGAAATGGTAATGGTGGAAAACCTTGCAGACAGGTTTTTCTAAAAGAGTAGTTTCCTAAGACAAGGAAGATTGGGAATTGTAAGTGGATGGAAGAGCATGTGTGAGCTACCTGCTGTTGCTCATTTATATACTATCAGATCCAGTCATCTGGTCTTAAAAAGGCACCCAATGCCACCTTAGTCATTTTGGAAAAAAATCAGGAAGAACTTCTTTTCTTTGAAGTAAAAGAAAAAGTTTAAGCCCCAGCAAAAGGTTTTACATTGAAACAAACTCTTTCAGGCAGTTCCAGCACATAGTAAAGAGAAACATTAAGGAAATTATTATAAAACAGTGGTATGAACAGCAATGAGAACAAGGAATGATCTGCTGCTCCCTTTCGCAGAAATAGCTAAGATTTGATGGGAGCTAATTAGTAACAGGCAAAAAAATTCTTCATGATTTTGCCCGGGAGATATTTTTTTTAATGGCTTGAAAGGCAAATATCATCAGGCACTGTGATGTTCACGCCTGGTTACATGTGTTAATTATTAAACTAATCTGAAAACAAATGCAATATGTAAATGAAGGCCTGAATTATTCAATTAGCAATTCTTCCCCTCCATTCAGACACTGATGTGTGCTTTGGCTGGGGGAAGTGTCCAGCGCACGTCGTGGCTGCCTTAGCAAAACCCAGGACATTCTATAGAGGGTTTAATTCTTTGACCTGAAGAAGCTGGATTTTCACAGAGCTGGAAATCATTCTCTTAAAAGGAGGAAAAAAAAAAAAAAAAAAAGGTGCTATGCAAACACTTCACCTCTGGCCTCCTGCCCGACTCTGAGCCCTGTGGAACTGCCTCTCTGCATCGGTCCAACACTGACACCACGCACAGGGTCTTGTCAGGGATCTGCAATACAGACAGGGAATAAAAATAGCACCGAGCTGTCTGTGTACACTGAGAGCAGAGTGTGGACTGATGGACAAAATGCCAGTGTGGAGCCCAGTAGGGCTTCATCAGCAACATCTATGCAGAAGAGCTAAAAGGGCTCCAGCCCAGAGCTCCATCAGACCAACACAGGAGCCATTGGCTCGTCCAGTAGGTGTCTGGAGCTCGCTTCCCTCTCCTGCTCCCTTCTCATACCCCTCCAATTCTAAAGATACATGGCCAACACCTGCCCCTGCTTTTATCGGAGGGAAATACTGACCTACTGCAAAGTAACCACAGCTGATGAGAGCATGCGCAAAATTTGCATACATTTGCATTTTTCCATGTTTTGTTTTGGCAGAATACAGCATTTCGGCTGCAGCCATTGCCATCTTCAGCGTTGGCTTTGCAATCATCGGAACAGTCTGTGTCCTCTTATCCTTTGGGAAGAAGAGAGATTATCTGCTGAAGCCAGCATCCATGTTCTACACCTTTGCAGGTAGGAGGCTCGGAGCTCCTGTACTTGCACCCAGTTCACAGGTCAATGTAGAGAATCTTAGATAGATCCTGGCAGGATGGAGACATTTCTAAAAATGCCATTTTCAAATGGCATTTTCTTTGTGGCTATCATCAGGCTACAAGTCCCCAGGTGGTGCTCCAGCTGAGGAGCTCTAAAAATACCCTGTTCAGCAAGCATTACGCAGCAGCTTCTCTGTATTTTCTCCAACCACCTTTAGAAGGGGCATTTCTAGCATATTCTGTGCTGGCCCCAGTCTAAACCAGGGATATACACTGTTTTATCTCATTTGTTAAGACTCAAACCAAGGAAACAGCTGATCCAGGCCCAAAACACACAGCTGTCTCCCAGAAACATGAAGATGGCATTTTTACGTGAGCTAGTAACACCTTGACATGCCACAATGACTGAAAGACAGAGGTGCAAATTGTCACCTCAATAAAAATCTTACTCAACCTTTGGGAAAGCTCCCTAGGGAATGTAATTATTCCTCTACCACTTTGAATTTCCCATCCAAGCCTGCCTATAGATTACGCAAGTCACTAGCTGAGTTGGACAGCTTGGCTTATAGCAGAGCTCTCGGCAGCTGTGAGCATTGGTTCCTTCAAACATTGAAGTCAATGACTCACCTGTGAATCTCCCTGCAATTCCTGTATGCAAAAAGACAGATGAGGTGGTTAATTAAGGATGAAAAATTGACAGCTGGTTATTCAACCCACCGCTCCTATCTTCCTTCAGGTCTCTGCATCATCATCTCTGTTGAAGTCATGAGACAGTCGGTGAAAAGGATGATCGACAGCAAGGAGACAGTCTGGATGGAGTACAGCTACTCCTGGTCCTTTGCCTGTGCCTGCTCCTCCTTTGTCCTGCTCTTCATCTGCGGCATCGCCCTCCTCCTGATCGCGCTGCCTCGCTTCCCCCAGAACCCCTGGGAGACCTGCATGGATGCTGAACCGGAGCACTGATGTTCCCTGCACCCATGAAGAAAACCAGAAAGTGTTTTGAAAAGATTTGTATTTTTTAAAACGTCTGGGTCTCACTATACAATGTGCACTCCATTAACTAAGTCCTTACTGAACCAAGGCATGTTCAATTGTAATTATTGCTTTGGTTTTGCTTCTCATTTTTCTTTTTTTTTTAAGAAAGCAGGAAGAGCGTTCAGCACTAGTGAGGGACACGGGTGAATGGCACTGCTCTGTGCCAACCTGGGGATGCCTTGGTCTGATGAACTTGGGGGGAAACCTGGGGACAAGACAGCTCATGCCACAGAGAAGACAGCTTTTTTAGAGAGAAGATAATTGGTGCAGTTGGGGTTAAAGAGCAGATCCCTATCCATGAGGGAAATCGGGCTTTTACACCTCACCTGGTCAGAGAGAGACAGTGAGAAATTCCAGCTCCGTGGGGAGTCTGTTCCGACATTCATGCCATCCTCCACTACCTCCCCAAGAAGGGCTAGCTCACCCCTTTGAAATTCTATTAAACAGTTAAAATTATAAAATAAATTAAAAACCAACCAACCAAAAACACCAAACCCAACTTTGCCTAGCATAGGGATAAAAATTTCTCCCACAAATTTACACTCTGCAGTCCCATTCTTCCAAATGAAGCACAAAAAACCTGCAAGACAGTTTTTGTTCTGCTTACTTTGATGGCAAAGCCAAGAAGTACTGAACATTAAGAGTGATATTTTCCTTTAATAAAAAGCACAATCTTCCAGTAGCATGATTTTCTAGAAAATTATTTTGATGGATGAATCACTTGGCCCATCAAATTCTGCAAGGTCCAGAATGACAGAAATTCTGGATGGTATTTACCGCACAGAGCTCTCATTTGTTCTTGCGAATGGGCTTTTTAAGAATACTGTGCTTTGCTCACTGCATACATATCTAGAACTACATTTTAGGAAAAATCCTTCAAAGTAGCTGCCAAGGAGGAAAGGATTTAGACTGAAACACCCAGGAGACTCAGCCCTGAAAACACCACAAAAGCGCATGGCTGTTCCTGCACACCGGCAGCACGGCTGGCAGGATGCTGCGGGGGCTGGTTGTGCTGCAGAGCCCCCCACAGTGCTCTGTCCTGCACACCGGCAGCACTGGGGGCGGACTGGGGGTCCCCCCAGCCCTTCTGGCTGAGCCCTTTGCACCTCATCCCAGTGCCAAGAGGTGGGTGTCTGAAAAAGTATGTGGCTTGCATTGCAGTTTTTTCACCTGATAATTTAACTTGTCCACAGTTCTGAAGAAAACCACAGAATTCAGAACAGGAAATTCCTGATCATTTTGAAGAAACCATGACCTGTTCAAACATTTCAAGAAATTTTCCAGCAATTTCGTGCTGCTGTGAGGGGCTGCCCATGGCCCCACCATTGGCCGAGCACACTGAGCCCCAGCAGCCCCCAGCCCGACCCAGGCACCTCTCCATTTCCCCATCAGTAGAGAGGCAGCAAGAACAGAAGCCTTTTGTGAACTTGCATTAATATTTTTCAAACTCTTTGAAGTTGAAAAGCAGTACAAATAACACGTATATTACAAAGTTTTGGGATAAAGCATTCATTGGCACTCAGGTCTGAGCATGAGCTGGGAACTCTACCTGTCTCTCATCACCAGAGACAACCCCACGTCTTTGAGTTGTCACTGAACCACTGAGAAATGCGAAATGGTTTTGAAATCTTATTTTAAGGTACACAGCCAACATTCTTAATTTGCATTTTCATTGTTCAGGAAAACAAAGGATAGTTTCTAGGGAGATCCTTTCCAAACACCCAAAATACAAATTAATCTAAGCAAAGCAGCTGGCAGGCACAAAGGCAGTCCCATCATCGTCAAAATGACCTCAGCCTGTACATGCCATGGGTTGAGATAAGTGAAGTTTGGGATCATGGGACTCAGAACATCACCCCATGAGGACCAATTGCATGTCCTGTGCCCTCGGGAAGTCCTTCATCCCCAGGAAGCACCATCCCTCTCTTGCAATGCTTCTACTGAGACAAAATGATTTCTTTGTGGCTTCTTATCCTGATGGGCCAACTTGTTGCACAGTAAAGGAGCTACTTACTCCCCTTCATAATATTAATGAGCAATAACATACATATTTCAGATGAACACGTTCTGGAAGGTCTCATCCATCTCATCCACACTCCCATTTCTGCCAGGGCTGAACTGCTTTGTCCAAGCCCCAGTGAGGGCAGTGGAAAGATTCCCATTGAGTGCTGGGGTTTGGCCTGGATCCAGAGGTTTTTCAACCTCTCTGGGCCCACTTTACTCATGGGGAATAGAAAACACACATCTCATGGCAGCAAGACCTAAACCCACAGACAGCAGCTCAGAGCTGAGCAAGGCGCCTCCCAAAGCTCTTCAATTCACTAAGCTTGATTCACTCTCTGCTCTAAGGCGAGGGGTTTATGATCATTCACTACTTTGTACAGTCCCTGAAAGGCTGAGAAGCGTGTGGATGACTTCATTTTCCAGATATTAAGAAATGCTAACAAGGGACTCGTGCATTAAATTGGACATTGGTATTCACAGTGGGAAAGGAACTGCTCTACAGCAGGTTTGTTCTGCCATATCTAAATCTCTCCACCAGGGAGCTGATAATGTGTTTTGAGAAAGTTAAAAATAATTGGCCTTCATAAAGGAAAAAGAATATAATGTGAGGAGAGCTGTAACCAGTTGAGTTTTCATTCTCTCAGCTGAGCAAATAGCAGGGAACAGCCACCAAAACTTCAGGAACGCAGCAAGAAAACTTGGAAGAAACGTCCTTGCTGGCAGGGAGTAATTGAAGTGAAATGGGGATGGACACCCGGCTGCTGCACAGCCTAGAGGAACACGTGGGCTGGGGGGATGGCCTGAGAACTGCATGGGAAACTCACACCAGGGAGAGGAAGGACAAATTAATCCACAGAACAAGTACTACCACCAGCCACCATGAAATCCTGAGCGGGTCCTGCTACTACCAGACCATAGACACCTTTGGTCATGGATCCTGTGGGCACATGCCATTTGCCACTCCATAAACATCGCTGCCCATCCCCACGGTGCCCCAGGGCATCGCAAGCACCACAGAATTGTGAGATTTCTGTTGCTAAATCCTGCCTGCTGCACTGCAAAGCCCAAGCGCTAAATAACAGAGCCAACACGACAGAAGACATGAAGTTTTTGGTTTATGTAAGAGTGAGATTTGCTGTTAGGCACAAGGCGGGCAGAGAATCTGCTTCCCTTATTTTTAAATGCTGTGTTGTGTGAATTTAATGTGCAGAAAAGGTGCCAGACTAACAACCCTGAAGAATAAAACTGCCTGTTTAGCAAGCAGCCAGCTGAGCGCTCAGCACAGCCTGGATCTGCAAAGAGGTTCTGCAGCTCCACAACCCGTCCCCTGGCAGGTCCCCGAGACCAACACCGAGCCCTCGGGCTCCATCCAGCTCCTGCCAGGCATCCACACACCAGGAACCCAACCAACTTGCAGAAACTGTTTACAGCATAAACTTCATTTTCAACTTCACTTAAAATAAGCTTCCCCCATGGTGGGACAGTGCCTCTTTGAATGCTGTACTATTTTTATAACTTAAATATTAGCCTGTATAGCTTAAGTACTAGGCTGCTCTGCACCACGAATTACACCCATAGCAACAGGATCCGTTGTAAAGGCACCTATTCAAATTATTTTCCCTTTCCGTTATCACCAAGGGGCCAAGAAAAGAGCATCACATCTCTGTTTTGACTGAAGTAGAGAATGAGATTGTTCCTGCTTTGTCACACTTGATGGATATTCTCGCTCCAGAGAAGCTTCTGAACACAAACCCAAGCCACAGACATCACACACGCACACTCCGCATCCAGACAGCAAGCTGTTCTGCTGCCTTCTGCAGAGAAATGCAGAGAAGGGAATAAGCTCGGATTTCTGTCCTACTTTCTCTCTAACAGAACCCGCAGCTCACGTTTGTTTCAGCACAGCTGTGCTCCAGGCCTCCAGTCCAGTTTTGCGTCCACCACGACTGGTCTCATTGGGAACACAGTGATGTCTTCACAGCACATCTCCTGGGAAAGGATTTGCCCTTCAGGAAGGAGCAAGTCTTACAGAAAATGGAATGACAACATCTCCTAACCGGTCTTGGGTAATTCAGATCACAGAGCATTTTCTGTTAATTTATCAGCTGCATATATTAATCCTTAATGAGGTAAAAACTTTGCAACATTTCTCAACTAAAGCTAAAGTTGCCAAAAATCCCCGCATCGAACTGACATTTCCACCACATTTGCTGCAAATCCTTTTACTTTTCTTGAATGAAAGAACTTAGAACGAGTCAACCCTTGCTCCCTGACACAGCTCACAAAGAGGTACCAGCACAGGTGTTGCTGCACGGGCAGAAAGAGCCCGTTTCATGTCAAGGAATATGATGTGCACATTTTTCTAGGTGCCATAGATCACCACCATCCATCTCAACAAGTTAATTGTCCACAGTATTTCTATAAAAACTAGAAACTCAAACTAACAAAACAAATGTAATGAGTTGAGCGATGATATGGGCAGAGAGTGGAGCATCACAGACTGATTGCTCTGGAAACGTGCAGGCTCCGATACGCTTGAGTTCACCCTAAACAGGAAATTTAGGGCAGTCAATCATCCTGCTCTCAGTGCTATTTAGAGACACTACATACATAGCAAAAGAATTGCTCATAGAGTGTGATCTCTGCAAAAAAAACAGCTGAACTCGACAAATCTGGGAACAAAACATTAATTAATCAAAGCAGGGAATGGTATTCAGAGGTTCTGAGAAGTCAGTGGAAGTGTTGGCACAATGCTCAGGGTCAGCCCAGGCAGGTCAGTAAAACAGCACAACCCACACCAGCTGACAGCCTCCAGGAGAAAACAGGGGGGCGAGAGCTTTGGTTCTGACCAGCCAGTCTTTCTGCAGAACAGCTGTTAGTTGTGGTGGGAAACCTCTCGGGCTGCCCTTTGAACAGTAGCCGAGCAGCAGCAGGGTGAGGGTTTAGGCTGGAGAGAACAGGGGGGGACAGTCCCCATGACACGCTCCTGGTTACGAGGAGCCGGGTGCTGTGGGCAGACCCCAGAGCTCTGCCCGGGCCCCGGCTGCAGCAGAGCTCCCCCAGAACCGCTGACGCCGCCGGCAGGATGGGCAGGGGCAAAGGGGGGCAAGCTGTGGGCAAGCACAGTCACAGCCCATGGCGTAACAGTGCTCCCACTGGACCACACCACCAAAAGGTGCGGACGTCACCCCAGAATCCATCACCCTGAGACCGCCGCGCTCATGGCAGCATCTCCACCAGCTCCCACTTCTGGTTCAGCAGGGCCAAATCTACAGCCCACAGTGCCCCAAGAAGTCAGTCTTCGGACACACACAGGGAAACCTGCCCGCGGCACCCAGCGAGGAGCTTTTTAAAGGGTAGGAGCTCTATTTGAAAAAAAAAAAAAGAAATATTAATTTTTTAGAGTTCAAATAAGTTTTTAAAAATGTTTCTCTCAATTCTTTATTAGTTCTTAACAGAGCACTGACAACCTCCCATGAGACATCCCAGTATTTCTCATGAAAAACTGGAATTAAAGAGAAGAAAACCAGAAGTTATTCCTGATATTAAATACGAGCTTTCTAAATTTAGATCAGGATGACCCCATCATTTACATTTTCCCCACACAACAACAGGGGTTTATTCCTGGACAAGGAGCGAGGGATTTGGCACTAATTGTACTTTTAGGTGTGACATTTTAGCTATAAAAAAGTCAAAGAGCCAAATACTCCATTGGTGTATATGCCCAGGTCTCCATTAATTTCCTCTGAGTTGAGACAATTTACACAAACCAAGAATCTAAACTCATCATTTTGAATTTTTGTAACTGCAGCAGTTCCATATTTACAGCGCAGCCTGAGCCAGCGTGCTCTGCAGCCACCTGTGAGGCTTAATTTGATTTTAATAAGAGTTCAATTAAAGCCCCAGAAGAATTTACAATACAGTTTTGGGGTTTTTTTAAACAGCTATGGCTTCAATAAACATTGGATAATTTGCTCTAAAACCAAAAGCTCTCGCTCAGGGCTACATACATGACATACAATGGCTAGACAAGGCATTTCAAAATAAATAATCTTTTGGAAAAAAAGTAACTCTAAGAAATGCAACTGATTCATGCTAAATATTTCCAAAGCAGACAGTCAGATCTCTGCTACACCATCCCCAGAAGTGAGAGCACTTCTGAAAGTTTAGAACCAAAGCCAGCAGAGATTTTCATAAAGTTGTAGAATTGAAATCTTAAGTCAGAGAGAAAATGCTCCTTTATCCATAATATTTTTAGTACAGATAAAATGTCGGTGCAAAACAGAATAAAATGTGGCAAGATGCGACCATCTGCCCCTTAACTAATTGACAGATAGCAGTAAATTAACAAGTGACGTTTATTAATTTAGTATTCAAATATAGTGAACAGAATCAAAAGACTGCTTCATATAAAGGAGTGATTTTGAAACCCCTGAAATTACAACGCCGCCTTGGAAGTGAAGTGCGCTGGAACCTCGTCTCCTCTGCCATCACCCCGCGCCCCCGGCAACCCCATTCCCCAGGAACAGCCTCCAGGGACAGGGGTGTCCCCTCCTGCAGGCACCCCGGTGAGGAGCTGGCTCCACCCGGACAGACAGACTGAGGCTGATCACACTGGTTTGGAAGGGCCGGGGTGCGCCCAATCTCCCAAGGACCTGTTTCTGCAACCCTCAGCTCAGCAAAAACCCCATTTCACAGGAGTTCTGCTTGATTCAAGGTTGCAGAATTTGGCCTCTCCTCATTTTCGGGTCCTCTTGACTGAATGCCACGTGTTGAAGTGCTAAGCACAACTGCACAGGGGCTATCCCATCCTCCAACATTTTCTGTTTGGTATAGACGTTAGGAAATAAATTAAGGAGTTATGTGTGCTTTCCTTTACAGCAAAAAAGAAGGAAAAAAGTTTTCCAGGTAAGTTTCTGAATCATGAACCAGCAAAGATTTATAATGAAAAATTTATATGCAAACCTCTGCGGTGTCTGAGTTTAAGTCAATTCCATTATAGAAAGACCCTTGCCTTAAAACATGAAGTCAAATGTAAAAAAACCTGATTGTAACCAGAGCAAAAATCTGATTGAATACAGCAGCAGCCACTGCTTGTTAGTACGGTGTCCCTTGGACAGCTATAAAACCTGAAATCACCCCCATGCAGCTCTAAAATTTCAATTCTTGTACATAGTGAGTGGAGAAATACCCCAAATACACCCAGCTCAGTCCCTGCAAAATATTTCCCAGATTTAAAGTTACTTCTTCAAGTGTAAAAGGAGGATACTTTATCTGGAGGAACTATACACACACACCCAGCTCTGAACAATGTGCCGGACCAGAAATCCTTATGGACAAAGTTTATCTTCTGAGTTTTCATTCACATTTTTTTAATTTTTAAATATCCCATAATCATTATTTTTTTCAGTTTGTATTCCTAAAGGGCCAGGTTTGTGGAGAACTCAGCAGAACTCACATAGATAAATAACCTGGTAACCATTCTAACACCCCAGAGATTTAGATTAATTTGGATACAGCTTTGACAAACATTAAATCTCTTCTTTAATGATGTTCCTCAAACAAAACAGTTAGCAAAATATCTGAATTTCCTTGTATAATGTCACATTTTAATGTAAACATCAAATAATGTACCAAAAGTTTTACCGGAAAAGAAAAAAAATTAAAGCGGCACAATTCTTTATACCACTGGAGAAGGGGGGAGGAAAAAGCCAGATTACAAACATTTACACATGCATAGTGGAAAAAAAATTAAACAAACAAACAAAAAAGTATTTTACTAAATTCACGCATTTTTTTAAAATAGTTATTAAATCTACTAAGCACCAACATACCTAAAAATTTATTTTCAGCTTCATGATTCATTTAAAAAACCTATCAAATTAACTTTTCAAACAAGCTTGTATTACTAGCTTGTCCAAAAATAAAATGTAGAGTTTTTTTGTTTTTTGTTTTCTTCTTTTTTATTGTTTTTTTAAAGTATACCAATACTTTTTATCTGAATGTTTCCAAACAATGGCATAGGTGTCTGCAAAGAATGCCTTTACTTTACCCTACAGTCGATGGAAAATACAATACCACATCATACAGGATCTAAAACTATAAAAGTCTGAGAATGCAGCATCCCTTCACAAAAAAGCTGATAAAACTGAAAGTATTTAGAAGATGCTGCACCTTTATTTAAAAAAAAAAAAAATTAAATGAATTTAAGCAGAAATAACATACATTTTTACATTAACTGGCCATTTCTGGTACAGAAACCCAGCATAGTATGCTAATGTTATTGAATAAATGTAAATGCTACTTACAATCTTCTTAAATACAATTTAGACAAACTTTTTTTCCTTTTTTCTTTTTTCTTTTTTTTTTTTTTTCTTTTTTGAAGTTGTACAGGTAACCTCTCAGCTGCTAGTTTAATGCAACATATCATTAACATTACACAAATTAAAAAATAACGTGTGTGTTTTCCTACAGAAAAGCTTCCAAAAAACCGACCCACATCAAAAAAATGCAAAATAATGGAATATAATTAAAAAATTAGTTGCAAGTCTAGCAGCAAAGCAATTAAGTGAGGATACATTTACTAATATGAACAAAGGGAATATTTGCAACTACAGGTGAAGCCCCAACTATCTTAGATCTACTGACACAAATAAAAATTAAATTCTCTCTAAAAAAAATAATCTAATTATTTAAAATAGGAGTAGAAGCCATTGCTACCTGATGAACTACCTAGGCTAAGTTCCTGAAACAAAGACAAAGGGTCGCTATTCTTTTTTGTCTGCTCAGGAGGAGGCTTGGGCTTTGGCGGGGCCCGCAGAGCACTTGCGTAGGACATGACCGGCTTGTTCCCCGCCGCGCTCTGCTGGCTGGTGCTGTTGGACTCCATGATCTGCTTGTTGGGCATGAGAGGCGGGAACTGGCCCAGGTGTTGGAGCACGCTGTAGTTGAAGGAATTGGACAGTTGGATGTTTTCTGCCTTCAGGTGTTCCTCTGGGGGCTTGACCGTCTTCGTTGGAGCTGCGGAAGGAGTAACCAGAGATTGTCCAAATGAAGAGCTCAAAGGAAATTGCAGTAGCCCCAAAGCAAGCACTGAGGGGTACTGAAACCACCGCTCCTGGAAACCACCACCACCAATTTTCTGTATTTAGTCACTCTGGGTCCTAGGAAATTCCTTATTACTCTTATTATTCTATCTAGCTTCATTCCCAACCACTGGATCCTGCATCACCCTCGTCAGCCCCACCGAGCAGAGCGACATTGTCAAACATCTCCTCCACGTCCCTCACCGGTGGGATCCCTAACACCAAACCTGCAATTCTGCCTTGGCGGCTTCAGCAGAGGCGAACTGCTTCGGAATGGGATATACTCTGAGCACTTTATCCATGGAGACAGCACAAAGAGTATTTCATTCTTCTTGCTTTATAGCTTAATAGGCTAAAATTAGAATTTACAGCACCGTATATAATTCATTCTCAAACAGCAATTCGGACTCCTGAATGCCAACCAACTAATTATTGATAGTCTGAATGTATTCCTGCTAATTGATATGTTCTTGTTCCACATTTAACAACTCCTATAACCATTATAAAAAATGGTGCTTTAAACCATGGGTATGAAACTGCTTTCAAGTGAATTTCCCTGAATCCTGATGAGGTGTCTTGCTTTTGTCTGGAGAATTCTGCTGTCTTACATCGCTAGAGAAACTTGACATGCCAATGCAGGTATACGTTCTATCTAAAATAGCCTAGGAGCTGGGCAGCAGATATATTCTGTAATTATTTCAGTCTTTAAACATATAATGTTATTTTTAAAGTGCACATACAAAAACGTACCATCAAATGAGTACAAAAGTAGAAGAATGTAAAGTATACAGTTAAGTTTCTCACTGGAAGGGTCACACAGAGTCTTTTTGATAACGGACTCCAAAAAAACATCCAACTCATAGAAAAATTAATATGGAAAGAACATAAGCAAAACATTTTTGCTACGGTTGTTACAATTAAAACCTAGAACACAAGCAGGAAAACCTCCCCAAAAATAACCACAGCACTCAAGCAAAGGCAAGTCATGACAAGCAGGGCCGGAGGTGAAAGCTGCGTGAGACAGAGGTGTCTAACAGAAGAAAAAATATGAAATAAACATCTTGAATAAGAACTTAAATAAGTTTCTTTCTATCAACAGAAAAAGCAATGCAAATCAAGCTCTCAAATTGCAATTTTGGGAGGTGTCTGCCTATAACAACTCAATTGCACTTGAACTCACTGTAGGAGCGTAGGTGGGTTTACTAGAACTTTTGTGAGAAGACTAAGAAGCAGCATTGCTTTTTGTAGATGGAGAACACTCAACAGTTTCTTCTTTAGAAACCGGCAATGTACCAGGATGTTAAAAAGATAGCAAATGACAACAGGATTACTCTAAGCAAACCTTTAACTACTAAAATAATGAATACTTCAAAAATCTTTGCCTAAATTTTGGGATTTGAAGAGATCGCAGGAAACATCTTGTGGGGAAAAAACCCAAACCCAAACCAAAACACCAACCAACCCTTTAATTTAGATGTGCTCACTCCAGCCTAAATAGTCTACTTAATGGAGTAAATGAAGAAGCCGAGAAGCAAAGACCAGGTCTGTACGTACCCAACAACTCCCGGGGGGGAACTGCCCTGTTGGCTCCGTTGCATGGAATGTTTGGGTATGGGGCAGATGAGGAGTTTACCCACAACTCAGGCGATGAGTAGTTGAAAGATGACTGGTTACTGTGGTCCTGAAGCTCTTTACACTGACCAAGACTGTCTTGAGGAGTGCTTAATTCTTCAGAACAAGCCTGGACTGAACTAGAGGAAATTCTTCTTTGGTACAACGGCCTGCCTGGTCCTCTTGGTTCATACTGGGAACAAAACAAAAAAACACCACAAAAAAGGCCTTTTGCTCCCTTTTTCAACTGCATGTATCAAATACCATTTATCCATCCAATTTTTTTCCCCTGCAATGACTTATGAAAAACAAAAAGGAAAAACATTCCCTTGTATTTAGGAAAAAAGTTAATACATTTCAAGTTATATGTTGTACATTGCAGTCACTGATAATGTTTTTTAATCAGAGAAAACAGACACAGAATTTTAAAGGAAGTGCAAAGAGCGTCAACTGAGATTCCTTAATCCTTATCAGCCTTTACATCTCACACTTGTAGGAGGGAGATGTATCAAATAGCGAGGAGGAAGATACCCAGCATTTACAAATGAAGCAAAGGAAGCACAGAAACGCACAAGAGAAAATGTTCAATTACAACACAGAAAGGAAAAGAATGGCCTTCAGTTTCCAAAGGACAAATGAATGACTTGTACAACAGGACTTGGGGAAGCATGAAACATTTGTATACTGCATTTTGTGTATGCATGAGAAGTGTGTGCCCTCAGGAGAAATAATGCAAAGAATTTTATCTGAACCCACAGAAATGACTTGCTTCCATAAAGCCTGTGGATCATGTAGATGAAAATCGCAGGAGCTCCATTAACGAACCTGTTGGTTTCAAGAGTTCAGATTTAAGGACTCTCTAAACTTTCTCAAGATTCAAAGCAAGTCTATTGTAATACAGTTTATTTTTAAAAATAAACACAGTATTTGCTCCCTTCTGCACTGTACCGACTAGCAAGAGCGCAAATAACAGAAAAGTCACAGAAGTAAATCTGTACTTGGTAAAGGGAAAAAGTAAACATCCCAGTGAAATGTCATAACAAATTAGCTAAATAAACATCAAATAACTTGCTTGCAATGCCCCAATATGGTTATTATATCATCCAAAAAAAGAATAGACAGGGAAAAAGCGCATGAAAGAAGACTGTAATATCTTGTTATAACTGCCACAGTATTATGATATATCAAGGGAACAGCATTTAGATGTCCTGTCAGTCTGCTCTCTTGAGGATATTCTTCCATAACTAAAAAAAAATAATTCTGAACTCACTGCCTGAATAACACCCAAAAAGTATGCTTTTTATTGAGTTTAACAGGCAATTTTGGTAAGCAATCGGGAAGTTATCAAAGTTCTGGACACTTGCAAGTACAGGACCAGACAGAATAACTTAAGTATTCCCTTTGATATGCAGTTGAAATCTGGTTTGACTAAACACATGCAAAAGCTTTCAAGTATCAAGTCAAACAACAGTTTTATAAATACTAATTGAGAAAACAGTTTAGTAGGGATACCAGAAGTCATGACATGCCCCCTGATATCTGCCTTATACCAGGGATCTCTGTTAAAAATACACCTAAAACTGAATTTTGATTTCTTCATGCATTCAGTCCTACCTACCAGCTGAACTAGCGGCCTTGGTAACTTTACAAGCAAGTCTCTGTCTTTTAACACTTTTACGACTTTTGGCATTTCTGTCACATATTTTCAAAGGAAGAAGAAATAAGGACTAAAACAAATTTGCACTAATTACATAAAGGCTCACTGTATTTGTCTTCAGATAGCAAGAGCTGTCACAAACTCTACAGGATTATTTATTAGTTTATTAGTGCTGAAAAGCCATTGTTCCTATGTCCTGCTGTACTGACAGCATTAACTGTTGTCACAAAGTATTAGATTTTATACAAGGTGGTATGCCCTAGTGAAGCAAGAGACAGCATCTCTAAACGTCTATAAAGCCTTACTACAGCTCTAGCTGGGCCCGAGGACACATTTACCCTCTCTGGATCTGTATGAGACAGAAATTTGTAAAATGCACTGGAACTGAATTTAAGTTATTTTGCTCATAAACTAAATATTTTCTGTTTTCAGAAATTGAAAGAATATTAAATATGTATTTTATGGGATAGTGATGAGCAGGGATATCTCCACAGCTTCTGTAAAAACCCTGACAAAAATGCATCCCAGAACAAGCCACTTAACTTTATGTACAAATATTGGATTACTTGCAGTCAGTGCAAAATTATCTGAAAATATTAATTCTGACATTCCTGGAATACAACCTGGCTCCAGCACACTCCATGTCTACATATCATGCACTCCGCATTCCAACAGGGATTAAAAACCCCTGCTTGGAAGTGAGCTGTCCTGGCTGTATGTGCTTGCACAGTCTGCATCCCATAACACACCCCTTAGAGTCCGGAATAAAAACAGATCCAGAGGGACAGAGCCAGCTCTGGGGTGGCAGGGTTTGTGCTGGACCCAGATCCATGTGGCACAGCTGGACACCTCTTCACTGATTTCCCGCAAAATACACAGGGTAGCTTCACACTCAGGCCAGGTGGGATTTATTAAATCAGGATCTGTACCACATTGAAACAACTGTTCTGCTCTGGTCTCAAGTTTGTACGAAAAGTAACTCAACTGCATTCACAGATTAATACTGACCCAACTGGCTGGTTGATTCAAGCTGACTTTCCAGAGAGTCATTTCATGAGTTTTCACCTGGGGTAGCTAAATGACATGCAGATAGGAGAGCAATGATTGCAAGAAAACTCTGAGTAACATTCCAAAAGTCAAGACCTCCATTTTAGCAGAGATAACGTTACACATGCAGTGATGGGAACCACGAATACGCACAGGCTGAACAGAGAAGATGTAGAGAAAATTTTTACTTCACTGAAATTCCCATTCATAACCACTTTAAAATATAATTTGATAATAAAATGACACAACAACTGCATAGGCAGAGAAAAACGCCTACCTCTTCTAAGCTGTGGAGCGAAGAAGCAGATACTGCTCGAGATGCGAGTGGATGAAATGGCTCCTGACCGACTGCATGCTGATGACTCTGTATCTGTATAAAAGGGTTTTGTTGTGACCTATGGGGCAATGGAGGTATACCATAATGAAAGCCCTGCCCCATAAGGTGGTTCTGCTGTATGTTAGCGTAAGTCCACGATCCATCAGGCTGCAGGTATTTCAAGGGAGATGGGGTTATATGTTCAGATGGCATTGAGAAAGGGGGATTGTATATTTGGGGTAAATGCTGTTGAAATGCTGGGTTACTGGGTATTTCAATGTCTCTGTTGTTTTCAGTGAAGTTTGGGAAGTGAGCACTGTGGTTAGAGTTGCAGGAAGGAGAAGGGAGTGCTGGTGGGCTTCTGGGCTGAACTTGTCTGTATTGCAACAGTCTTGACTGAGGGGGTGGCATTTCAGCCAAGTCCCGACTTTCACTTTGATCACGGTGAGACAGTTCTCTCAGCAAATCCTGGAATCTGTATTGACAGAATAAATGTATCAAGAAAAAGAAAAAAATGTTTTGCTGAAATCCCACTCTTTTTGAGGTGGAGAAAACTCAAAGCACAAAACACTGAATTTAAATATACTCATCTTTGTGTTCATTGACCCTAACTTCAAAGGATATGACCGTGAGCAATCAGAAATTACAGACGAGAGGTTTAATTGGATGAAATACCTACCTGAATCATCTCAAAGCTTTATTAATTCTTGAGATTTCCTTTTCAGTCACAAGAATCATTTTTTTTGTTATCTCTTACGAGACAACTAAGGTAAGGATTTCCTGCTTTATTGTACAAAGTAAAAAACTTCATATAGTTAAAGAAAATTTTAACCCCTTAAAAGGCAAAAACCAGAACAATCAGGGATCCCCCTCACTTGCACAATACACTTCAAAAAGTAAAGAATATTCAATTCAGCACTTCCCAAATCAGGTAAGAGAGCATTTAGATGCTTTACCACAGCTATAACAAACCAGATGAAAAATAAAGCATAGTGGGAGATGACAGTAAACAGAGGCAATTTAAAAATCCAGCCTTTACAATATAAATGATTAAAGCCGATGACCACTGGGACCATTTTTCTATTTATGTTCAACAGCTTTCTTTCTTGCCCCCCAATGCTCCATCTTAAATGTAAGCATGCTTTTAAAAGCAAAGGCTTTTTGAAAAGGAAGAAAAGTTTAGGTTTTATTGGGGAGCAGTGTTTGGAAAGGGGTTGGTTTGTTTCTTTTCAAGCACACAAATCTGAGACTACTGACTCAATTTGAAGAATTTACAACTTAAGTAGATCTTAACTACACTCAGACATCTCTTTTATAAACCCAAGGTTGTTACTCTCTATCCATTCCTTATTCCGTAAATACAGCACTGAAAAGCTCCATAAAAGTAATTTTTCCACTACAGCTTTACTACCCAATATACTAACAGAATAAAGCATAACACATAACAAAAGCATAGTTGTAAGTCAGCCTGCCAACTATTTGAACCTTCATAATAACAGCAGCACAAAGCGGTATTGTGTCTTGCACTTGATCATACTGTTACAGAGAGGTGCCCACTGCTCAATTTTACACAAGCTCTGATGACTCAGTAAACAAATACCTTGAATATGTTGCCTCTGTTTCATCTTCTGTATTACTGGCAAGTTTCCAGTTTGCCCTAACTTGCTGCTGTTGATGCAATCCAATTGGTTGCTGAGGAAGATGTGGTAGATGAGGATGGTGATGGTGTTGATATGGAATAGTGCCTTGACTGAGATAGGCATTATGTTCATTCCATTGCTGTAACCTGGCTTGTTGTTGCTGCCTTATTGTTTCCAAAGCTACATTTCCATGCATACGATCTATAAAAATAGTTTTAAAAAAAAAATTTATCTAATGCCCCTTTTTAAAGATCTTTATGTCAGAAAAAAAAAGAATACTTTTTATACAGTATATTCCAGGGCCTATTATACACTAACTGCATTGCAGTGTATAACCTGGTTATTTAAATCATATGGAAAACCATATAAACATGAATCTTCTAATAAAGTGCTGAATATTCAAACATGCCTCAAGCAGCAAATTATGCTCAATGACATTACTTACAGAAACTAACCCAGCAATGACCCAATTCAGAGCAATACGCCTGAAAAGGTAAATACCTCCCTTCCATTTTCACTTCAATGTAGTTATAATTGCACACTCTGAATTTAAATAAAGAAAAGTCACCTACCTAAAGTGTCCCCTAAGGGCATTCCTGATGGATTCTCTTCAATGAAGTTGTTCAAGTGGGTTGGCAGAACAGGGTTGTGCTGTGCAATAGGCCTCAAAGGATTACTGACTTCTTGTAACATAGGTGGTGGGTGTTGTTCTGAAATCACAGCATCTACAGCAGGAGAATGCGGTCGGTGGGGAACTGGATTATTAAAAAAAGATTGGCTGGGGCCTGTGGGGTAAGAAGGGGAAAGCTGCGAAGGTGGTGGAGGCTGCTGGTTCAAATGGTTGTGCTGCTGAACTACCTGGCTTTGCTGGGGTGGCATTTGGTTTTGTTGTTCGGGCAAATGATTTTGTTGTTGACTTAAAAGGTTTTGCTGCTGTTGCAGATGATATGGCTGCCTTGGTATCTGTGAGAGGTGCTGGAAGTGGCGGTTAGGAACTGGGTACTGTGAGTGAGGAGGGGTGAGATGGAGATTCAGCTGCCTGGGGTTAAGATTCTCTTTGCGATGAAATTTAGCATTCGGATAACCAACACTGGAACGGGACTCTGGGCTTCTACTCTGAGAATTTGCTTCTAAGTCAACCTAGAAAAAGAGAATGAAAAACCTTGAAAATGCGCATTAAAAAAAAAAAAAAAAAAAAAACAGATAAAAAACATGTCAGTAGTGAATAAAATCATTAAGAGAGAGAATATTAAAAAACAAAACACACCCACAATCCATTCAAGACAAACCCACCTGCTTGGATTCTAGAGGTTTCTTCTCGGGTGTTCGAATTTTATTGATTTCAGGTCCAGCAGTGTTTTCACTTTTACCTAAAAACATTTAAGAAATTAATTAGTTTCAATGGAAAAATTATTATTTGGTTGGGTTTTTTTTCCCAGACATGGGAAAATTTAAACTTATTAATATAGCATTTACGGCACCATAGACCCAAATAACACTTTTCCTTTAATCTTTGCACTTTGTTCATTAATCATCACTAAGTAGCTCTTCCAACTTAATTGCAAATAGCAGTGGTTACCACTGGACTGCAAAACAGAGACAGACCAATTATACTCTCAACACACATACATCCCAACTTTGTTTACTTCCTCCTCTGAATGTCACAGTATCTTAGCTATTCTTTTTGCAACGCCAAACGACAGGTTCTTTCCCCTACTCTATAGATCCCTCCACGTCACTTAAAAGAGAAAACAAAAAAATTCTTTCCGCAATACCCTACTTAAAGTACAAACTCCCTCAAAACGAGACCAATTTGCAATGCAATTTCAACAACTAACCATTTCGACTTTGTTCATGTTGCTCCTTGTCCTGATGCTGAAGCGGCTGCTGCTGTCCCAGGCCAACTGGTGAGTGATGTCCCAGGCCATAAGGTATAGGAGACCCACGCCCATGTGCCTGTAACAGGTTCATATTATATGCCATAGCTGCTTGATGAGTAATGATTCGAGGGTCAACTGCAAACCTACCCTGATACCCCGTCCATGGCACCTACATAATTTCAGAGAAAAAAAAAGAAAAGAAAAGAAAAGAAAAAAGATACAATCACATTAAAGGAAGTCCAGTAACAACCACGCTGATCTTAGGTCAGTAACGAGCAGTTTTCCATGCATGAGATGACCTGACACACAAACACACAACTCCAGGTGGTGCGGAAAGGGGACTAGTAAGGGCAGACCTAGCAGCAAGGGGCAGAGGAGCAGAGATTTTCAAGGACTACCCTGCAAAAAAAACATTTGCATCAAAACCCATTCTTGTTTCAGTGGTTTAAAAATTCAGAGAAAAAAGACTGATGGAAAAATTGTATTTTAATAAACTTCAGAGCAACAAAGATGGTGAGGGGACTGGAGCACAAGTCTTATGAGGAGAGACTGAGGGAGCTGGAGTTATTCAGCCTGGAGAAGAGGAGGCTGAGGGGAGACCTTATTGCTCTCTACAACTACCTGAAAGGAGGTCGTAGATAGGTGGGGGTCGGTCTCTTCTCCCAAGTCACAGGCCACAAGACTAGAGGAAATGGCCTCAAGTTGCGCCAGGGGAGGTTCAGGCTGGATATTAGGAAAAAATTTTTCACCGAAAGGGTTATCAGACATTGGAATGGGCTGCCCAGGGAGGTGGCTGAGGCACCATCCCTGGAGGTGTTCAAAAGACGGGTTGATGTGGTGCCGGGAGATATGGTTTAGTGATGGTGTTGCTTTTTGTTTGTTGTGGGTGTTTATTTTTTGTCAGAATTAGGTTGATGGTTGGACAAGATGATCTTTAAGGTCCCTTCCAACCTAGAGGATTCTGTGATTCATATTAACCTCTTCCCTAAATAAATAGAAGTGGGTGAAGTTCAAGAAAACGAAAAGTCCTCTATCATGGCAGTTAAAAGAGGCTGTATCTCAGGGGGGAAACACAGGGAAGCCTCTAACCTGAAGAATTCGTTATGGCCCTTTAGCATCCAGTGCTGTAATTTCCTAAAGCAGAAGGAGCACGCACAGTGTATCTCTGCACAGCAAGACTCTGAGTGAAGTTCAGAGGACCACTGGCAGAATCAAGAGACTATGGGTACGTTAAAAATGACAGGGCACTCCAAAGTGTCCACGCTACGTGACACATGTATTGCAGATCATCTTCATAAATATTTGCAGGATAATTCACCTCCCAAAAGCATGTAAAGAAGTCACTTTAAATTTTAAATTTTATTCCTAAAAGGAATGCAAAGGAAGACAGCTTTGGATCAAATTAGTCCAATCTCACCCTACTGGGAATTTATTAAAAGGAAGAAAATGTATGAATAAGAGAAGGGAGCAGGGAAAGTAACCATCAACACTCAGGCTGACAAAGCATCCTTTACTGATGACAGCAGACAACCTTCTCATATTTCTACCTTGGAAACTGCCTTAAACAAAGCAAAGAGATCATTTAATCTTACATGAACATAAACACATTTTGCTGCAGTCCCTACTTGTTTTAAATGTAACAACTTTCATGCCATTTTTTTTGAAAATTAGTATTTGCCCTTGAAATGTGCACTTTGAACTTTAGCTTTATGCTACTATTGCATCTGTACAATCCCAAACCATCCCCAACAAGCTTCTTTTCAAAAGCAGCAGTATCATTAGTACCTCAGTCTTCCCACTTAATTATTTTTAAAAATCCATCCTCAGGGAAGGTGAGCTCAAAATACTTATTTTTAATATATTTCTTTTGATTGGAAATAGAAAAATGTATTAACCTTGGAACAATAAGACAGAACCCTTTAAATTATCTTGGTTTGATATTAATATAATGTGAGCAAACATGACAAAGATACAGCTGCTGGCCTTCTCGTTGCATTTGAATTTATCCATCACACAGAGATTTCTAGTAAGCTAGGAAAAAAGAAAATTCCTTGACTTAGCAAAGAAAACCAATCTATAGCTGCCAGCGGATCTAACATATCTAACTGAAACTGGGGTTTCTACAGCAAGTCCCCTATAGAGCATCCATAACCTAAATTACAATAGAGGACTTACATAATTATTAAAAACCAAATGAATTAATGCCAATATTTAGCATTAAAAATGGAGTTAAACACATCACACAAGTGAGTTCCATGCCCTCCATGAGTTGTGCACAACACACATCTACTATCCAACATCACTTCTGCAGCCTTTGTTCTTCCCTCCCTGTTCTCCTCCTGGAATATCTGGCTGTGGAGGTTACAGTTAAAGCAGAGCCAGCTTCTTTAATTTGTGTAAGTTTATTTGTAATGCAAAGATTCCAAACCTAAATGTTAGCTAAAAGACCTGATTAGGGATCTTCGTTGTGTTCTCAAATGTCATTAAGGAAAAGGATTGCAGAGGAAACCAGTTTGCTATGAAGTTCTGGAAGGGGAAAACATCCCATTATGCTTATTTTTCTTATCACTTCACTTCAGACACCTTGCACTGCAGACATCCAAAGCTGGTAATTTAAACTGTATGAAGCCAATAAAGAGAAACAAGTGCTGTCTGAATCACCTATGTCTCTCCAATGATTAAGAACTGGACTAGGCAATTAATTCAGATGCAGGTATCTCAAGTCAGATTAGACAGATCCCACTGGTGTGCTTAAAACCTAGAGCTCAGAAAGTACACCAAATTACATGAACATGAAATTGCTTTTAGGCTGCCTGGAGTTACTTGCAGGAACAACGTTTTTAAGTCCTGATTTTCTGGAGGTCCTCTGCATGGCCACTCCTAGAGCCAGCTAAGCCCACATATTTGAAGTAAAGAACTGAAAAAGGCTGCAAAATATTCACTGATTTTGGCATTCATTTTTGTTCATACAACAACTGGGAGGGGAGAGTGTAAGCAGAAAATGATTTCTTACAGGCAAAGGCACAGACATGACCATATTTCCTCCATAGACAGCAGGTACATATAGAATACTTGTCCCAGTGTGTGGATCTATCCTTTGAACAGGACTTGGAGATTTGCCCAGATTGGGGTGAGGTCCCAGAGGAGGAGGGGGAGGAGTATACGCTCGGATAGGATTTCCAATTAAAACAGAAGGATTGGGCTGAACTGAAAAGAAAGGAAAAAAAAGATATAAATATATATACAAATAAAAGAAGTTATACACACAAAAATAATATGAAGACTACCTATTTCTTTCTGTTTTCATCTTAATAGCATCTATCTTTACAAAGCACATATGCAACTCTAACAGCACAGGTCTGATACACCGAGAGAAAGCATTAATCGAATCCTATGTCCCATTTCAAAAATCTGAAGAGGCAGAAAACAGGAGTTGAGATACAGAGAAACAGGTAGCTGCTAACTGTGTTAATGAAGGAATGTCCCAAACCAATTATATATGCTGACAGTCAGAGTACTTGTTAAACACTGCATCAAAAACTAGAATCATGCTCCTTTCTTTACCAGGGAAGACAAGCTTTAAAGTAGTGCTTTTTCAAATTAATAACAGAATTATTACGCTGTTTCATGCTGCTTTGCAAAAGCACGATCAGTAATATCTGGATATATAACAGCACAACGTCATATACCCAGTGCACGCAATATGATGTCCGAACTCCTAGTGCAAATACACTGGAAGAGTATTTTACATCACGAACTTCAAACACAGCCATTTTCCAGAGGCCACGAACAACTGCTGTGTTAAGGCTCTCAAGTCAGTGTGCACAACACCTACAAAGGGACAGCACCGGAAATACCTCAAGTCCACTTAACAGTCTCTAATGCTCCCCAAATGCACACAAGAAATAAATGGCTTTCAAATGAAGATCAGACCAGACAGTAACTTGATGTAAATTGAGTATCAAATTCACTGAAGCCAAATCAGCGTGAACTCAGAGGAATTCCTTCAGTAACAGCAGAGATACTTACCAATTCCATCAGGAGGGAAATGGTCATTCTGGTTATGATGATGGACCTTGCCCTTTAAAGGGAAAAACAATCACAGTAATGCTTTTCATTCTTACGTAAACCAAAGCTTTTTATTTCAAGTGAACATTATAACTAAATATAAAATAGAGTTTGAAAGAATTTAGCCCAATATTTTATTCTTACACATTCAACTGTCCAGTTCCATCACGAAGCTGGACATTAAATACGACTAACTCAATTAACCACCAGGTTGTTACCAGTCCCTCTGGGGACACTCTCCAAAGGCCTGTGTTCAGATGCCAGGAGAGTTACAGCCAGCTACTTTGAGTTTCCTTCCTCAACATTTTATTTCCCACTGTCTCATTTCTTGTAGGAGCAGCACCCAGTACTAACATAACCCTCCGTACACTTCCATGGCAGCTCTTAGCGGCAGCATGATCCACTTTCTTCTCCAGGTTTTAACTCAAGAACCTTGGAGACAAAGTAGCTGCCACCAGTTTTACTCCATTGCTCACCCAGGCTCATTAGACACTGTCTCCTCACCCCATCTCTTGTATCTGCTTCTGACTTTGGAAAAGTACAATACAGTAGAGCCAAGAACCAGAGTACTCTGTGGAAACTGTTTTTCCTTGGTGAATTGTCCGTTAGAAGAGAAGGTAACGGAACTGAGTTATCCCTCCTACATGCTCATGAGTTTACAGCATCAACTAATTAGTTAATATTCATAAACTGTGAGCAAACATTCAAATGCCAGTATGCTCTTAAGTCTTCGGCAGGATAGGAATACCTTACTTAATCTGGACCTAAGTACATTTAAAAATTTAAAATAAATCTAAAAATCCTTTGATGCTGCAAAACTTTTCTTGCCCAGGAGATGAGTCTGGGCCGTTTTCCAGCAGTCTGAGCAAATTAGTCAGGGTACAAAGACCGGTTGTTTGACAATGTTGACTCATGCATAAACCAGATGAAAGAACCAGTCTCTGAATTTTCCTCCCGTTTTCAAAATGAATTATTGAAAAATAAAACAATAATTGCTTTTCATTGTAGCACTTGAACAAAAGAAACCTGTTTATTCACTAAAGAGAGCAAGATTCAATCTGAAAATGTAGAGGAGCCACATGCCTTAATCACTCATGGTTAGTACAAGGCATTCCTGTATCTCTTACACTGTCAGTTAGCATCAAGATGTATGTGCACCAGCCTAACAAATCTCAGTTCTACCTATCATACTTGCATTTTATAGGGGCCATATTTTAAAAACTGAAATAGCAAATAATTACGTAAATTCTAAGAACAGCTGTCCTGTTGAACGAGAGCTTCAGCACGTAACGCTATCAGATTGGTAACTGTAAGTTAACTGGGGCCATCTGTAACTTGGGGAAAGGAGGGGCTGGCTTCTTTTGTCTTCTTCTTTTAATAGTTTTGATGACTGAACGACTATCATAGTCTACTGATGACTAAACTGTTATCATTTCTCAAAGGCGTCCAGATCAAGGTTCACTTCCCTACCCATCTATGGAACACCGAAACCTACACCCGAATTGATGGCGACTGAGAGCACTCGAGCAGATACACTCAGTTTCCTCTAAAAACTTACTCCACCTTCAGAGAATAAAAATCCTCATTACATAAAGGCACTTAGAGGAAACTCAGATCAAGGTTTACGTGACTTCAGGCAGTTAACAGCCTCATCACTTCTAGGACCCCCCTTCAGTTAACAGATAGGAGAAGAGAGTGTTCTCCAGAGACTTCATCAGACCCGTGGTCCTGACTGACTGTATAAAGTGCCTGGGACAACACCACATCCCGAGTAAGTGCCAGAATCCCAGCTGAAAAGCTGGAGCACGGACAGCGAGTGGGAGATGGGCAGAGCTGTACAATTCAGAGCCTCATTTACTGTAGGCTAACCACCCTGGAGGAAGCTCAGAGTTCTGAAAACTCTCCTTTTCCACATCACCACCACAATAAAGGCTGTGCCTCTCCATCTCTGCTGTCCCTTCCGCAGTCCCACCGGTCCCAGCCAGGCCACGCAAAAGCAGTGCAGGAGGCACCCCCCAAGATAGGGCTGCCAGGAGGCACAGCAGCCCACAGCCAGTTCCATGTTAGCTGTTTACTTCCCAGAGGCAGGACTGACACCTTTTTTCATCTTTAAAAAATAAACAGCAAAGAGGTTTTTAGTGTCCTTGCATAAATCCAAAAGCAATTCTGCTGAGTGAGAAGGTGCTGTTTTTACAAAATCCCTTTTCACCACATGTGAAAAACAAGCCCTGAACTGCACGGCTGTCCACAAACGGTCCATAAACTCACCACAAAACACTGCCCTGCAGGCTGTTCCCATTTTTTCGCTACAAAATACACCAGCACTAGGTTCTTAATTTTTCATCTTTTATGTTGACTATTGTACTTTGGCGGTCTAAAATAAGCAAAGCTAAACATCTGCTTTTAAAACTTGAGCAAAGGGGACCGTGTCACTTATCCCAGCCGTTTTCTGGCATGTCTGAGTGTTACCTGCTTGCCTTCCTGCTGGTATCGCACACACCAGCTGCCAACTGTATTCAGAGGGAAGAGATTTCATTCTAATTATGATAAAGGTGGTTAAAACACTTTACATCTTAAACTGAAAATACAGGGCTGGCAGTTTGAAAGTATGTCTTCTGATTCCTACAGCACAAGTGCTTAGTTCACTAACAAATGGAAGAAAAATAAATAGAACAGTCTTTTCACAACACTCACTTGCCCCACTCGCTCTTTTTTTTTTAAATGTATTATACCTGCATTTTCAAATACTTTTCTTTCATTTTAGGGAACAAAAAATATTAATAGTGTTGTTCTATTATTAAAGAAAATGCATCCAAGGTTGAAGCCCTCATGAAAAATGAGAGTGCAGCAATGACATCTTAAAGACAGTAATTTTTTAATTCACAGTTTTCTGTAAGCCCGGTGTTTTGACACACGACTAGATGCTTTAGAAATATGGTGTTTGTTTTGGATAGTAATGCATCTTGATGAAGAAACCAAATGTTCTCACTTGCAAACGCTCTTTTGGGCAGGACTGCCAAAGGGAAGGCTTTCCTTTTTGTACTGTTAAAGTTAAAAATCTTGTCATAAAAATTTCATTTAAATGATACAGCCTGCAACTAAAATCCAAAGCTATGGAAAATACGTACATTTCTTCCTTCTTGTACAACAGAATTCATCACAAAGCTGACAACCTGCATTTCAGTTACATCTCTAAACACCACTGAATTAAATTATAACTCAAATGATTTTGAAATAAACTACAAAGAACTATTAAAATAGAACTGATTACTAATACAGCACCCCCCCCAAAAGCTTTGAAATTTAGCGTTATTCTTTTTCATCCTAAGGAAGGTATGTATTTTCATCACTTCTTTATCTGCTTTTATAAAAACAGCTGATAACATTTCCCCTGAGTGGTAATTTAATCTCTCTGCCCTCTTGATGCTAATGAAATCCGGCCTTCTGAAGGACATTATCAGAGAGCTAATCTGGGTAATATACTGGTTTACAACATATTTTTAATTAAATCAGACAATTTTCTTATATAAGTCCTTGAATTTCAAATGTGATTTTTAGATCAAACCAAATCACTTTTGGCTATTATGTTGTTGTTTCCTTGTACTCCCCGCCACTGCCAATCTCGACCTGTCGTTTCTCAGCCACTTAGCACAGGAATGGTCTCTGTTCAGAGGGTTTAAATTGGCTTCTCTAAATACTGCGGCCAAGATCCGTGCCTGAAGTTCGTCAGGATCATTGCAACACAGTCACTGAACATGCCTGAGTGACTCAAGGTATACGTTTTAGTGTGGAAACAAGGCTTGGGACAACCCCAACCTATGTTGCTAAATATTGTATTATAATACAAGTCTGAGCTTTCACTTGAAAATGCCGAGGATCCCTCTGGAATTTCCATTCATATCTGACTGCATTGATGCTGTTTTAAAGAAACAGCTTGTTCCACAAACCTTTTATATCATTTCTCAAATGGCATTCACTTTCACTTCCTGACAAAATTCATAATCAGTAAAACTTTACCTTTGGTGGTGACTGCTGCTGTTTGGTGGTATTCAGTGAATGCTGATGCCGAAGAGCTCGGGGGATAAACTCAGGGGCCAGTGGGTTCAACACATAAGTTTTCTTTAACTCTAAAGCTTCCAGCTGAGCTTTGATCTGTTCAAATGTGATACCATGGAGACTTTCATTCTCATGACACAGGGCAATAAACCTTTCCCAAAATTTCCTATGGAAACAATTTTTAGAAACAATAAAAAGGAGTAAGACTCAGTGGCTGTTGTTAAAATTAAAACAGATTTAACATAACTATGGTTAGATAAAAATAACCATAAATTTTATTGCATGTCAGATATTACTATAACATATAGAAGAAATTTCAAGCCAGAAAGACAATCATCAGATAGATGACACGTGACATTCTCTATGAAAATTTTGTATCCAGTTTTTCTGGGGGTGGAGGGGTTATTTAAACCATGGAAGAAAAGAACATTCCTACCTGTCTTCTGCTTTCTCATGACATGTCTTTCTATAGCTTATAAAAATGGTCTTTACGTTTTTAACATCCACAGCAGGATGTCTACAAAAGTTTTAAACCTTTGATGATTTTGTTTACTTTTTTTAACCCCAAAGGAACTTTTTGGGGTGAAGTTACTTGAGCTTAAAAGATATTTAAATAAGGTCTGAAGATGTCACTTAAAAAAAAAACAAAACTCACTGATTGAGCTGCTCTCTTTCAAAAAAAATCAACAGTAACAAAAGTTATTGTAAAGGTGTGCTTGACTGCAACTCATTCTAGTTCACCTCCCAGTAATAAGGTCTGGCCTATAAGTCAGTGTTGTCTTCCCAACATCTGTAGAATGAGAAATTGCTGCACACTAATTTTAATTTTTGAATTCTTAAATACATCAGCAGTGTCACATTTTGCTGAGTAGCTGCCCTTTGTGGAAAAGAATAAATGTCTTTCTTGCAAGAATACTGTGACACTACTGATGTATTTAAGAATTCAAAATAGTTTTCCCTAAAAGCCCATCTTCTGCTGTGATTCTGCTGTGATAGAGGCAAGGAATGCTCTTTTAAAATTCAGGATGTAGGATGGCCCTTTTTCTGCATTTTGCTGTCAGTCAAATATATCTTGCAAGGTTTTAAGTGAGGATTAAAAAACAAAATTAAATACTTCACTGGGGTGCTTTAATGATGGAACTCCCTGTGATTAATCAATTCAGTCACCAAACCTACTGCCAAGTACCACAAATCCACTGAGACCCATCCACTTTTGCTTAAAATGCCCCAAGCAGTCTCTCTACACATGGAACACTTGTACTGGGGTGTAAGAACAGAGAATAAAATACTGCTGCCTCTGTCTTACCGTGTGCTCTGCAGTTTAGAGAGAGTGTCTGCCAAAACAGCCCTGTCTAGTCCAATTGTAGCACACAGAAATGTAATGATTACCCTGGGCACACTTCACAAAGCTCTCTACAACTATCATTACAGAGTCTTGACTCACTTTGACAGGTATTAGAATATTTATAAAATTCAAGTACTCTCTAAACTTTTTTGAGGTCTGTTTTTCCTAACAAAATGTCACTTCTTTCAGACTTCTATACTCCTGTTGTACTAAAAAAGAACCATCTTTCCAGCAGCATGCCTGAGCCCCTCCAGCACTATTTTCAAAGAGCAAATGTTCAATTATGCAGTGAAA
Source organism: Tringa tobata (assembly GCA_033628505.1). Taxonomy (NCBI): domain Eukaryota; kingdom Metazoa; phylum Chordata; class Aves; order Charadriiformes; family Scolopacidae; genus Tringa; species Tringa tobata. The sequence goes on along the minus strand of JAHREE010000253.1, from coordinate 399,053 downwards.
CAAGACAATGCTGCTGTACTAAAGAGAAAGCTTGAGACACATCTTAATAAAGGTCCAGTGCTCCTTGTTTCTTAATTACCTTTTTGTTTTATAATTTTTAGCAGCTATACATACATAAGCAGCTGCTAGCCTTTGAAAGGCAAATTTATGTACCATGCAGATAGTCTATACTGTTACGTTAGTAAGTTTTTACATTCCCTATTTCAGATATTTTGAAGGAGTCATACTTGGAGAAGCTGCTGAGCCCCCACATTTGACAACTGGGTCCCTTTTGAGTATCTACTTTAAAACCTCATCACTCAGACTTACGTGAAAATTCAAGAGATTACCCTGCCCTACTGGGATTTGGAGAGAATAAAAGATCCGGTCATTCTCCAACAAAACCTGTATTTAGACAGATGGTTAGAGAACCAGTAACGGCCCTAGGTGTGAGCTAGACTAACAAGGGATTAACTAACTCTCTGACTTAGGTAACACTGCACATCCTGAACCCAAATGTAGGGAAGAGAAATCTCCATCAGCACAGAGCTCCTTAGCATCAGTTAGCTACACAGACCACATCGTGTCTAAAAAACCAAGCAGGTAATGGTAAAAGTGAAATAAACCCACAACCATCTTTCTCTTTTAATAAGACGTTATTACCAGTTCAGAGCAGATCACTGTATTAATGTATGTAATGATTCTTGATGCTTCCCCAGCAGGTAAGGGGTTAAATGCAAGTTACATTTCATAAATGCAGTAAACAAAGATTGGGTTTCCATTTGGTTTTTTCAGTTCTGATCTTTGAAAACCACATCCATTTTCAATACAGTAGAAGAACATTGCTCAGGAAAGTAGAATGCAACATGGATACAACAACTGACTAATGCATATTTTTAGCTGTATTATAATAACATTGTCAGTACAGTGTTTCCTCTCTTTGAGAAATAAGCCTCAGGGTTTATCTCTGATCACCTCAACATTTCAGCTCTTCTACTGAAAGAAACCTTTGAAGAACAAGAACTCGGTATTCTTAACATCAGTGTTAACATCTCTCAGCGTTTTTCACATTTCTTCATTTAGGTCTATAAAAAGTAAATTCACTCAAATCTTAACGAGTTTTTTCCTAGTATCGTGAAGACATATAAAAACATAAATAATCATGGAATTGTTGGAGTTGGAAGGGACATTCTAGAGATCATCTAGTCCAACTTCCCTGCCAAAGCAGGACTGCCTATAGCACATTACTCAGGACTGCATCCAGGCAGGTTGGTTTTCAATCCTTCAACCTTCGTATGACTGCCATAATATTCAACTTTAAAATACATTACATCACAATCTTTAACTCCAAATTATATATTACTTTTATTTATATATAAAGTTGTAACAAGTAAACAAAAAAAAACCCACTAGAAAATAAAACGAAGCATCTTCAATTGTTACTGTCAAGTAAAATTAGAGCAACTATAAATAGGAGAGAAGACAGTTTATCAATGACCAGGTGATAGGTATCTCATACTTTTTCTCTGTAGATTGTTATACAAAAAAACCCAACAAACAAACAAAAAAACCCCTATCAACACAAAAGCCAGACTTGCCAACGCGTAGAAGATACTAAAATGCTCTGCCTCTCATCTGTAGTGGCTTTCTTTACTCTCATTGAAAAAAAGAAAAAAGTCCCCTCCCTTCTCCGTCAGCAAGACTGATGTAGGGCTGGAGCGGCCCTTGCACAGCTTCACACCTCCAGCTCCAGAGGGGACTTGGTAGATGGCATAGCAGGAATTTCATTATAGTTATATTAAGGGTTTAAATATATTGTGTCTTATTTGGCACCTAAAAGAACATCCGTCATTTCACTCAATCCATCAGTCATAGATAAACACTTTTTCTACTAACCTTACCCCTGATTAGCCAAGGAACATATAAAGTACCTGCATCTCCCAATGGAGCACAAAGCAATAGGGTCTCCCACCACAGCTACCAAGGACTGTGCTCTCGTAATGGCAGTGTTGAGAAGTTTGTAATTAGACAGAAAACCATAATCCAAGTCTTCTGTCGAATCCTCCAGTAGCTGCTCTTTCCTTTTAATTGGTGTTTGCTTATGTTTGCACGTATGCCGTGTTCGTACTGTGCTGAGAAACAACACTCTAAACTGTTTTCCTAAAATGAAACAAAAAACAAACATCTGAGATAGTTGTAGCTATTTCTGTAGTAACACAATCAGACCATCGCACTTGCCAGCCAGATTTCACACCTAGATACTCTGAAGAACTGATCGCTACCCTTCACATGAAGAGAATTATGCAACAATAATAAGATTTAAAAATTTTAAGAGATGCACTATAAATAGCGTATGCTACTACAAGAATATTTCCTCTTTAAAAAAACGTATTTTTCATATTGATATTAATCATTCCAAAACTTTCTGAAATGCTAATTCTCTGTACAATGTTGCCCATCAGCCAGTAACAAATCTTGAATTTATTTATTCTACCATAAAAATTTCTGGATATTCTTGTTTCATATTGAAAAATTTCTGAAACATACAATATCTACCATGAAAAAGCAGAACACACCACTCACTGTCACTCAGTTACTTTATTATCTTCCTTTGTTTATTACTGTCTGGAAGTGCAACCTAGCAACAGGCAAAGCCTACACAAAATTCCTGTTATCAATGTGATCCCAAGAACAAGTATCTAAATCGGTGGACCCATTTTTACAGTCTATTCTACAAATGCAAAAAAACAGTAAAATATTTTGAGGCTAAAGCCTTGTTACCTTTTTATTTGGAACTCTATTTTCCCCCTTACAATAAAAATCCATCGATTTTCATGTTTTTCATTCAATTTATTTTTTAAGTAAGCTTGAACTTAATTTTGAACAAAGATATCCATGAGTTTATTGCTTTGGTATTCAGTGTTGGAATAACATCTGATCAGCATACTTGCCAGTTTCATTTTGATATATTGGTTTTTATGGGCTGTATCACAGCTCTCCTTTTGTTCTGATTGTTTTAAGATTATTTTAGCAAGTCTTACTTAACTTCACCATTCACGTTTTTTACTTCCTTAGCACATTTTTGAGACACATAACTATTACTCACCCTGAACATTTAGCACTCTCTCTACACTGACATCAGACAGTCTTTTTTTCCGAAGTTCAGCCCGAATTCGGAAGACTTGATCAGCATAAGGCGTTACGACACCTATACTGCCGTCATCCAATTTGCCCCAGGCAACAGGCCATTTTCTTCTTAATTCTTCAACACGCTCTACTACTTCAAACACCTTAAAAGAAAGTCAGAATTCTTAAAAGTATGCTCCACCAAAGATCACTCTTTGATACTGAAAGAGAACTTGAATTTTAAAGCTCTAAAACATTTATGTGTCACAGTATTACACAGCCTTACTGAACAAGCAATAATACTACTGCATTCTATAGTGATACTCTAAAATATCATGTATTAAAACAATGTATTTACAGTACCCTTTTTTAATCTTGAAATAAAAGTTTGCTCATAAAAATGTCACCTTTAAAGTACAACCTGGAAAATTATATTAATAACCTTAATTTTCATGCTTATGTTCTTACAAAAAAGTCAGGTGGAGTAGGATCTTTCTTATCACACTTTAATGAACTTCCATAAGTAAATACACCACATAAGAGGGATTATTTTATTTTTATTCTGGATTTATACATGTCATATTAGAGTTTGATGACTCTATAGAGAGGCTACGTATATCAGAGCACAACCACCTCCCATTCCAAAGGATGCCATCCGGAGCTTCAGATTATTCATCAACTGCTAGTTCATCTCTATGAAATACAATTAAGTGTGCTACCTGAAAAGACTAATGAGTAATAAAAACTGAAAACCTCCTCCTGTGAGGAGCCAGGCTCAAAGCAACTTCCTGCCACAAAGCACCGGCAGAGCAGCTTCTGTTTCAACACACCCAGTAGAGACACTGACTGGAGAAGGCATTTCTCAATAACTTTGTGGAAGGTATGCAGGTTTATTTGGGGTTTTTTAGCATCTATAGTCAACATGTCATTTAATAAGTGTCAATATGGCATTCGATAAATATTTATCCAGCTGTTTAAAGTATGATAACTGATGAATTCAGTTTTCCTACAGCATCACAAATGCAAGCGCAGCCTCTAAATGGATGGAGGCTTTCCTACAAAAACCTCAAGTATTCTTAACTTCCTTCCCTATTCATCCAGTCATCTTTGGGTGTGGGAAGGGGGCGTTAAAAATACATTTAATTTTCTTAGCTTTTGTATTATCTCTTCTTCAAATTGGTAAGTGGAAATTCTAGGGACTTTCATGAACATTTCAGGAACATGAAGAGTGATATAAATCACAATGGGTATGTACAATAGTATAAAGCATAGGAGTTCCTAACCGCTAAAAAATCTGCTGTTTCATGCTGACTTCTAGCATCTAAGATCTGATTATATGATACACATTCTCATTTTAGTATATATTTTTTAAAAATTAATCTAAACTGGAACAGTTTACTGCAAAAGCCCATAATTTAAAAAAAAATTGTGAGGAAACTAATAAGACAAAAAAAATCCTAATCCTTAAAAAGTCACAAATAGTTTATTTTTTATAATTTCTTGATTCAGTAGGCAGTGAAAATATGTGGCTGTTTTTGAGCAAGTCCTGAATATAACTTTTTGGAACATAAATTCTTGTATTTAAAAGCTAGTTATAGGACAAAGGATATCGAAATAAACTTTGATATCTATAAAAACTGCAGCACAAATATAATGATCTTTTGCAGGTACTTTGGCAAGCTTTTGTGAAAGCATATAGCTTCTGGATATGTAGTTAGAATTAACAGCATATAGGGAAATTTTAAAATTAAGACCAAAAAGGGGGAGTGTATTTTCCCAATTAATACTTAATATAGATACCCACGAACTGTAAGACACCACAATGCAAATGTCCACTAAGGGTCAAACAGAAACAATCTCCCTCATCATCTGAATTTCAGTTTTTCATGTTGGTGTTTAAGCAGCTCTTGTCATTCATTTCTGCCTGTAGCTATTAACGACTCAGAGTTTTCAGACAGCTACTTGGCCACCGAAGATATTTTTAGGTTTTTTACAACTTTTTTTAAATGGCAAAGCAATCCAAGTAGATTAATCAAAGCAGTCAGGTGCCCTCGCTTTTTTTCCTGTGATGCATCCAGAAGTCATTGGAGCTTCTTATTTAAGTAGATATTTTAACACATCAAAGAATGCATAGCAAGAGCAGCATAACAACAACAAAGAAGTTGAAAATTGTGCATCAGATGAACTGCACCATGATCAACAAGAGGAAACACAGCTCTGCAGCGCTTCACTGCTGCTGAACAGCAACCTAACTTCAGTTAAAATCCCTCATAAGAAAACTAGTGGTATTTGTTTGGTTTTCTTTAAATGTCAAGGACATTCCTTAAGACATCTTTCTGTTGGGAAAAAAAGGGGTTGGGTCAAGGCTTCCCTAAATTGAGGTGACTGGAAAAAGGCATTTGCCACTATGGAAAGTATTCACAAGTCAGGGGGCAGGCTGGGAGAGTGTTCGGGTTTCGGTTTGTTTTGTGGGTTTTGATCTGTTTGGGTTTATTTAACTCGAAGGAATGAGAATGAAAGTAATCTTTGAAGAATACAAATAAATCTATGTGAAACAAATATATTGAGAATAAGTTCTCACTGAAAAAAAATCCCATCTGCACACAATCAGTTAGATACTGATCCTAAACATATTAAAGGAAATATGAAATGTTACTCCAGAGGACTCTTATCTGAGTGGGAACATTTCTACAACAGTCAAAGTTGTACTTCAAATTGCAGTTACTCTCAGTTGCTAAGATACATCCATCAGAATGTCAGAAAAACTATCAGGAAGGACATCCTGAAGAATGAGCCTGAGAGAACTATACACAACCTGCAATTGCAAGGAAAAAGGAGAAGATAAATTAGTGGAAATGTTTACTACAATTGCAATGTTCACTACTTCATGTTAAGCAAATTCCATGTTCCCTCCTGTTAGTAGAGGGTAATTTATGTCTTCTACCTTCACTGAGCATAAACCAATAAATTTGGGGAAAGGGGAGCTTTAAGGAAAAAAAAAATAAATCAAGAACGAGGCCAAATAAGAGTTACCTCTGCATTATTGTAAAAAGCTGTACTATTTTTTTCTTGCACATCTTCTCCACGTGCTGTGAAGAAAGTCAAAGGGTAGAAATCCTTGTGTGCTGGCTGCTTTCCACTTGCCATCAATTTGCCTTCATAGAAAAGTTCGGATGTATAACTGTAACAAGACAAAACAGAATAAAATGTGGAGCCTACATATGAGCTCACTGATAAAATATGTAAATCTCACTGATAAAATATGCAATCACAAAATACTTCATATGAAAAACAGAACCACTGATTACTATTTGGCATCTTCAAGTGATTTCTCTGATATTTACATACTACAGATAGAGCAGAAGGCACTAAAAATATGCTTTTCTAACACTTTTTCTACAAAGGCAGCATTTCCTTCTACAAAGGTAGTATTTTCTTCTCATCTAAAGCTCAACAAACTTACTGACGTTCTGACTAATGTTTCACTCAGAAGTTCTGGTGGCTTGAAACTGGGCCAAAGTAACACTTGCTGTCTGGGACTCATTATTCCCCAGCCTGGCTCGACAATGAGCCTCCTTATATCAGTTAAGAGTTGTTGAACTTGGAAAATAAATTTACTCAAGATTTCATGTGTACTGAGCACAAGGCAGGACAAGTGTTCAGCTTTCACAGAAGCTTTTCCTCTCTGACTTCTACTCCAGAGCAATCTATGTCTCTGGTCATCGGACACACAACCAGAACACGCTTTCCGTACTGGCAGCAGGCATTACTGGAAAAGAAACAACTCAAGAACTACCTTCATGGTCAAAAGTAGGAGGAAGGAAGGCAAACCGAATGGAAGAAGACAAAAAGCCAACAAAAACAGACTGCAGATTACTGCTGATATTACTCTAAGTACTGTATTCTATTCCATGCACAATAGAGCTAATGTACTGGCTTTCATTAATTATTGAATTCTGGTATGATCTAATTTCTGAATGCTCAGCCTCCATCCTTAATGTTCTTCAGGTACAGCTCTGTGGATGTGGTGACATGAACACAAGCTAGAGGACAACAGAAGCAGGGGACCATGCAGTCAGTGGGTCCACCGAGTTCTTCCAGGCTTCCAATTATTGTACTGTAAGATGTAAATAAATGGTGACAAAAAAGAAACTAATCTGCTACTAGATCATCAAACAACTGCAGCCCACCTTGACCAGAACTGCCTTACATGGACAATCCCGAAGAACATGCAACTCTTCGTGTGGATCAAGTTGCAGCAGTTGTCTGCTGCCAACCAGCAAAACTAACAATTTCTTCTGCAAGTTAATTCTTAGTAATGAGCTCTCAGTAAACAATAAAACATCCTTTCTACAAGGACTGTTTTTTTCCAATTACAGCTCCAAAGTCAGGCTGAACTAATGGCTTGTTCTTTTCTTAATTTCATTTGGTCTCTTCCCTTCAGCTAGGCCGGTATGATTGATAAGCCCACCATCAGCCACCTTCTTACACTTACTTCTGTCTTAAGTGCCATGGTCCCATTTATCAGGGGAAACTCCAGAGTATAACAAACGTAGACTTGAGACAATCTCCTAAATGGACCCCCATCAGAGCATTTAGCAGGTTTCGCTTCACACAGCAATATTTTCTAGTGGAGTTAGGCAGACTGGACTTTCACTAGACATCTGACTAGTCCCAGCGGTATTTCTGCAATCCTCACCTCAGTGGTCAACACAGTGGACCCTTCTAGGAACCCACTGTCTGCACTCCAACTGCTGAAGAGAATTTTTGTGATCTGAGGCAAATTTCATGGAAGTGATCTCTAACAAAAAACTGAAAAGATCCCTTCCTTTTCAGATTCTCTCTCATTTTGAACTTCCCATTTCAAAAAAATCTGTAAGAAATTTAGCAGCTCTCAGTCTATAATTGAAAAGTCCATAAAATGAAGCCAGATCAAGCTGTGTAACAAAATATGTTACATTCTCATTTTTGATTCCCCAGAGCACTTAAATATTTCTGCTTTTGCTTTGAACACAGTGATAACCTAATTAGTGTGACTGGATACCAACATAATATTTGAGCCAGGATTTAAACTTTAGCATTTTTCCCCATGATTGCACTTATTCTTTCTAGCACAGCTCATGGATGAGCTCATTACACTAGCAGCCCTTAGTTTATCGTAGCATAAAAATGCAAACACACTGATTAATGTGTCTTGAAAGAAGTAATAAAAAAAGACAACAGGAAAGAAAAATGTCCAGAAAAAAATAGGTCAAAATTTGTTCAGAGTTGTATACCCATATGTTCCTTACATTGCACATAGCTCACCATGCCAAGATAATCCAAGGTAATTTCTAAAATTCTGAAACAGTTCAAAACCACAGACTCTATATAATATACTGCGCAATGGTTAAAAAGGGAAAGTTAGCTCTCTTTTGGCTTAGGTGCAAAGCCAGAAGCATCCCCACCCGAATGAGGGGGTCTGTGCCTGACTGAACCTCTGGCATCTCTCCTAGAGACTGAATTTCAACAAAGAATTACTCTACTAATTAACTTCGAAACAACTATGATTTCATTACAGAAACACATAGTGCTTCTCTCTTCATTCAATTGTGCTTGGCTCAGAGCTCTCTTGCTACCTCACAACAAAGAAAAGCATGATACAGTGAAAAAGTTCACACCTACTTGATGATAGCTTCATGGGAGCGATAGTTCTCACACAGCAAGATCCTGCATGGAAATTCTGCAGGGTAGTGCTCATAGAGCCGATCCAGCAGTGAAACGTGGAGGTTTCTTTCCCTGGCAAATTCACTGTAGACAAAAGGACTGAGCTGTAATAGACACACACACACACACACAAAGAAAATGAAACTAAATATGTGCACTTGGAATTCCATGCTCCCAATATATGCATCTTGCATCAAAACAAAACAAAAACTTTACTTTTATTGTACATTCATAGTTGGAAGACATATAGCATGGCTATTCCATAGAAATGCCCATTCCTACTGTAAAAGGGACAAAAGACCAGCATGCTATTAAAGGAACAATAAAACATTCCGTAACTATGTAAAGAGGAGAGAAGAACCCTTATATCTATGCTTTTTCATTGTGGCTTGCACAGATGAGTAACTCAAAGCAGAGAGCTGTTTGACCAAAAATACCCCACCAAAACCCTGTTTTGAGTAACATTACACAATTATTCCGACAAGCACTTTACTGTTATTACCACAAATAGTACAGATCAGAAAATATAGAAATTTCTAACACAATTGTAATAAGTTAAATGGAAAGTCATTGAAAAAATAAATCCCAAGTGTCCTCGTTACTATTACACTACTACTATTACTACTGGGCTTGTTTAACAATAAAAACATCTTCTACTACAGCAAGAAAAATAGAAAACAAAGATGATGAAAAAAATTGTTTAAATAACATTTTAAAATGTAGAAATTACGCCAATCTAGTCTGTTATTCTGAATACATATGATTTAGATTCTGAGTTTGAGTTTCACTTCATATAATCCTGGATACCTCACAGAGTAGCTGCTGTAAGAGCCTGAGCTACAGAACAGCTGAGACTCACAAGCCAAGTCAAGGCTCTAATCATCCAGCTGGGCTGATGCAATCTTGCCCGAAGTGATAAGAATTCCAATCTCTTAAAAAGGACTTTTGAGATCTGTATTTTCAAAGCATTTCCCAGTCCCTGAGATTCCTGTGATCATGACTTGAAATGACTGAGGAGTATTAAATCACAGGTGGCAACACTGCTTTAAGTTTATTGCTATACCAAAGCAAACATCCCCTCTATTGTTATTGTGAAAAGTCAGGAGAATTAAATCTATAAAAACAAATAAATTTGGCCTAAATCAACAAAGCAAGTAAGATTGACTTTTCCAAGTATGCTTTCTCATGCCTACAGACTACAGAGTGACATGCATCATCATCATTTTAAACTCTTCTAAATTCTTTAAATGAAGCAATTCCTAGGTGCGTCGCAGCAACATAAAGGCAATGGTTACTTTAGTTTCCTATTTCTTACTTGTTCAAATCCTTACCAGACTATGATATGTCTAATAAAATTAAAAAAAAAAAAACAAAAAACACAAAGCTGTCTAAATCATAACATTCTCCATATTCTTCAATTCTTTCAGAAAAATAACCAGGGAATACCAGTCATAAGAAGTAAGACACATTTCTACCCTGACTGTAGTAATAACTATTCCCGACCTTATGCAAATAAAATCCCTAGAATTTTCCTCAGCTTCCCCATCTATTATATGATCAGTAAAATTTATGCATCTTCTGCTTTAAAATGAAATTTTACTTGCATATAGTTCAGTGGTTCACTGGCCCAAGTCTGTTCTATAACAGATTTCCTACGTAACCCTGGACAACTCACATACCTTGTGCCTCAATTCCCCTACTGCAGTGTACTCTCACTCAGCAGAAATACATGAGAGATTACGATGCATTCACATACCACAGAAATCTGGAGCAGATAAATACCTTAAATATATAAATACAAATATTATATATAGGCACTTTACATTCGAAAATGATATAGCTCTTACCTGCATATGGTCTCCAGCCAAGACAATTCTTGTGTTTTTATTAGCTAATGCCAGAGGCATAATAGTTTCACACTCCATAGCCTGCGCAGCTTCATCTAACAGAATGTGTGTAAAAAAACCTGTAAAACAGAGATATCAGCAAATAAATGAAATCTGAAATATGGGAAAATGAACACTGATAACAATACAAGAAATTGTACTAAAAGTTCTGTATTCTGATAGTAACCAAAACTAGAAAAAAATTCAGTACGGTTTATACAAATTAATTTCTAGCAACTAATCAAAACCACACAAACAATTTTCACACTCAACAAATGACCAACAGTGGTCAAGTGACTGCCAGTGACATTAGCGGCAACCCATAGATCTGCCTCTTTCTTCTGATGTGAAGTTCAACAAGTGTTTAATCTGAGCTCTCCTTACACCGAGAGGAAATGTCTCTTGGCAGACCTCCCTCAGCAGGTTTCTCAAATCTGAAAATCTTTTCATAACCATGAGGGGCTGAAGAGCTTTCTACAATGACAGTGAAAAGGACCTCCTCATGTACTCCAGTCCTCTTAACTATTTTATATACTAAATTTCCCATTAAAATTGCACACATACCTGCGCACTTTGCTGGTTATGGGCTTTAAGGAATGTTGGGGGGAAAAAAGGAGCAGAAAGTGAAGGAAAATTTAAATTCAATCTTACGATAATATCGGACCAAGAGGTTTGTTGGGGAGGGGTGGAGGGAATGGAAATCTATGCACTGGATAACATGCACTTGAAAAGAAATATAAATTCAGGATAGGTATAGAAGAGCAGTGGTTTTATACGCTGATATATATTAAGGTTTAAAATAAACTATTAGAGGACTCAGTGTGCCATCTAATTAAGATTACATACATAAAAATGTAGCAACTTTCTTTGAAAAACATTAATTTCATAAAGCTGCACACATTACTATGGTATGACTGTATGCAGCTCATTGCCAAACAAAGCAGTGACTTCCATCTAAAGTCCTGAAAGACTAAAGGCTCTAAAGACCTGAAAATATTTATCATGAATTCCGTAATAGTTTTCTCTATTGCAAGAAATGTAGCCACAGAAAATTAACCGTAACAACTTCAGTAAAGAAATTCCATGTTCTCCAAAAAGCAGATGGATTTCATTTGGAGATCAATAAAACAATAAAACCCAACCAGCCTCTGCCCCCAAGGAATCAGTCTAATACACTGCAGTTTAGAAAACAACCTGAGAAGTATCACGTTAACACAGCAAGGGTTTGTATGTGTGGGAGTTGTTTGCAAAGCTCAACAATTCACAAAACAAGAAGAAAAAGCTCTCAGTGTGTATTTATGCTTACATGCTCCACTGAGTAATGACCGTAATGAGCATAACATTCAAAGTCAGAATCTCAAATAGAATTTTCCCTCTCGGTTCTCAGAAACACCAGATCATAGATAGTACTGCTTCTTTTTTGAATTTTTTTTTTTTTTTAAATAAGGAGAAAACAGAATGAGCAAAAGGTTAATTTGAATGTCAGCAGTTTATAGCTTTGTAATAAACATTTATTCATAAAAAAAAAAAAAAAAAGAGAGAAGAGCATTTTAAGATTATCATTGTTTATTTTTTAACAGCTCAAAGAATTGAGTAAAGAACTGACACTTGTAAGAGGAAGATAATTCTCAAAGCATGGACACAGGGTTTAGAAATTATCCTACCTGGTTCAAGATCCAGTTGACACAGATACTGTGATGTATTTAAAGTAACAACTACTACTCGTTGCTTAAGAATGTCTTCTTTCTGTGGCATCTGAAAGGTGGAATGTGTGCTTGAAATCAAACAGTACTGATGCACAACTGGGTGGACAGTCTTTACCCAGCGATTTCTGAAATATACCCTAAAAAGAAAGAGAGGGCTTATTTTCTATACAGTTCGAATGCAGCGGCAGCCTAATATTTCAAATGCTAATATTCTGTTTTCTGATAAACAAAGGTAATCTTCAGAAAGCCAAACATCACAACTGAGCAGAATTACATGCCAAAAAGTCTTGGATTTACCTTCCTTTATTTGCTGCAGTGCAATACTACATACACAGAACAGTTACCAAGGATTAATTCACATGTGAAAATCTGTAAATTCTTCATACATTCAAGTTCTGCGATCCTCACATCAATGTCTATTTCATTTTAAACTATCAGTAAACTAATTTAAAAGAAATATTTCCTCAGATACAATATAAATATAGTCCATAGTCTTGGAACTGACAGGGCTGCAGTGGTCTGCACCTTTCAGCTGCAGCCAGAGGATCTTTAAAAAAAAAGAATAAATCAAAAGGCATTAATAAAATCCTGTACTTCCTTAAACACACACTACGTCCTCTGAGTTCTAAGAACCAAACAGGATGTATATTCACCTTTCTATCATGCAGGGCCATAATTAGGATACTTTGTATAAAAGAATGAGAAAACAGTGCCAAATAGGATGGCTAGAGTCCAAAATACCAGGACATAGTCAGCAAAGCACTGGTCTTCAAACATCTTCCCACAACACATAAGATAAATTTAAATCATCATATCATGAGATCAATGATGAATTTTTCTTAAAAAGTGATGAAATGTTATGACCAGTCTAGCTAAATGGAAGAGGAACAAGGAAGACACAAAGAGTACGCCCCAGAAAACAGCATATAACTAACTCCCCCAAGCTATATAGAAATACACAAACCACATCAGCTGAGGATCTGAGTAAAGATGTCGAAGAGTTTCTGTATTGGGGTGTTCCTCAGCAATATAATCTGTACTAAGTAAGATCTATGACTCTAAAGAGGAGCCTTTAAACTACAGGAAACTATTGTACCGATACTAATATTCAGAATTAAGGTTACTTTAATTTATTCCAAAGAAAATTAAGATTAATTTTTTCAAATTTCAGTTCTAAATACTGAAGTTATGCTATTTGGTTTATCCAGTCATCATTTATTTTCTTTTGATTAATTTCTCCTGCACCCATATTACAAATCCCAAACCATTAACGCAGCATTTGGAAAAGTGTAATTATGCACCTAAAAGCAAAATATGATAGCACTGGCTGAACTCTGGGAACCATGAGTACAGCCATGTTTGATAATCACAGCTCAGCTCCGCGTAACGTGAGAGAAACAACTATTAGGATTATAACAGATTTGGTTTGTGAAAATGCAATGTCTGTTTTGGACAATAAGCACAAAATGAAAGGCAAAGAGGTGCAAACACACCACAGTGCTCTGAACAGCCTCCTCATCCGACAACACAACAAACCAAAACTGATACTGGGTGACCAAAGGTAACTCCAGTTAAAACTGGGTCCAGTGCAGGAGCAAACAACACACTCCAGAGCCATTCTTAGAACAAGAACCTTCTAATGCTACCCCAATATATTTATTTTTTATCAGCCATCACACTGATAAGCTTTATTTGATGAAGTGTTATTACATGCATGTAACAAGACGGAGTCTGGGCAGCAGGCAGGAGGGAACCCCTGTGCTGCGTACCCCAGCCATCCGGCAGCTTCCCCAGGGTCCTGCTCCTCGCTTTTCGCTGAGGGCAACATTTACCTGCCACCTCACAGGGGGCTGTGAGCACTAATAAGTTTATTGTGAGTTTACGTTTGTAAAGCACTTTTTGATTTTTGGATGAAAAGTGCTATTGAAATGTAAAATATTATGGTTATTAGACATTATTATACCATGCACTGTCTTTTATTGTAAAAATTCAACTACGTGTGACTCACAGAGTGGCTGACAGCATTTCAAACTGCATTGCTGCTTACCCATCAATTTCTTTTATTTTGATGTAAGATCAAAAAGGTAGCCCAGTGCTATTATTCACCACTGGCATAAACACACCTGACAGATGTGACTACTTCGAAAATGTCGTGATATAAGTAAGCCACACTGAACAAGGGATTTCTTTTTCAGGTGCAATTTGGGCTAATAAAATCTCCTGTAATTTCATTATTAGGTTTTTTTCCTTAAAGCTAGAGGAATACATTACAAAAATGGGTTTTACCAGCCTAACACAAATCATAACACTTCACCCTGCAACATACTCTTAACTTCTGATTAAACAAGCAATTCCCCTTCTAATCTTAAATCTTAACCCCTGCAGGAGCAGAGCACCTGAAGGCCACCAGAGCGGGCAGCTACTAACCAAAACACTCCTTAGTACATGCAGCACATTCTATCAGTGCGGCTGCAGGGACAAAGATGAGCAAAAACTGCAGCTACAAAATCGTAACCCAGTCATAGCTCACGTGAGAGGGTATCTTCTCACATCAAGGCTTTACTTGTGCCTTTAAGGCTCAGGTTTACCCAAACCACAGGCAGTGAAATTACCAGCAAATGCAGAGAGAATCCCGTTGAAATGGAAACCCCAGAAGATTGTAAATTAGGGACTCGATCTTCTGCAAACAAAAGCACTGGATATATCCACTGTACTCACTAATGCTAGCTTAACATGCACAAAATCTGCATTTCACGTGGAAATTGGTGCCACTTTTATTTCTAAATGTGGCATCTGGATATGTACAAAAGGCTTCATTTCAGCAAGGCCAATGAGGCACAGAGCAGGACAAGCTGCCAGCTAACCTGCCTATGCTTCCATCAACTTTCCATACATTACATCAAAAAAGAAATTTGCCCACATATTTCTAGTAAATGTTAGTCAAATTGAGTATTTCCTATTTTTTCAAGTTTTGCTTCCAGTGATAAAGTTCCGTCGAAGTACCAATTTGCAAACAGACTATTTGCAGAAGCAGTGAATTTGTATCAGTAATTAAGATTCACAATCATTTTCTTGTTCATGTTTCAGGCTGGGATTGCTCCTAAATCACTTAAAATACAGTTCTAAAAGTTAATAAAGGGAGAGCCTAGAGTCAGAACCTCTGAGGGAGGCTAAACAGAGTTTCATTTGCACTCCTGTACTACAAAACCGACTTCTCAACACTCCTTATAACAGAGTCAACAGGGACTAAATTTAAGTTCTTCAAAATTTCTTTTCACTGTTCTGAACTGGAAAACACTAACTCCTCCCAGCTCTTCATAAAAAGGCCGAGATTCTCCCTTCAGGCTGGGCTCCAAAGAACTCTTCTTGGATAAACTCCAATCCCAGCTCCTCAGATTTTGTGCAGTTATTTCTCACCTGAAATCTCTCAAGCAAAAAGAACACAAAAGCTTGGAGGAAAAAGAATCTAGCAGTCTCCTTTCAAGCCTCTGTTGAAAGACCATTAAAAAGAAAATCTAAGTAGTCCCAAGAAGCCTAAAGAAAACTTTAAAAGCACCTGATTTCCCTCTTCCATTTCTTTTGACCCCCTCCAAAGAGAGGCTCAGGGTCACGAACAAGTATGTTCTTTGGGATGCAGAAAACACGTGAAAGATCTGTCTTACAACCTGAAAGTTAACTTTTTCAGTCTTCCTTTGAGGATGGGCATAAGACAGAAGCTAGAGTTTCAAGAAAATAAAAGTAATTGACTGAAGAGGCATTTATACTACAAATTAACATTTGATAAGACAAATTAATACTGTTTGCAGGACAAGAACTTTACTCCAGGCAATTTGGAAAAAAGGGCCCTTTAAAACCTGCTGGGTTTTTGGTTTGGGGCTTTTTAAATTCAAACTCTGGTTTGCTCAAACTGATAAATTTTTGTAGCCTGGATATCTCCTGAAGCTATCAGCCACAGTAACGATATCGCCCTCCTTCTCTTTCCCTTAGTATGACATAAAAAAACAGTGTATGGATATAACTACACTTGAAATATGCAATTAAAATGATAGTAATAAGCAGTAGATACCTCAATCACTGGATGCTCAGAAACATACAGAGAAACTGCTGCTATCTGCTTCCTAGGTCTTGACTGGACTTTTTCGGAGAGGGTGACTATCTGAAGCCTGTAGCTGGTGCTGCCTGAACACCCTGCCTGCCTGCACACCCTGCCTGCCGAAGGCTCCTGCAGCCCAGGAGGGACCCACACATCCACAGAGCAAACGGGGATACAAATTCACTGAATTTTTAGAGTTGGAAGGGACCATAGAGATCATCTAGTCCAGCTCCCCGGCTGAAGCAGGATTGCCCAGAGCTAGAGCATGTTACTCAGGACAGCATCCAGGTGGGTCTTGAAAATCTCCAAAGAAGGGGACTCCATGACCTCCTTGGGCAGCCTGTTCCAGGGCTCTGTCACCCTCACTGTGAAGTTTTTTCTCATGTTTGAGTGGAACCTCCTATGTTCCAACTTATGCCCGTTACCCCTCGTCCTCTCACTGGCAACCGCTGAAAAGAGTCTGCCTCCCTCCTCCTTCAACCCACCCTTTAGATACTTATAGGCATTGATAAGGTCTCCCCTCAGCCTTCTCTTCTCCAGACTAAAGAGTCCCA
Source organism: Tringa tobata (assembly GCA_033628505.1). Taxonomy (NCBI): domain Eukaryota; kingdom Metazoa; phylum Chordata; class Aves; order Charadriiformes; family Scolopacidae; genus Tringa; species Tringa tobata. The sequence continues at coordinate 382,003 of JAHREE010000253.1, read as the reverse complement.
GTTCTCTCAGCCTTTCTTCATAAGGGAGATGCTCCAATCCTTGAATCATCTTCATCGCCCTTCGCTGGACTCTTTCCAGTAGTTCCCTATCCCTCTTGAACTGGGGAGCCCAGAACTGGATGCAGTACTCCAGTTGTGGCCTCACCAGTGCAGGGTAGAGGGGGAGAATGACTTCCCTCGACCTACTAGCCACGCTCTTCCCTATGCAGCCCAGGATTCCGTTGGCCTTCCTGGCCACAAGAGCACACTGCTTGCTCATTGTCATTTTGCTGTCTACCAGGATGCCCAGACCTTTCTCTTCAGAACTTGTCTCCAGCAGATCCATGCCTAACCTGTATTGGTGCCTGACATTCTTCTTCCCCAGGTGCAGGACCCTACACTTTTCCCTGTTGAACCTCATGAGGTTCTTCCTTGCCCAGTTCTCCAGCCTGTCCAGGTCTCGCTGGATGGCAGCACGGCCCTCCGGGGTGTCAGCCACCCCTCCCAGTTTGGTATCATCAGCAAACTTGCTGAGGATACACTCTGTCCCCTCGTCCAGGTCACTGATGAATATGTTGAACAGGACTGGACCAAGTATTGACCCCTGGGGGACACCACTGGTTACAGGTCTGCAGCTTGAACCTGCTCCATTAATCATTACCCTTTGGGTCCCGTCACACAGCCAGTTCTCAATCCACCTCACTGTCCCCTCATCCAGCCCACACTTCCTTAGTTTCCCAATGAGGATGTTATGAGAGACAGTGTCAAAAGCCTTGCTGGAGTCAAGATAGATGACATCTGCTGCCCTCCCTTCATCCAACCAACCAGTTATAGCATCACAGAAAGCTACCAGATTGGTCAAACATGATTTACCCTTGGTAAACCCATGTTGCCCACTTCCAATAACCCCCCGCTCTTCAACTTGTTTGGAGATGACATCTAGAATGAGTCTCTCCATTACCTTTCCAGGGATGGAGGTGAGACTAACTGGTCTGTAGTTCCCAGGGTCCTCCTTCTTGCCCGTTTTGAAGACTGGAGTGATGTTGGCCTTCCTCCAGTCCTTCAGAGCCAATTGGTATCTCTTACGGCTCTGATTCACCCTCCAAAGGTGCTTCTCCACACTTAAAATCAAGTGTCTTCGCACCTAACAGAAGCGCTTAATCAAAGGCTCTTTCCTCCTAACCGCAGGTGTTAGGTCCCATATAACAAAATTATTTCAATGTCAAGTTTCTTCAGTAAGAGTCAGGTTTTGGACAGCTGAACCATCTAATCAAACCCAGGGGCATTATTTTTTTGTGGATTCTTTTCCTGGGTACGAATTTGTTTATGGGCACCAGGACTATGAGAATTTGGCTCTCAGACTTCATTGGTATTTTATTTAGGTGCAGAACTTAGACTCAACATAAATTCTCAGTGTTCATTCTAACTTTGCATTTTCCAAAGGGCACAGAAAGTAGTTTTGTTAGGAAAAAATATGAATTTATAACATGCTATTTAAACAAAAAACCTCAAACTCTAGGCTTCAAACTCTTACGTTGCATCACTGACAGGACAATTTATTTATTGGACGTATTACAGAAATTTACAGAAATATCTACACAGTTCTCAGAACTCTGTCAGTGTTAAATAATTAAGCTTTCCTTCTTTAAAAACAACAAATATTATGGTGCTCCCCACTAAGCTATGAAAACATTTTTAGTAAGGATACTATTCAGCCAATTCATCATTTGTACAGTAAATAAGGAAAACAATCTAAAGGAAACTCTTTAGCCATTTAGAAACATCAAACTCTGCAAGTAGCACATCCAGCTCTGCTGATTAACTGCTTCTACTCCACTTTTCCTTTAAAATACTGCAAGAGGCTCAAAGCACTCTGTTTAAACTAATGATAATGAATTTAATTTGAAAATACATCTTGACAACAGTCAATAAGAAAGGTAACAGACCCATAATTAATTTTATGCTCAGTCTCACATAGCTCCAGCTTTCAATTCAGAGAAATTGACTCTTTAACTCCTGCCAGATCACGTCGACACACAGCTTTCAAACAACAGATCCTTCTCAAATATAGGTAATATTTTTTATTTGAAAACATACATCATAAATATATAAATATATACACAATTCCAGAGGTGCCTCCACTTTCTAAAACTTTAACTTTTCATAGAGGTATCATGACTATTTGAACAATATCATACAATCTACACCAGCACTTTCTGAAGGCTTCATAGCAAATACCATGACAATTACACTGAAATTCAAACATTCAGTGACTTTTCAATCATGTGTTGTAATTTTCTTGGCAAATATGTATATATATTTTTACCATAAGAAAAAATACTACTTTCATTTATGCATGTTTTCCATAAGTATTTCTGAGGCTGGACTATGTAGTTGAATACAGCACATAAAAGAAGGTAGAAAAAGCCTGGCAACTACAATAAAACTGTATTTAACTTTAACTCCTTGCTCTGATAAATCACACTTCAATTTTCCCAAAAGTGTCAATTACACACATTTTTTCCAGCCACAAAATTAAGACACCATAATGCTTTTCATCACAAAGTGCTTTACAAATGACCTTAAGAAAATCCATGTTAAAATACAACCAGATCAAAGGTAACTTTTTGAAAATAAGCTGCCTTGGCCAGATTCTCAGTGTCTGTGAAATGTCACTTGGCGACTCACACCAGCAAACCTAAGGGAATTTACGCCTGTTGTAAATCTAGCCTTTCCACATAACTTCACTGGCTTTACTGACATTGCATAAAATATTAGTCCAGGATGGCTTTTAATAGCTAACAAGTAAACATACAGAGTCATTTTCTTAGTAATATAATAAACTCACATACTGGCATTCAGAAAATGATGCCTGTAATTTAAAACAATATATACCAAGCTAACAGTAAACATTATACATTGTGATTACCATGCAAAATATTCCCTGGAGCAGGTTTCTTCTCATAAATAAATCCTCCTTAACTATTTCTATGCAAGTTTACCCTCCTCACTCATAAAGTTTCCACCTCCTCTTCATTTTTTTTCCTTAACTGATTTCCCCCAAATCACCACGGTAAGTGCATTTAACCACAGGTACAATGACTTCATACTGCCTTATCAGAAGAGGCCAAACTACTTTCACATGATTCTCCAAATAGGTAGCTCCTATGACATCAATTTTTTTCTTCAAAAAGCCAGGTGGGTAGCCCCAGCTTCCAAATTATCACTATGAGTGTGAGTCAAAATTTTCTGAAATTAAAATACAATAAGGTTCATTTTATTTTATAATAGTAGCTTTTAGAGGAGCGTATCAAAAGTTTGCTCATTAGGAAAGACACACATTTATCAATAGAATAATAAAAGCTTAAAAAAGGATGTCTTTTATTTTTATTTAACAAATGACCCAAAATTATGTTGACAATGTTTCACGTTCCTTTTAGTCTAGGTTTTTAAAAGCACTGCTGGTAACGCCAATAAGCTTTTATGTTTTAAAAGTTCTTTGACCTTTTTTATAGACACCTTTTCTTAAGAATAGTATTTAATAGATACATAATAAGCCTTAAAAAATACCTGAGAGGTCTTGCCTGGGGATTGCCTGCTTCTACATATGGATGTAAATAATCCTTTATGTAGAGATCAGCAGCACTATTAGAATGGGTGCAAATGAGAATCCTGCTGGAATAAATGGTGCAAATAAAAAAGCAATGAAGAAACAGAAAACAATTCAAAGCAGTAGAATACAAAAAAAAGGAAACAGTGGCCATCTTCCTGCACATTTTTCTCTTAATGAAACTAACCTATTGTATTTTGCATGATTCAGCCTCTTAACTCAAATCCTTCAGTTATGAGAAATTTAAAATTCAAACAGTTTTTCAAAAATTATTTTATGATTATTAATCTAGACTTGATCTTAAGTAAGGAATAGCTTTTATCATCTAGCATGCTGCAAAACTTTCCTTGTCGAGCAAGTCACATTCATTCTACATATTTTCAATTTTATTTAGTTTTGTTCTGAATGGAATATACACGCTAATATAATAAAATTACTTTATCATTCAAAACAATGACAGATGGCTTGGTTTTTGTTTGTTTTTAAGCTGGATGGAAATTCTGTATTTCTACCTTTCATTTGAATTTAAGTAAAGAATTACATCTTCTCTGCTCATCAAGCATTGCTGTGCATTTAGCACCCCATCTCACCTAGTATCCTGTTGTTGGAGTATGTGCTTGACTGCCTGAGCCAGAGTGAAGGTTTTTCCTGTCCCATAGGGACCGATGATAAGAACAGGAGGCAGTTGTATCGAAAGTGGAGTAGTGATAGCCAGAACAGCCTCTTTCTGCTTAGCATTTAGTCGAGGGTCCAACTGCTCATCCCATTGTCTGTACAAAAGGAGGCAACAGAGATTAAAAGCAGAAGCTGTGACAATCTGCTGCCAAACAAATTTTAAGATTTTAAAAGCTTTAAAGAAATTAAAGAGCCTATACACTACTGTATTGATTGTGTCATTCTGAGGCACACCAGAACAAATCAACAAATCTAGCAAAACAATCGCATGCTTTAATCACAATACTTTGATAATATTTGCAATAAATCAGTTGGGGTTTTTTTCAAAAGGAATCTAACTACTTCTCAATTTACGTTATCTCACCTAACCATAATTAACCTGAATAGTACACATTTTAGAAAACATATATGCTGCACCATCACCTGATAACAAAGCAAGCAGACCTACAATCATTTTCTCCTATTGCTATGCAAAATGTACCGTTAGTTACATTCCTTCCCTGCATCGTTTACATTGCCAACTTTAGAAGTCAACAGTTAGACAAGCCCAGCGCTTGGTAAAAATTACCTATGATGAAATTCCAAAACAACTAAAAAACTAATGGCTACCAATTAACTACAAACTTCTCTTTACTTTTTTCTTTTTTTTTTTTTTTTTGAGATTATTAAGGCACATACCTCTAATGGGAAAGCAGTCTAAAAAAAGGATTTTGTGCTGTAACCAGCTAGTGATACCAGCACTAAGAGAAAGATGCTTTCAGAAAATTCTAATGAGCATAAAGATCACTTTCCTTTTAATCCTTGAACTATCTTCTGATTTGTACTGCATCACAATCACACTCTTAATTCTCATCTTCGAGACCCCACACAACTCACTGCATGTTGTGTGGGCTATCGGTTCCACATACCTCTCACTGCCCTGGTTGTCAAGCACAGAAAACTCGTGCCTCTCTTATCCTTCCCTAGGCAGCAAGAACACTGACCGTACTTCCTGAGTAACACAGCCTCACATTTCTCTTCCCTAAATTTCCTCTTCGAGACAAACTATTTTCACTGCATCAGCCTTAAGTTTCCTTAAGAGTATTTATGTAACACAGGGGTTTATATTTCATAAAGGGAACTGTAAGACACGTATACAAAGAATCTCAGGACTGCTTGTAAGTGCAATGCTGGTCCTTCCAAGAATCACTCCCACACCTTTCTTAGTCATCCCATTCAGTGATACATCCAAATTTGGGCTCATTACATCAAACTCAAAAGGCAGTAACGGATTGCTCCTTGCAAACACAAGTCTGCACGCTAGAGATCCTGCACAGCAAGCTCCTTGTAACTGGAATGTACATTCCTAGGAAGTATCATTCATGTTTTCAGTGGAGACCAGAAGAACAGTAAATAACAAGAACAGATTTGTTTTCTACAGCTACACCTGCAACGCCTATAAAACCCCAGCTCAACCACACAACAGACTCTCGTCCTCAGAGGATCAGTTTTCTTGTTTTCTTTAGAAGAGTTTTGCTCCCTTCTCTGAGCCACCCTCACTGTTAATGAGGAGCAAGGCATGGTTCTTGTTCTAGGGCAGTTTGCAGCCGTCTGTTCCAACTCTAAAAATCAGTGAAATTCAGTGAAAATTCAGTGAAAAACCAGAACTGCATTACCATACAATCCCTGATATTAAAGTGTGTGTATTCTTGTACCTGTTGGGACTCCAGGGAATGGTGGGAGTCATGCTGACATCTGGAAACAAAATACTGTTGTCCTTAATCCTGTCCAAGGCATAATGCATTTCACAGAGGGGTAAGCGATTTAACTGAAACTGAAGTTCAACCTGCAGTATAAAATGAATGAATAAATGAATAGGTGAACAAAAAAATACTAATTTAGAAAACACTCATTAGGCTTTGATGCATATGAGACATTTTTATCTTCCTGCAAACTACTGACTCTCAGAAGAAAACAGCAATCATCAATCAGAAGATTTGCAATAAAATTAACTTGCTTCTTTCTTTTTTTTTTAAGCAAAGACAAGTCCAGCATTTGCTCTAAAGTAATTTTGTTGTTTGACTTTTAAGGTTAGATTCCACTGTACTTTCAGAAAAAGGAACAACATTGTTGGAATTATTTTTGGAAGACAAAAAATACTCGCAAAAAATATTATTGTCCTAAAATGTTGTTTGTAAAAATATACACTTCCATGCCTTATTGTAAGAACAACCTTGAAACAGTGACAGGTGAAAAATTTTTACAGCTTAACAGATGATATAAACCAGAAGAGGGATGGAGCACCTCTCCTATGAAGACAGGCTCAGAGAGCTGGGGTTGTTCAGCCTGGAGAAGAGAAGGCTCCGGGGAGACCTTATAACAGCCTACCAATATCTGAAGGGAGCCTACAGGAGAGCCAGAGAGGAACTCTTTGCCAGGAAGAGCAGTGACAGGACAAGGAGCAATGGTTTTAAATTGGAAGAGAAGAGATTTAGACTAGATACCAGAAAGAAATTCTTTACTGTGAGGGTGGTGAGACACTGGAACAGGTTGCCCAGGGAAGTTGTGACTGCCCCATCCCTGGAATTGTTCAAGGCCAGGCTGGATGGGGCTTTGAGCAACCTGCTCTAGTGGGAGGTGTCCCTGCCCATGGCAGGGGGGTTGGAACTCGATGATCTTTAAGGTCCCTTCCAACTCTAACCATTCTATGATTCTATGATTCAAGATGCGCGAACAGCAGAGATAAAACCCAAATGTTATTTGTTTCTAGTCAAACTGAAGGAGATGGGGCAAAGGTGCAGACGAGCACCCTGTGCCATCCCAGGGAAACACCATGGAGGTGACACCATCATTCTAAATGTCCCCCCCATGCCCAAAGGAAAAATCTGGTCTCAGATCTATTGAAATTTAATAGATTCTAGCACTCACTGAATCTCTCTTCATCAGTCCGTTATTACATAATCACGCTTTAATCTCATGATAATTACTGCTACCAACTAGAAAGTTCAACAAACACAAAGCAGTGCTAGAATATATTTTTGTAATTATCTTTTCTGAGAACTTATATAAAGACTTTTAAAAGTCACTGTCAACTAAAATAAGTTTTTATTATATATTAAAAACAAAAACCAATTTGTTGTATTAAAGATAGCTGCGGTTATCAAAATGAGACAGAAAACTTGGGAAAAAAAGAAAAAAAAAAACAAACCACCACCTGGAAAAGCAGACAACCTCTTCTCTAAACACAACATGCTTCATTCAAAGCCATAAACTTCTCTCCTTAACCTTCTCCTGTGGAAGAGAACTCCTAAGGAAGAATAATTTAGTCTTCTAGACTTAACTGCTTGTTGGAGCCAACGTTCCTTTATCTTCCCACAACATCACTTCCAGCACAGGGATCACACCAATATTGTTTCCTACTTAAAGATCATCTCCTTCAAATGGATTTGCAAAACACAGCTCTCAGCATTTCCTTTTTCTAGTATATTTAAATATTACACTGTTCATACTGTTATATAGCATGTAAAATCAACACTAGCTTTGCTATGAACAAACAATGTTTGTTCGTATTGGTGCAGAACGTAGCCATTAACTTCCAGTCTGTGGCAGATATAAAGACATTAAAATTTTCATCTTGACTGTCACGTTTTACAGCAGGATGTATAAACACAACTCTGAAGGGCAGTAACAAATCTGTTCAACATGAAGCACGGAGTTAACTAACGTGACTGTAACTCCTAGGGAAACTTTTTTTAAGTAGGACACATGGACGTTTATTTTTTTTCCCCACTCTTTCACCATCTGGTCTATGCCTAGCCACTGCCTTAGTAAACCTGGTCTCCAAATGCAGCGGGGTTTAGCACGAGTCAAGAATGACAGCACCAGCTTTTCCCTACCCAGGGACCACCTCAAGTTTCCTTCCAAAGCTCTGTCCTACCCAGGGCCCATTTGTCCACCCAACAACGTCCCACAGACGTTTAGAAAAGAATTCCATGCAAATGACAATGGTCCGAACCTCACAGTTTGATCTATACAGGAAAAATATCTTTCCTCAGGCAGATCCAGGGCTAAACAAAAGACCATCCAATATAACAATCATAATTTAAATGCAAAAAAACTGTGATGCTCACGTTAGCAATGGTGTAACAGCCCCTTCCGGGAACCCAAGCAAGGTGCCTAGCATTAAGTACCTCTGATTATCTACCTGCATTCACCACTTCCTTTAAGAGTTTGTGATTTGTTTTGGTTTTAATCCAGCTTGGATTGAAAGAAATAGTTTTATTTGCTGTTGCAGAGTGCTGAATGAGGCCATCTGTGAAGGCGAGGCACATAAACTGCTTTAATACATATTCCACAACAAGAAAACAGTGGGAAAGGAAGTTAATCCATTGCCAGCTTCACAGAAGAGGACACAGAACAGAGTAACCACTCCAAAAATAAAAGTTGCGTGTTAGTTTGGTCACCTAAAAGAGCAGCGGCCAAGGGGGTTTAAAGCACCAGCTCCCTCTGTCCCACCTTCATGAATGGTGCACCCAATAAAAGCAGAATTGTGTATTTATTATAGCTGAGCCAGGACAACAGGCAAACAAGTGACCAGGAAACTTCTGAGACAAATTATTAGAAGAGGAAAGGAAGCAAACCACCTAACTTACCCAAAACCTACAGAAATAAAAGCAGTTTTGTCAACATTTAAGAATCACATAGAGAATACTAATTTCACTGAAGGCAACAGCAAAATTTCCAGCATCTTTAATTAAAAAGCTACACATCCAAATTATAATATCCTTAGCTCTACCCTGAGGATCCCTTTCCAAATTTTCAGTCAATACTTAATCAGAAAAGATTTCCTCACAATTAGAATTCATTAAAATATAGGTAATACTTTAGCGATCTGACCACCAGTTCACTGATACATGTATGAAGTACTAGTTAATTTTACAAATAACTTTAGGACCCAATTTTTAATGCAGAATAGATTTGCTGCCTTGGGCGAAGTGTTATAAGACACTCAAAAGAAAATAAGTCAGTTACTGAAGACCCAGCTCATTTTGCATTCCAGTGGAGGTTCTGATAGAATCAATTAGTAAGTTTAATTATTGTTTTAAGAAAACAAAAACAAAGCCAATAGCCCAGAACAACGTATGTCCTCCCAGACCAATTAAATTAAGACATCAGGATGCTTGCATATGCTTCCCCAAAACAAAATGAATGGGAGGAGATAATAGTTTGGCGAAAATGCATTCATGTCAAGCAACTCCAGTGACCTTAATTTGAGGTTATTTCTGTTTGGTAACAAGATCAATCACAAGGTCTACAGCAGACACACACTGGGATGGGTGAGGAGTTCAAGTATTTAACTTAACTACAGCTTTGTCTTCCCCTACATGCATTTACACCTAATGCACTGTCTTGTTTGCAAACTACACAATTTTTTAATGTATCCTCACCCATTTCATGTCAACTGCAAAGTAAATAAAAGCCTGGTCTTACTGCTGACGCAATTTTCTCTAGCAAAAGCATTGTAACTCCTCATTTTGTGACTGAACACCTTCAAGACAGACAAATATCTGTCTTGGATATAAGTGCTGGCAGAGTGAGAGTCACGGAGGCAAGTATTATCATTCTGAAACACAGGTTATATATATTTAGTATTTATATGTATATTTTTATTTATAAATATATTTTATATATTTTTTTATATAAGTATTTATTCACCTTCTTCATGCCTTCATCTACCAACCCTCACCATCCTCATCAATGAAATACTGAGTTGAAGGCCTTTCCCCTGAAGTACAATATTTCTTTTGTTCTGATACGAGTGCAGAAACTAGCACAACACCCACTCATAACCTCAACAGACCTTATTAAAAATTAATCTTACCTCAGGCCTAGGAACAAATAGTGGAATCCACAACGACACAAACAAAAAGAATGAGAAGGAAAATAAGGAGTCGAATATGCAAGTTATCAAAGAGTGAGTTCTACTTGGCTATGTCAAGAGCAGTAGATATTTATTTTTTTATAGAAAAAAAAAAAAACAGGAATAGAAAACTCCCTCCCTTGACTTCATTAAGAAAAGGTTCCTGATGTCTCTGGTGAGAATGGCGATGATGGACAGAACAAGGGAAGCCACACCAGAGAGACCAGGCTGGCAAAAAGTCCAGGCAGCAGGAGTAAGCAATATATTCAGTGGGATTAGAATGAGAGGGAAGAGGGTGTGCAGGTCTGGTGGAAGAAAGTCTGAACTATTCACAAACGCCAACCTGCAGGAAAATAAAAATAAGACAAAGCTTTCCTCGACAAGTCCGTAGAGAGGGTTTTGAATTTGAACCAGAGATGTAAAAACAACGTCCAAGAATTTACAAATCACACTCTCAAAACCATGAGATATACAAGCAAAAATCTGCAAGCATTGCCTAAACACTTTAGAAGAATTTTGCCAGAAATGAAATTCATTACAATGTTTTTTTTACTCTGTAACACTTCTAGAAGATTAAGTTCTTTTAGAAATAATAAGACTCATCTATACACAGAACACACAAAAACATATATATATATATGTATATTCTCATCTGGGTTCTGTTTTCTGTGATTGATGATGAATAACAAAATTCTTTTTCATATCTTCAAGCAATTATTTTGGGTGGAGCCAAAGCAGACACAGTGCAAACCATTCCACCCCAAAACCATTTCCACTCAGACTTACCTGCATTTCACAATCTGCCCGAAGATTAAGTTCTTCACAGCATTCCCTGGATACCCTCAAGAAGATATAATCCTTTGTTTTCTCCTCGATAGCTGCTTCATAAACCTTCTCTTTGGTTCCTTGGGTCTGTGCTGACTTCTCTTTAGTGACAGGCAATAAATAAACAGCATTGACTTTGGTCATCACCAGCCGTCCAGCCAAAGTGTCTTCTGAAAGCGTTTCAGTGAGCTTAAAGCGGCCAAAAAGTTGTCCATTTTGGGCGTACTTTGCACCTCCAGAAACACCAGTGAGCATGAAGCTTGCTACAATCTGCAACTGCACTTTTATATTGAACCTAAGTGAGAAAGCACCAAGTGAGTGCAGAAAATGCTCCCGGATTCAGAAATTTCATGCATTCAGACTGAAGATTCACCACCTTACACTCTTGATTGTATAACTTTTAAACATAAACATTTCTAGCCAAACTGGCCATTTGCAAGTACGTAGCTGTTGCATGTTTACACATTTTCCTTTTGATTATAGCCTATAAAACACATATTCTAAAGAATCAACATCTATGAAGCTTAAAAAAAACAAACCCTCACAAGAGAAAATGAAATACTAGGTTTTCTGAGGCCAAAATAAGTTTAGGGTGAATTAGAGTCGCTGTGCATGTCCCAAAGCAGTAAAAGCTTCTATTTCAATAGTTTGTAAGCTTTTGTCAGCTATTCAAGGAGAGGCGAGCAGGCAAAAAACAGAGTACGATTCCTATTTACATATCTCTTCCAGGCTGCACAACAAAGATGATAATCTACATCTTAAAAGATAAATGGTATTATAACCTATAATTCAGAGGAATTTATTAAAATGCCTGAAAAAAAATCAGAATATAGGCATTAAAATGAGATAATTTTATTTGAAATGAGGGAATAGCATTGTAGGCTCAGCCATATAAGCCATCCATCCACAGAATGGATGGATCCATTCTGTGGATGGACATTCACATTCACATTCCATCCACATTAGGCAAGTTCCTCCTGTAATCAGAGATGTAACAAGTTCATTCTCTGTAGTTACCATTTTCTAGAAATCACATGCATAACACATTAAAGTGATTTATTAACACACTTCATTGACCTCTCACCAATACATAGTAAACTGCTCCTAGAGTGCTGGGGTTTTTTTAAACAGATTGCTTTAACCCGGTTTAAAAAGAACAAAAGTCTGTCACATTAAGAATATTTTGTTCTCTTCTCATCAGCAACTTTTTGCTGAATTTGCAACAAATTACAGAAGAAAAGTAAAGCCCAAAGGTTTTCAGAAATGAAATAAAATTCCTTGGAAAAAACCCTCATTTTCTTATGATACCTTTCATACTCATGTTGTTTTTAATTGATCTGTTCTTCTTATGATTTCTATTTTAACGTAATAAACTGGTAATTTATTGTTTAAGCCCTGTAGTGTCAATAATCATAAGCCTGCAAGAATAAAATCCAGCATTTTAATTCACTTGGTAATTAATCACCTACCAAACCAATCAAATACATTTTTTTCATATCTGGCAATTCATGAGTCTTGTACAAAAATTGAGAGTTTGCCCCCTTGTGGCAATAGTTGCCTCTTTACATAAGACGGGCATTAAGTCACATTCCAATCTCACACCCCTCTATCAAAAAGCCAGAGATGAAGACGGGTTTGTTCAGTTCATCAGTAACCACAGAAATTACTGCCCAAGCTACAGTTAAAGCAATCACGTAAAAGCATGTAATTCAGGGAGCACAGTAGAATTAAGTGTAATTCTTCCCGTTTCCACATATGCTAAAAAAACAAAACAAAACAAAGCCAAACCCATGCTTTCTTCTATACAAGTGCTGCACTATTCCAAAGGAGCTATCAGCGAGTTAGCAGCATCTCAAACTGCTCACATCTCATTCAGATGATTGTTAAAGTACAATATAAAACATTTAACACAGTAACCAAGAGCTCAGCATTATTACCAAGATACAATCACTTGCTGCTGTGAACTTCTTTTTTTGAAACTTTCCTAATGTTCAATCCCTGTGCTACTGAATATGCATCAGCTCATTCTCAAAATTTGGATTTGTAGAAACGTGTTGAAAACAGTATTACTGCCATTCTGAGACAAGGCACAAGTGAATGTCTTTATAAACTGCTGTAGTAAAGGGAATTTAAAGTTTAGAGATTATCAAGCAATTTCTATTGAGTAAGCTGACACCCTCTGGCAAACTGTTAAACTACAAGATCCTCCAAGGATTAGATTTTTTTAAAAAAATCAGAAGTTGCTTCTTTCATCCATTCCTCACCCTTGCTTTGCAGATTTATACATAATAAAGTTTTCAGTCAGGCTTACATAAATCAAACAAATAAAAAGTTCCATTCAAATATGAGGAAAAACTTTACGGTGAGGGTGACAGAGCACTGGAACAGGCTGCCCAGGGAGGTCATGGAGTCTCCTTCTCTGGAGATTTTCAAGACCTGCCTTGATGCACTCCTAAGTAATGTGCTCTGGGCAACTCTGATTTAGCAGGGGAGTTGGACTAGATGATCTGTAGAGGTCCCTTCCAACTCTGACACTTCTGTGATTCCGTGAAAACCTTACATTTCCCCCTAGACACTGCAAAAAACCCAGCCTAATGGCAGTGTTAATAAAACTAGCTAAAAAAAAAGCCTGTTGTTCATATTCAAAACCACAGAAATTAAAGTAAGACTTCATAAATGATTAATCACTCCAGTACCAATGCAAATAATAAATTCCCAAAATGCAAATTAACACACTCTAAACAAAGCCCATCTAACACTTTCTTACAAGTATATTCAGCTCATTTCCTCTTACATTGGCACATGCCGAGTTCAGACGGGGTGCGCAGTGTGACACCTACCTATCTGGTGAATCATGTGAGACACAGTAGCAGAATCACAGAATCGACATGGTTGGAAAGGACCTCTGAGATCACCGAGTCCAACCATAACAACAACAGCAAATTTATTTTCCATCAAAGCCAGCATTTTAGGTTTTCACAGCCTTGAGGACAAATCCGCTCTGTAATTCTGGTAGCAGGACTGTACTGCATGGAAGGAACTATGTGTCCCCTCACACAATTTAATGCTCATACAAGAAAATGCACAATAAGTTCTAGCCACTCTAACAATCATAGGCTGTTTTCCCTTTGAATGTGCAAGACACAAAGGGAAGAGTTTTAAAACTATCAATAGATGTCTGTAAGGCAAATCTTTGTAAAACCAAACTGGTATCAACATCAGAATATTGTTTAGCGTTTTTTCATAGAGTATGTTTGCATTTGCAAATTAGACAGCAGGGGCTCCTTTATTCTAACTTTTATTACTCTATTTTATGATGTACTCATGTGGAGTAACTTTTATGAATGCCTCTTGAAATAGGAGAATGAACATGTTTCAAAAGTAAAGCTCTCTGAAGGTATCCAGAATTAACTCCCTTATAACCGAGTTCAAGACTTTTTAAAGCCACCACAACCATCATCCAACACTTTTCAGCAGTTCCACTCAGGCGATTCTACAGAAAGTCTGAAACAGTGTTTTCCTAGAAAGCAAGAAGTCATCAACATTCTTAAAACCCAACAATTCCCTCCAATCTGAACTGCAGACACTCGTGTCTTCTCATAAGATATCATGTTGACAACCCCACTAGTTCTACGTTACACATACACAACCCATCAGAGATCAGCAGCTCATCAACATCCCCACTCGCAGCACCACTTCAGAGGTATTACAACCCACTTGCATTTGTGTTTCTGGGCCCATTTCTAGGCTTGTTGCAATGCTGACACTTCAATAGAGAATAGCCAGTGTGTGATCTCAGCCGCAGAGGATCAGAAAAGTGTGCTAGTTTGGGCCTTGTTGCAATAAAGTGGGTCAGCTACAAGATCAAGAGAATATTTCTGTCATCAACACTATCAAAACGAACGACTTCAAGAATATTATTAAAACTTCCTTTTATTCATCTACTAGGTAGAAAAAGAAGAGCAGAACTTATCATTGTACCAAATTGTGCAAGGGGAAGCATTAGACACAGAATACACTTAATATCCTTTCATTTCTACAGATGGTGCTGCTCTTTGGTTTCCTACGAGGCATGGGAGTGTAATTCTCATTGTGAAAATTCTCTCAGTAAAAATACTGTTTACTTTTATATCGTATTTCATAATGTTTATTTTAAACCCACTTTTGTTTTAAAAGCCCTGAGAAAAGTCAACCTGATTATAAATATGTATGATGAAGAACATTTCCATGTGCTGAAAACAGTGTTAAAGCATGAGTCCCCCAAATGTCAGATTCCAGCTAAAGAGCAGAGCGCAGCAGCGAGGAAAGATATGAAGAAAAGAGTTCAAATACACTGCCCTTCATCTGAGATACAGAAGAGAAATGGAACCCTTGTTTCTGCTTTAAAAGCATTAGGAATACAACGACTTGTAGTATTTTCTTCCTAAATTCCAGAGGGGTGAGTCAGCTGAACCTCTGTAGCTCCAAGAGTGGTTCTGTCTTAAAAACACATTTCTGGTTTGGAATTTAAGTAATTGATAGAACTAAATTTGCTACCAAATTAGGTTAAAGGGAAGTTAATACTTTTTGACTACCCATTCTGAGCAGCGCACCACTTTAAAATGCTTTCACACCACAGGAGCACAGGCAAAATTTTTAACCACAAATATCAAACTACAGCAAAAAAGGCCCTGTGAGAGTCTATGCACGGGAAGTTCACATCTCTCTACTAATTATGTACTTGTTCATGCAGTAAATCCAGCTGGGTAATATGTACATAACACTTAGAGATATTACAGAACAAAACGAACAAGAAGTGTGTTCTATATGCCTTTTATTAGGAACTTTAATTCAGAAGCTGTTTTTCAGACTATTTGGAGACTAAAGATAATAAAGTCAGCCGCTACATCACTTGTAAGATCAGAGTTTGATCCACCCACGATTCAATATTTTTCTTTAAAAAAAGAAAAAAACATATTTTACACCCCTCCAAGGCCTTTTATACAAAGACTTCACATATTACTTTGCTATAATCTACTTTCAACAAGGAACAAAAATATGACTCCTATTATTAGTATATTTTTGTATAGAGCCAAAATCTATAAAGAAAAATAATTATTACCCAGACATTAACAAAATATTGTACAACAGCTGTTTAGTGCCTCCAGTCATAAGCATAGACTGAAAGATACAATTTGTTTTAAATGAGTATCAGTAAATTCCATTTGTTAAGTGCTAGTAACCTTTATCACAAGTTACTATTTCCAGGCTCACATTCAACTTCATTTCCAAGAACCAGGAAGACTTAGTATCTTAACCAATCAAGTGGGTTTAATGAAGAAAAAAAAAAAAAGGTTGCCATCTTCATTCTAATAGGTCAACAATAAATATCTAAGGAGTATTTTTATAAAGGTATCACTTACTTGCTAACTTCCTTATACTGTGCTATTTCCTCAATATAAAGGAGGTCATGTAGCCGTGACTGATAGTTGGTCTTGGTCAATGATTTGTCCAGCACAGATTGTGTAAATAGCTGGTCAGCAGACAGAGGGATTTGGTATCTGGTAAGAAGGCTCTTCTCCAATTCAGTAGTTTCATTAGGCTCAAATTCTACAATAGTCTTAGAAGTAGAATCCCAACGCTTAGCTGTGGTTAGTAGCTGTTGCCGTGCATGCATCAGGTATTCAAGATCTGGATGTAGACACATAACAGGGAAAGGAGTTAAGTTCAAACTCCGTATGTGTTTGGGTTTTACTTTAAAAAAAACAAACTAAATGAAAACCAAAACAAAACACACAAAAAACCCCAAACACTACTAAAAATAATCCCATGAGAGATAACAAACTAAATGCAGGTAAGAATCTCCTCTGCCTAGAACAGCTTTAGTAAGTTCACTGCTAGTAATTACCATCTCTATTTTTCAGGTGTACACAGAGAGAAAGCAGGCTCTTCAAGCAATATCACAAAATAAACTATTCTACAGATAGAAAATAGAATGAATACAGACAAACAAGGAAAGCACTTTTATTTTTACAACTGCAAGCGACTTTGAAGGACTTGGCATCACAATATGCTTTCAAAGCCTAACTGCAACATCATCTCATTTCAAAAATATAAATGAATACAATATATACTATAAAATGTAGAAGGTAATAAAACAGGTTGATAAGCTAGCTGGTAAGAAATCATTATATTCTCAACATTGTGAAAGCCTTTAAAAAAATTCTACACTCCTGTAATATATGTATGCTGCAGACAACTGCATTATATATAGCTAGAGTTAGTTTGCTGGGAAAAACTTTGGAAATGCAACCTAACATGATATAAAGTTAGAAAATTAAGAAGAAATTAATTTTTCAGTATACCCTAATTTCAGGGACCAAAGAGCTTAAATGAGAAACATAAGACCAAGCACTGTCTACAGCCACCCAAAATATATCCACTAACACCACAAAAGCACTACAGTGCAGCAGTTAACAGAACTGCAGTTAAATTGCAGAGCTGAAAATATTTGGCTTTTATAGTGAAGCTATGATATCTCAACCTATTATCTCTGAGTAAGATGTAAGATAGGTATCCAGGATATCACACCAACGCTGAAAAAATGTACAAAAAGACATTTTCCAATTCAAATTAAATACGGAACATCATCTTGACTGCCTTTATTCTAAATGGAAGGAAAACAGCTTTTTAGCAAAAGTAGTAAAATCTCAGTTCAGCTTGACTTTGACTATAGCTTATCTTGCTGGCTAATTGCATAAGTGTGTGTTCACTAAGAAGCCACATTTAAATATCTACCTCAAGCCTGAACCACAGGAGTAGCTACAGTTGTATGGCAAGAAGTCGTCCATATTCATGCGGTTTCTGTGTTCGAAACATCTCACCATAAATGAGGCTCTCTCTGGTACTAATACCTCAGATCACTAAAGCTTGGTAATTACGTTGGGACTGAGTTCCTGTTTGCTCGAAACACAGCCATTTAATTCCCAGCACTGGAGAGGTTTCCACTGGAAGCCTGACATAAGCAGTTCCTGGCACAGACTGCACACGCGGGGAGGCTTTAGTAAAGAGCATTTTGTACATTCTCAGTTCACAGAAAATTTCTTTTAGTTCTCTTTTTCCACAGCAAATAAAGATTTTAAAATGCATAATGGAGGCTTGTTGTTGACCTTTCTTTCCTGCCTAGGTATCTAGACAGAGCCCTGAATTACATGCAAATGTAGAGACCTCAGGCAGCTTTCTGTTTGAAAAGGACTTCTGTGAGATCCCAACCCATACACACCAGAAGGAAAAGGAAAAAAATGGAAACAGACCCACATCCAGCATAGGTTTTAAACTGAAATAGGGTAAACTTAGATTAGATATTAGGACTAAATTCTTAACTGCAAGGGTGGTGAGGTTGCCCAGAGAAGCTGTGGCTGCCCCATCCCTGGAGGGGTTCAAGGCCAGGTTCGATGGGGCTTTGAGCAGCCTGGCCTGGTGGGAGGTGTCCCTGCCCTGGGCAGGGGTGGCCCTGGGGAGGCTGTAAGGTCCCTTCCAACCTGAAGCATTATATGATTCATTGGAAAAGTAACAGAAGATTGGCAAGGAGTATTATAAGCACGCTCAAGTGACTCACACCTGGGGCATACTTGAATTACAAGCCTATATTTTGCCTCTTGCCTTTGAGAACCCTAGTCACACATAGCAAGGAGGGGGGGGGGGGAAATCAACTTCTCAGATAGTCTGCTTTAATTAATGAATGAATTAATGAATTACTGGGTATATTCTTGTACAGAAACAAGAATATACTCTCTACTGACCTTCTTCTATGTGCTTAACATTTTCATCAATACAAAAATTATTATAAAAACATAAACATTATATGAACTTCCAGTGAAGCCTTCAGACACGTACAAAGCTAGAAATTCCCAGCATTCTGACAAGATTTAGTAGCCATATCCCAACACAGAGTAATAGCCAAACTCCAGTTATCTGCCTTATTTACACCCTCTGAAGCTTTTGTCCGCTATTTATACTCATATATACAATGAATATCGCATACAGCACAAGACATTCACTAGTGTTGATACAGGTACTGTTCTGCCCAGAAATGTGGAAAGGAAAGAAACGGCATGAAAGATTTACACTATTCAAAAAAAATTTTTTTTATTACATTACCTTCAGTTGAAGCAGCATCAATCATTACACGTTGCATGAGGACTGGTTCTAATCCAAAATCAAACACAACAGTTTGGCGAAAAGTTCCAAAGATTTCTGTGTTAAAGGCTATACTGACTTTGTATATATAGTGATCTATTCCATTCTGGACCATCTTTCCTCCTATCCATTCCTGACAGTTTTCTGGAACTTCTTGTGATACCTGGGTAGTGCTGTCTCCAGCAGATATTGCAACGATACTAAAATGTGGACGATGGGCATCATAAAGCAATGCCACTCGATAAAGCATTCTTGCAGGCTATAAAAAAAATGCAGAGGTTGAAATGACAGTATATTGGAAAACTGAAATTATTTCAGGAATATCTTCATTTGCAATCAGATAATGAGAGCTTATATAAACTCTCAACTTCTCAGAGCAGGTTCAAGTCCTGCCTGCTTTCCAGAAACCCGGGCAGTTGATACGCAATCACTAGAGCTGCTGGGAAAAGAGAGAGAGATGGGATGGTGCTAGGAAGTTTCTCCATTTTAAAAAGAATTACGCAATTGATATCTTAACCGCAGAAGGCTATGGGCTGCATTCTAGTTATTATTGACTCACTTTCAAAATATAAGTAGTCCTACCTTACACGTGAGAGCAAATGTCCACGTCTGATGAGACTTTTTGGTGGTGACAGTTACCGATAGCTCAGGATTATGTTCTACTCTCACTCCTTCTACACTTTCACTAAGCTAGATTAAAAGAAAAAGAAGGTAACATTAAAATTCTACAGACAGAATCAAAATAAAAACACTCAGGAAAAGGTAGTATTTTTTAACAAAAAATGTAATTTTTTTTTTTAATAGAAAGTGGAAAGAATGGTTCCCTAGATTATGCAGAACTGATGCAAGGCCTGCACAGGAATTAATGAAAATACGTGCTAATTCGGAGAGACGAGGAAGCCAAATCTACTAGATCATACCATGTAAGCAAAGAATTGACCATTTAAGGACAATTAACCACATAACTCGATTTTCAAAAGCCAACTTATTTGTAAATGTTTAAAGTAGAAGAGGATTCCATTCAGAAAGAAGGATGTGATACAATGAGGCCCAAAAGACTGCATTTCCAGATCTCCCAGATCTCACTGAGATCAATGAGATTACCAGAGACACCAGGAAACTAGAATCAGGCTTTCTATTCAATAGTGCATTTTGCATAAAGTCCACTCTTCCCAGTTTTTAATCAACAATAGATGGACCGAAAACTCCTTAGGGTCAGTGGTAAGTAGAGCTGGTCGAATGCTGCAAAAGCATTCTTTGGAATTCCAAACAGCTGCAAAATTTGATCATATCCATACCCTGCACTCTGCGGTAATTCAAACTTTTTTGAACATTTGGGGGATTGGCTGTTTTTCTGCTGCTGCAGGCAAAGAAAAGGAACCGTTCACAAACAAGAGTATTCTCTACTAAGTCGTGAAAGCTTAGCCATTTGTTGTTCTCCAGTTTAAAAAGTTCTGCCATCTAGACAGGGAACAGGAACAATACCATGAGACTTGGCCGCCCCATCCTGCACTGGGAATAGTAAATATGCAAAATGGAATGCCATTAACCCATAAACTGTAATTCACAAACTCTACTGAATTTCTGAAAGAATGAGTACGTTTGCAGAAATCAGTCTAAGTCTGTGGTATCTTTGCAAGAAGACATAGGGCAGGATGGAAAGAGGAGCAAATTGGCTGGACAATTTCTTGGTAAGGAGTAATTCGACCAGCTCTGATAGTAAGGGCCAAAACCAGGCTCATCTGTTAGTTTTAAATATGAGCACAAAGGGAAGTAGTATATTTTCCTTACCACTTTCTCAGGAGATAACGAATTCATCCATTTCTCAATCAAGGTTTCCATATAACTGCCCGAACACTGTTTGTTTTCCTTCTGCTGTTTTAATCTGATCAAGCGGGAAGCATATCGTTTTTGCCACTCTGTTAGCTCTTCCTGGGAATGTGCCGAAGTACACTGTGCACCGTACCTGCAGATCCCTTGCTCTAAAAATCTACATAAAATAGGAAAAACGATTATGCCTTGAATTTTTTGGTCTCCAATTAAAAACAGAAATTTATTAAAATTTTACTTTTAAAGCCAGAAGGACATTCTTTAAGTCTCTCTCATAGAACTAAAGGAAGTTTGGTCCATGTGAACTAATTTGAAAATATATACATCTACGCAGCATTTCATAAGACAGGCAGCAGCCTCTCTTACTGCAAAGTCCAGAAAAGTATATTAAATTTCTTTGAAACATAGAGGGACACAAGTCTTCTTAAAAATCTTCCAGCTTCAAAGAAGAAAGAATCAAGTGTTTGTACAGCAATTAACACAATGAGATCATGGACCATCCCTGAAATGACTAGGCACTGTATTAATATGAATAAAACACTGTTAATCAGGGGCAAAGCGTAGATATAGCAAATTTCCTCCAACAGTTACATTATTAGCTGATAAATACTCATTCAGCAGTTTTTTCTGGAGCAACAGTGACATCACATGGTCCTTTGTACTAAATACACGTATATAGAAACCATCTCTCAAGAAAAAAGTGTAATGTTCTTCTATGTAAGGGTATATCAGTCTAAAAGGATCTATTTTTGCAGAGGTTAAGGATTTGTTAAAGTACATTTTTCATTTAATGGCATGTGCTGATGCATCAAAAATAACGATATTCCAAATGCCTGTATACAATTTAATCATTTGAGTTCTCAGAATTCATCATGTGGGCAAACACTCACATAATCTGGGAACTATTTTTATAATTAAATCTTGTATTAAAATTATACAACACAAGACAGTAGCATTATTTTTCAAAACTAAAGCACTAAAAGAAGGGATGACAAAATAAAGAATAAAACAGCAGGGGGGTGTCGGTAAATTCTGAAGGTACTAAAAAAGTACTGGACATACAGAATAAACATCAGGCCAAGAGGCTGGTTAGTTTGTTTGTTTTACATAAGGAGACTACAGAGTTAATGTAAGTATCACATTTCTTATAAATAAAGCCAGGCAGCTTCATCTCAGGATATTAAGTTTCTAGAAACTCTGTAAATGTAACTGTATTTGAATTTCATGTGGATATCTATGTATATACTTCTATGAAGAAACTCTTCCTACAATAATGAGCTGCTGTAAAAAAGAAAGGATGCACCAAGACTAAGTTAATGCATCGATGAAGACAGCAGAAAGGGATCAGTGACTCAATAACCTTCCATAGCAAATGTACTATGCAATGTGAACTAAAATTTCAACTTTGAGCTATGTGACAAAAACAAGTAACACCTGACTATGACATGAAAAACTTGCAGCAAAAGTACCTGGATACCTAGGCCACACTTTTATCAGTGGTTATAATTTGATTTAGCATACATTTTTCCTTTAGAATGCCAAAGTACAATTATGATTTTCATGGCCCAGAGTAAATGGAGTGAAAGCATATGGTGACCTGTTCTCATTAGCTACAGAGCAGATTTAAAAATCAAGTAGTTTTCCTTTTCATTATTTAAAAAGAAAGCATATTACTTTAAAATTTGTCATCATTATGCAATTTTTCCAAGTTCTCATTGTTCACATTTTTGACAGACACTTTTTTCCCCTCATTTTTAGTTTCTTACTTAATACCTCCTGCAATTCCATAGCTTCATTATCTAGAAACAAATATGCTGTACTCCTACTTGCTTTATGGTACACAGGGGAAAAATAAACCACAGCTTCAAAAATTCATATTTGGTACCTTCAAAAATTCGTAAGGAACTAAAATCTTAGTCCATGGTCAGAATTATACTGTTCATAAGGATTTGCTGAGTAAGGCACACCCTTCTTACTATAAGGGTTAACAGTGTGTATAAAGCTAATTACAGCTTCAGTGGAAAAAAATGTTTCAGAGTGATGGTTGGAAACATGGTATAGATGCTACTCAACAGAAAATCATCACAGGCTAAAAATTGTAAATATCTGCTTTTTAAAAATGAATATGCACCAGATATGATAAAAGTAAATAAGAGTTGCTAAGATTTAGCATCTCTATAAAATCATGCCAAAAGTAGCCCAAATTCAGCAATTCAGTCAGTCATTTTAAAAGTAGGTCAGATTCCTGCTCATCTTTTTAAAACAATTTATTTGCATCAGTTACATATATGGCAGAATCATTGCATTATGGTGGTTCCTTCCTAGATATATTAATACAGCTTTACGTAGCTACAGGCAGTACTGACTAGTGGACTGAAAGACAAGGCAGAAAGGGTCTTCAGCAAGGAAATTCACTTCTGTGTATTTAAGCTTATGCAAAATGGAAATAATGAGATGCAGGGGGAAATTCTACAAACGTTTTTTTTATCCAAAGACAAAGCTCATTTATCTGAAGGCACACACCCTATCTGCTGTGAAAGCACACTTGACCACGCATCAGTTGGCTAACACTGTTTTCTGTGGGAACATTTCGCACCTCTGAAATTATACAAATTAGAAAAGGTAGGAAAAAGACAGAAGCTGACCTGACACTAGAAAAACGGTCCTCAAACCACTCTCTTATCAGAATGGAGCTAGTGATTCCATTTTATAAACTGAGGTGCTTTCATGTAAACTGACTCTTCCAAAAATCTGTGAACGAATCTACTCCTGTTGTAACAAGCACCTTCATTTTCCTGAACTCTTAATCATTCTGTCAGCAGCTAAATAAAAGAGGAAACATTACAATCCCTTGGAGAATGTTGGTATAAAGCAATGTCTTTACCTTTTACATAGCGTATATTCTTCACTGCTTGTCACTCCCCTGGGTGGAGGGCGGAACTGCCAGCCATCCCGGGATCCTGCAGAGTAGTCAAAACTTTGGTTACTTTTCTAATTGCCAAGTATTTCCAAGTCGGACAGTAACTTTCCAGGGAAACATATCTTTGAACACCAACCCAAAGTGTTTTTGTACACAAGCAAAATTATCCACCAAAAATTAATTTTCAATCCTTAACAAATTCATTTACAACAAAGGTACAAATGCTGTGAACACAAGTTTCAAACAATTTGCAGAACGGAGCAGGCTCTGATACAGCACTTTGACCAATAAATAGCAACTTCTGCCTCCAAATTTAGTCAATGATGAGATAATTCTACCTCAATCCCCAGGGCTCATCACGATACTCAAGCTCCTTTTTTGCTTTTTGACTACTATGCCATGCTGAGCATTCAGCAGAATCCAAGTCTTCTTGTTACAAAATGAAGTAGCTTTAAAATCGAGTTACATACCTTCTTCTAAATCTTCTACATGATATCCTGATGGTACTTTACCAGCTGCCTACAATCATATAATAAAAACACAGTTATAAAGGAAACAAAACAATTTCATCAACAAGAACTGCCTTGTTTTCTTTCCATCATAATGTGTTTTAGAATAACTAATACAAGAATATTAATCAGAAGTCTGAAATCACTTCCAGTCATAAACATGAATTTCACATTAACCTAACAACTGGACTGCAGTCATTGATAAAAGGAATTCTGACAGGCACATTGAATCCAGTCATTGTTAGAAGAAAATTTTAGAGACTTTTACAAGACCAAGTTCCACCCTGTCATTGTTTTAATGTAGACTGCAGTATAGTTTTTAAAAGGCAAAAATTGTAAACTGTATTGAGATGTATTTCAGCTTTGAATCTACATTAAAAATAAAGCCAAATCAACGACAAAGCATAAGAAGAAAAAATACCCAAAAAAGAAGTGGCAATTCAACCAATATAGACATGACAGATCAACGTCTAATACAAAAAGAGGTGACTGAGGGGGCACTTATATTTTTTAATGGATTTCTTAAATCATGTTTATTACTTCAGGGTCATTTCCAACAGAGAAAAACACAATAAATTCTTTCTACTGGCTACTCCAAGAGAGTCAGTCAACAATCTATGAGCATCTTTCTGTATTTTCTCATACGTCGTGCAAGGTTGCAATGAAAGGCTCCTGAATAGATAGGTGGTGAAGACAGACAGACCAATGGAAACAATAATGTTTGAACCAGTACGTTCACAGTGAGCCTGAATCTTCTGGGACACATGAACACAAGCCCTTCAGCCGTTTCAGGTACTGCTCATTATTTTCCCAGTAATATGCTCATTATTTTCCCAGTAATATGCTCATTATTACCTCTGTTTCAGCAAGAAGTGTTTTCAGTCGTGTCAGATCTTTAGTTACCATCCCGTTCTGGGGAGAGAAAGAATATTAATACATCAAACACATAAACCTTCACGTGCATTAAACCACTGCAACAAAGCGTTTCCCTCCACACCACCTTCAAGGAGAAGGGCAAGAATGAAAAATGAGTTTGACTTACAATGCACAATTTGAAATGACATACTACATAACAAACATTACGGTGAAAAAAGGAATTTTAAACTGGCCAAAAACTGCATTAGGCTTAACACAAGTATCACTACAGGACAATGCAGGAGAGCGTATTTAGAACAACTTGGGGGGGAAAATATTGGTTATGAAGTTTAACTGCCACTCAAGACAAATATTAATAGCTTCAATATTTATTGATTGCTCTTCTCCAGAACAGAACTCTACACACATAGCAGCCCTGGAGGCAGAACGGCCCAATGGACAAGGACTCAGGAGATCTATGTGCCATTACAGCTTGGCTGGCTGGGTGACCTCAGTCACTTCACCTCCATGTGCCTCAGTCTCCCATCTGCAAACAGGGACAGTGACATGCACTGTCTTCAGCGAGCACTTTGTAAACTGCTAATGAGAAGCATGACACGTGAGCCACACACTGTATTTACTGAAACACTTCAGCTCAAAAGGAATCAATATCATAAACTGCCACTGCTGCTGTGGTGACGGATGAATTTCTTCTTAAGGATCAACTTTACAGACGACCATGTTCTACGGTTTCATAATTCTCTCTGCTCTGATGTAGACTATGTAACTTTTGGAGCTTTCATTAAAAGCAAAGATTAGCCACATAACTAAAAATAACTGCATATTCAATTACATCCAAAGCAAAAATCTTTCAAAATTGAATTTATCTGAAATAAATAGCTAAATGTAACAATTTCACACTCAAGTAAGTCAAAACTTTAATCGAAGAAACCCAAACCTGCTTGTTTTTATTGCAATAATCTCTTGCAGAAATTTAATTAAGTGCTACTACATTTGTTGGACTTCTCCATGTTTTGACTGTGCTACTGAGCTGCAGAAATTACTCTCTTTGCTGAAAACTTACACATTCAACAATTCTCACACTTTGGCTTTTTTCAACATGATTTTTCACTTCTTCACCAGAAAGGCTGCAAATTGAACCTGTTGAGCTCAACCATATTAGAGCATAAAAATTACCAAGTTTCAAAAAGAAGTTACCAAGAATCATTCTCTTAGGTCACTGGGGAGGAAACTGAATGGATTCCAACTCTTCAATAAATTCATTCCAAAACTTTGTTTCATTTCTTCTCTCAAACAATGGCACAAGTCAGTAAATCAGCTGCTGATTTTAATATTGCTGCTGAAAACAACTGTATCTAACAACCTAAAGCTTGTAAAAACCTCTCAAATCCTGCTTTGGGACGACACTCTGGAATTACATACGAAGCCACCTTTATTTGCACAATAGCTCAAAACAAGGGCACTGTACATTTCCTGCAATAAAGAGCTTTTGGCTATTTTACTTATTTTTTCTGAAGCCAAGTTTCCTTCGACCTCATCAGGAATTTCTCAATGAAACATTTTTTTCATTAGGAAACACCAGCCAAACAAAGGAAAAAACCTTTTCTTTATGTAACAATAGCCAATGGCCGGGGCAGGGCCGGTGGAATTCAGGATATGTACCAGACAAATAGAACTCCCTCTCAAAAACAACCTACTGATTAATTAAGTACCAAGATATAGGAGACGTGATCCAATTTCAAAGTAACAGGCTCTCTTACAACAGTTTCTAATGTTGCTTACGCACTCCTCGGGGTCTGACCAGAGTTACTCTTGTCTGTGCTATGGCCATGGTTCCAGATTTAGCATCACCAGCAGTTCACGGTGATGAACCGCACACTATTTAATCTAGATTACAGAAATGAAAAGGATACTATCCTTTGGAGACTTTTATATGTCCCTAATTTCCCTCATATGAGTCGTCACATAAGAGTCAGAACAGTTACTTACATGGATGAGGTTAAAAGTGTCTTTACAAATTTTGACAGTTCAAGGGCAAAACAGAAGCCTTATCTTTGTCTTTATCTTGAAATGTAAGGCTTTATGCTGTCTTAAAACTTATCATGGGCCAGTTATTTAGAAGTTCTATCAATAATTTTTCTGCTTTGATGGCTAAACTTCTTGAAGTGCATACAAAACGGTGTCAGGTGCAATTTAAAAAAACTAAGCAAAAGTTTGAGATTCACATCATTCTATTTAGTCGCACCAGTGCGTAAATTATTCTGCATTCCCTGAGGATTCAGAGCCAAGAACGAAAAAACTTTTCACGATCATAACAACTCTGAAACACTGGTAATGCAACAGCCTAGGTATCCTGATTACATACGCGTTCCCATATACTTATCTTTGTCTTTTTCATACAAATCATTTTTGTTGCAGCCTGCCAGTCAAACATACGTTCAGATGCTTGTTATTAAACACATTTAAAAAAAAAAACAGAAATACAAAACTGTTTTTTAATTTATGTAGATCACACGAAACCCACTTACCAGTGATTCACCCATCAGTGATTTGGAAAGAACACTAGACACAATTTGCAGCTTCCCTTTAAGATGCATGCAGCAGAGCACTGCACGGAAAGATCCATCGCCCTTGGCCAGCCCCTCTCCCAGCACTGCAACACAAACCAGCAGCCATTAGCTTCAGCACAGTCACATTTAAATAAATTATACACAGCTCCCCTTCACCTTTAACATGAAAATAATGTCTGAAACTTGGGTTGAATCCACAGCTTCTTGGAAAGACAAGTCTCGGATGTAAAGGAAGCATTACTTGTTCTTGTCTAATATTAAATTGAAACTTGTATCTCACCATCTAAGAGATGTTGTACATGAGCTCAAAAAAGATTGTAATGTTTATATGCTAAAATAGACAAAAATTAGATGTGGGAAGGGTAAATTCAAATATCCAACACAGACACAAAGGACCTCCTCTTCACAGAAAGGGGAAAAAAAAAAAATAGCAACCAACAACCTCTCAGTAACACAAACATGCTCACGGAGATCCATTCATGCTCACAAAAAGCACGCCCTGGCGTTTCCAAATATAGCTAACCTCCTCGTGGTCAATTCCTGCGACTTTAAAAGGGCTTTTATTCACTCACGCTGTAAAGTGCAGGATATAGGAATGATTGTTTGAGTCCAGAAATTTACAGGCGCCATGTAACAGAAAACTTTCCTAATGCTTTCTAGCACTGGATCCGATAGCCAGCCAAACAGACACCTCCATTGACACTTCCAATAGTGAAAGGATTTATTTCACCATATAGACGTGCTTCAGACAAGCAGGAATAACACTTAATCATATATATTACCTGTCCAGAAAATGAAATGCCAGAGTGCCTAAAAAGCTAGTAAGCTAAGCGTGAGTTGAAAAGAAGGCCGGGCAGTTGTTTAAATTATGAAATTATAACTACTGTTATTGAAGGCAACATCCACATCTGTGTTTATACTGCTCCTCATGCAGTTGCAAACAGCTCCTGTTAGTGCTAACAAGAATTTCACATTCACCACAACTTCAGGATTACATTTTAGAATAATAAATCAAAACTCCTCACTCAACACACGTTCACATCGTTAACAGAAATTGCATGGAAGACTAAAGAAAAAATGGTTCCACAAAACATTTACTTAAAAACCACTGCACATCTCTTCAAAATGAAATGGTTACTAAATCCTGTTTAAAGTGCCTCAAAGATTAGTCTGAATTCACCACTCTGATGATACTGACCACATTTCCAAAAATAAAGCTTACTTCCCAAATCAGAAGAAGCAGTGCCAGAAATAGCTTTAATATGTCTGACAGTTTGCTATTTTAACCTCAAAGATTAGGTGTCCAATTATGATATTTCATATCATTAACTGCGTAGTATCACCAAGCTAAAACACACAGTTGTAGTACGTAAGTAGTTACAACACATTAACCAGTATCTTTTGGTAAAGATATGTGGAATAATGTAACAGATTTTAAGTTATCATCATTCCTTGTATACGTACTATAAAGAACATCTATTTCTTCAGCTATTCCAAAATGTACTTATCATTCAGGTTATAATAAAACACTGTCATAGGTATGCAACATGTCAAGTCTTGAAAAAAGACAGAACAGCAGCTTGAATAAAGCTTTGTCTTACTAAAAGAAATTGTGAGTATTAAGAAATGTGAGTATGAGGTAGCCCGTATACTTGTAACTACAAGACTGCTTATTCCCAAGGATATTTCCAACACAAAACTAAAAGAAAGACCTTTCAGGGTCATAAATGTGGATACTCTAAACTGTCATACATTGGGCTACAACTGACAACAGCACATAACAGGGAACCACAACCAAATAGTTGATTCATATATTAATAAAAATATGGGGAGGGGTCGGGGGGGAGGAGGAGTATATACAAATATATAGACACACACCCCCTGTTTTTATATACATGCATGAATATGGCATTAAGAAATTGAAAAATGTCCTCAGTTTTAGATCTGGAAACATGTTGGCATGAATTAAGGAAATTAACATTAAACTGGACACTATTTCTTTGTTACTAATACACATTTGAAAGCTGTTTTCTCTACTTAATTAAAAAAAAATAGTAATCAGTGATCCTATTTCCACCCACTTCGATACCCTTCCACTGAGAGAAGAAAAATAGTTTACAGTTCCACAGAGATACTGATAATTGACACCTATACCAAGAAAAGGTTTCACAGCTGAATGTCACCCATCTACCCCTATGACACACCCATCAGACCTCATCAATGAGAATACTATTCATTAAACAGCATTCTCCCTCCTACCTCCTTTAACCATCATTCATCTTTCCACATGCCACTCTTGCTTTTACTTGCCACCATGAAAGACAACTGTGAGGTTAGTCAGAATATTACACCCTTGACATATATCAAGAGTTAAAAGAAGCAGCTTTAAAAAAAAAAAATCAGACTATTTTAAGAATGGTACTGATTAAGCGATGTTCAGCCTTTTTACATTTATTAAACTTTAATTTTACATTTACAGAAAGCAAGCTTACTTTTCTTAGTTATGTTTTATGGACCTTCACAAGGAGGCTGCAGAGCCCCACAAATTCCCCAGACTATGACTTGAGTATCAGTGAAAGCAAATAGATTTAAAAAACCCAAACAAATAAAAAAACCCCCACATTCCTCCCCTTCCCTCCCCCCAAACCCCACGAAACCAGAAAGGAACAATTTAAAGATCGTCATTGCTAGCACAGGAATATCAGAATAGTATCACACAGCCTGTGTAACAAAACTGCGCTTTGAAGAACTTTCCTTTCAAATTCAAGAGTAGTTAAGGAACTAAAACCTGAAAGGTGGGCTCTACCCACCTTTTCTTTCCAAATCTAACTGTTCCAATTCTGTTCCAACACTTACCAAACTTAAGGAGTTCTGAGAGAGTTTTGAACCACTTGCATTACACATGAGTAACAGAACATTAGGAAGGGTGGCTAATTCCTTTAAAAATACCCTGACTGAACAAGGCAGTGAAACGACTTCAATGTGACATATGCATGTTCAGGAGCTTTAACAAATAGGAATAAATGTAAGTACATCATCTTGATTTTCTCTGAATTAAGTCCTAAAATGCAACCCAAAATATCCACCATGTCCCTAGGAAAAGAGACGGAACAATAAAGTCTTTATTTTCATACACTATTTTCTAACACTATCAATTCATCCTACACTTGCAGATTAAAATATCTATTAGCCAAATAGCACCACTGTGTCAAAGACATGCAGTTCAGTTCTGGTACCTGAATACGAGTTACAAAACACTGAGGTCTAAACAACAACAACAACAACAAAAAACAAAAGCCAAAACAAAAAAAAAAAAAAAACATAAAAAAAAACAGTAGAAAAAGTATTATAAAGCAGATACATAATTTTAACTGAGAAAAAAGAGCATTGTTAGTAAACTAACAAATCTGAGCATCAGTTTTAAAAATTCAGACAACTGATTTCAATTTGTAACACTATGGAATAAAAAAAGAAATAAGCATACCATGCCTACAGTCTTCATCTGCTTGCCCATACTTTTTCTGAAAGGTAAAACATGAAAAGTTTAAAAATGGCATTATTCCAGTTAGCATAAACAACTACATGTTTGAATTACAAGTTTCTTAAAACTTTTTAGAATCCATTTCTTCGTCTTTTCCTAGGTGGAACACGTCAAGAACATTAGTCACATGTCAAATATAATTTAATTAATTCTTAGAATGCTGACTTCTCAAATTCCCAGCAAATGAACATTTTAAAAGAGGAACATGAATGGGCACAGGTATACTTTTTTTTATGTGTTTGTAGGTGGCTCATAACACCTAGGAAAAAATACAAAACCTTAAGTTTCTTTTCTAGGCACTTTAATTTCTTTTTTAGACTTGTGCTAATATGGTGCTGTTGAAATTTTTAAGGTACGTATTTTATTTTACTCTGTCTTATCAGTGGTGATCTTAAAAATTACTTCGTTTAGTAAATCAAGAAGAAAAATTTGGAAGATTCTTCTTTTTCTTTTTTTTTTTTTAACTTATAAGCCTTCAAATATCCATATAATACAAGTCCTTAATTGGAAGAGTTTGAGTACAAGTATTTTTCCAAAGCCCCTGAAGACTTACTGCAATAATTTCACTATGATAAACATCCAGATAGGTGCCTCCCAGGATTTTCAAAGACATCCAGGTCAGAAATGTACTAAATACTGCTAAGCACCTATCTGCACATTGGACTACGTAAATAATTTTGAGAAGTCGAGTCTGTAGCAACACAACTTGCATTTCAAAAAAATAACCTTTATTATTTCTGAACCTCTTCCCCCGAGAAGCCATAAGATAGGTCATGTCTTATTTTAAGAACTTTCCCAATTCTTATTTTGCACTCTGAACAGTCCAATTCAGCCATCTATTTAAAGAATACTTAAAAATGCTCCCTAATCATATGGGCAAGATTTATCTTCGTGCTGCCCACCAAAGTTTTACAACTTGGCCAAACTTTTTCTAGTTAGGATGAAACTGTTCATACCCTATACATGAACATTCGGGGTGGACAAGGCCCCTGTAAATCTGTAATAACATTTCCAAAACAGGAAAGTAAGGAAAAATGTAGCTGCATTAAGCAGGTCATAAGTTTATTCATAAGCAGTGTAATGTCCTTTCCTTTAAGAAAGTGAAGGTCTCTGATGCTTTAAAGGAAGGACAGGAATTGGGCAATGGCAGCACCTGTCATTCAGGGTTACATCTCTTGCCTTGCATTTACTTACAAACCTTTACAAAGATCTCAGTTTTCACATTTCCATTAAAAATCTGCCAGAGCCTAAAAGTTACATCTTTCACCAAACATGCTTTAGCCTAGCAATGGAAAACTAGTATATGATCAAGTATTTAAAGACCTATGCAAATGGAGCTAAATTAGGTATGAACTGGCTCCCTGAATTCCGGCATTTCTTAACTTTGATTTTTGAGTGATTAGATTTGCAACCTTAATTTCATGCTCTTTAAAGATAAGGTACTTGGTATGTAATTCAGCAAAACTGTACAAACAAACACAATACCCTAAAATCAGATATTTTGCCTTCCTGGAGAATATTTTAAAGAATTTTATTTTTATTTTTTTTTAAGTATTTTTCCTCATTCTTTCACAGAACTGTGATTCAGACCCAAACTAGAGGTCTCAACCCTGAAAATGAACAGATAAGAGAAAACTACAACACAGAAGCTCATTCATGCTTTAGCAAGTGGGATTCTGTGGCAAACCACCATGCCAATCATAGGAAAATTCTGAATTTTATTTAAATCTTGACAGTACAAGATATTTGACTGCTCCTTCCAGTTCACTAGATACTAGTAAAGAGTCACACTCACAAGTTGTAAAAAGGAAGCAATTCTATACAGAAGAGTCTCGATTTTGATGCGGTCGATTTGTGCCTGGCATGGCTCCGGGAGGTGAGCTGGGGGGTACTGGCTGAGGGAAAGGAGAGCCTCTGTGCAATGCTTCACTGCCACTTCATAATCCTGCTGCTTAAGAGATTCACATGCTTGTTCACATGACTTCTCTGGTCTTCTGTCTGCCATGACTCAGGGACAGAAATCCTAGAGTGGGGGCAGAGGGGACGATAAAATGTTGGTTAGCTGTATAATGGCAGTGACGACTTGCCAACCAACTTCCATTCCCATCTCAAGGTGCTGTGTCACACCCCTTTTGTTTGACGCCAGTTGCATTTCTTATCCCAAGCTTTCTTGCTAACTGATCTCCTCGCAGACTTTCCTCCACCGCTCCCAGCTCTCGATTTTGATTCCAATTCAAGAAGCCCACAACTGATTTTAAGAATCTAAGTACTGGTTTCAACTTTTAAAGTCAGTGTGGATTTAAGCACTTTGCTACATAGAAGCTTTCGGGTCCTCACTGGCAGCACCAGCTTTGCTGTGGAGGTAACACAACTCCACCAACCGCTCCTTCTCCAGGCCTGCAGCCACTTGCTCTGTGACCCCTCTTCCCTGGGAGCACTTCTCACCTATGCTCAGGGGAAGGAGATGCTCCCCCCAGCTGTGTGAAACCCAGCGGCCATGGACAAGGATGAATGAGAAAGAACTGAAGGTCAACTGGAAACCACTTGTCTCTTCCTTCTCTTGGTTTATTTCCATTTATGTGTGAGAAAGCCTAGACACTCCTGCCACACCAACACCTTTGTGCAGAACTTCTTCAATAATTTTAAAGTAAACATTTTTAGGGGGAAAAAATTAGAAAATGAAACAGTTGTGATAAAAATCTGTATATGAGACAGACAACATTATCTGTCAATAAACTTAAGTCACCTTCCCTTTCAAGATGTTTATATCAAAATTATATAAATTTATATATAAGAAATTTATATAAAATTACTTATGTACAAGAAAGTACCTTCCCAAAAATGAAGGAAAACAAGCATGAATATTTTGCAGTCACCCTGACACAAATCTGTGACATACGCCTCTTTCTTAACAATGACCTTTCAAAATATCACCTCGTTCATCCAGATATTTCTTTTTCTGCTAAAAGTAAGTCCCTATTTCCAATGAGACTATGAACAGGCAAGTGGGTTTTGCATTTCCATACATATGAGTCAGTTCATTCATGGAGTAATTCTATTAACATTAAAGACACTCAGCCAGACCACCTAAGCACGTATTTTCAATTATATAAATGTTAGGTATTCTTAAGCTGTTCATGCAAGAATCCTTTCTAGATACAACCAAAAATTACACTGATTTCCATTTCACTAACATTTCAGACCACAGTGAATTTTACAAATCTAGGATTTGCTTCAATAGTAACACAATAGTTAATTGATGTTTTTCTCATGTACATTCTGTTTTCCTCCTAAGGGACTGAAAAGAGAGGATTTAGTGAACTCTGCTGTACTTTTGATTTCCTCACTTCCTGGCTGACATAACCAAAATTACTTTGACCAAAAGTGTGTTTATTCCCAAAGAACTGTATATACACAGACCCCCTCAGAACAGACCTGGCCCACAGAGCTGACAGGCATTTGAAAGCTACATAATCCTGCCCTTCCCTCCAACATGGCACGGCGCAAAGAAAGAACACTTTTATTTATCAGTTGTCTTATGCCGGCTATTTCAATAAATATTGAACTAGCCTGTCTGAGGAGACCAGCAGTGGCCTATGATACTGCAAAGGCCACGCATTTTCTTTGGCCAACTTGAAGATTTAGGGCAGCATTCCAGAGGACATCACTGACCCTAAAGAAAAACCTGTGGATTAAGTTAAGTGAAGTTAAGAGAAGACAGGACCAGGCTGTTTGGCTAACTGGTATAATCTGAGTCACACTATCAGTATTTCAGAGTGTAACTAAAAAACCCACTGAAGTTCACAGCACATAGGACACAATGATAGATAAGGAGCCACCACAGTGAAATTTGTTTTTTAAAAAAATCTAATCATAAGAAAAACAGTATGCAGACAACATATGGCAAACGATATTTCATTTCTCACATTTCATTTTGATTCCATTTGTAGACACAAACACACACATTTATTGGGTATTTGCACCATCTACTTCGGACTTCAATCCAGGTGCTCTAAACTGCTCCTTGGAGGAACTCGACTCTTCCTGCTGGCTCTTTAAAAACCCACGCCCCTAGTTTTGGTCCCTTGAGCTGTGCCTAAATTAGCAACTGAGACGTGAATGTGAATTACAACCATGCTTTCTTAAAATCTAGACTATTGTACTTCCTGACCTACCCATGTTTAAAATTATTTCAGAATAGTTAATACTTTAACAGCCAAGGAACAGAGACCCGTGTCAAGGGAGATTTATTTTGAATTCCATAAATGTTTATTTTCAAACATTTCAAATGTAAAACTGGAATTTATACATTAACACGAACAGTAGAAAATATTACAGATTAGAACTGAAAGCTAAAGCGTCACAAGGTCTGTACTATATTCCCAACTTTCTTTGCAAAACTGAACAAATTACTTATGCACTTTACTTTTTCTGTCTGTAAAGCTGAGATTAAAATACTAAGCACGTAACGAAACAAATGTCAGGATTATTCATTTTCTCAAAAAGGCCTGGAGAACTGCATGCCAAAAGAATTCTAAATTCAAATTTGAGAAACAATTTATTCTAATGACAAAGCTGAATGCATCTTCAGAATTTTGAAGGAACAGTAAACAGGCATATTGCCACTATCTGAAGTCACACATCCAAAACAGGAGACCCTTCCTTAGAAATACAGGCACAACATCTTATCAACAGAGCCTTTATTATCAGTGATCAATTGAAAACATTTCTGAGCTATTAATCATTTCACAGCAGCACCACTGCCTACAGAAAGACTCCCAATTTATGCACCAAAGTAAATTATTTAAATACAGTGCCTGTGAATTCCACCTGATGCAACCATAAGCATCACATTGACTAGAACACGTTCAGAAGTTTACACAGCTCTTCCTCACTGGCTAATCCAGATGTCTAGCCCTGGCTTTGTACTTCCAAAACACTGCGGTAGGAGAAAACTTACTGATCTTCATTACTTTGAAGCCAAGCTGTGCTCAGCTTAACTTGCACAAAGTATCATATAAAAGATCTGGCCAATTCCAACTGGTGTGACTTAAACCTTGGTGTTTGTTGCAATGAACTGTGAGGAATTTTTTTCTTTTTTTCCTATAACCAATCACTTTCACGCTTAATAATCCTAATGAGTATGTCTCCTTTTGTAAACAAACATGAAAAGAGTAACTAAAATCTAATCTCCAAATAGAACTGCACATTTCCTCTCTAGAACTGCAGAGAGGGCTGGGAAAGGCAGAAGGGACAGTTTGAGGAAGAGCAACAAACAAGGTGGTCATTTATTTCCAAGTGAACACTACTCCTGCTCGGTGCATAGGACACTTTTCAAGAATTATTCCACAGTCTGATGAGTCCAGCTTCAAAAACCAGTGTAGGAGGAGAGAACATCGTGAACTCAAAGTCTAGTGTTTCACAGCAGTTTAACTCATGACTGTGCACTTTCGCGCTTCACAGCTTACCGATGTATTTTGTGGAATCAAAGGGTCCATACATTAAAATAGTGACAAGTTAAAGCATGTGACAGTTCCTAAAAAATTTCAAACAGATGCTTTTTCAATTCACTGTAAAGCATGTAAGCCAGATAACTCTCACTGTACTTCATAAACAAACAGATTAGAGGGCACAATGCTGTTCCTATTAATGTTATTGGCAAAATTCCCAATGTCTGCCAAGACAGAAGGATCAGATCCAAGGTCTCGCATGCCAAGCTGACAAACAGTAGACAAGTCAGTAAATATTTGCATATTTTAACCAGACATTAACATCTCTTGTAAAGATTTATGCTAAAGTAATGATGTTCAACTTGCAGTCCTACAGAGAGACTGGTAGGAATTTACTGTCAAGTGAATATACTTCAAGAGCCACATCCTGGGATTCACAAACTGAAGCAAATGAATGAGAGCCATTGCCATGGGGAACATGCAGAGGAAAGAGCCTCTCCAGCTGCCTCCCATTACAGCCCATAACCCTCCAAACAGTTCTGCTATGAGGAATAAGCACCCAAATATTCCTTGCCAAAGCTATTCAGCTGTGTCCTCCAGTTAAGAGCCCACAGTGTTGCAGGAAAGGAGCAGAGAAGAAGGGTTTGCCGTTCCATTGCCTATTGCGGTCAAGCTGGCACAGGCTCAGATAAAGCAGGGCAGGAATTCAACTCATCCTGCCGCTCTCTAAGGAAATGCATGCGGTGACCAAGCTGTGTGTCCTAACCCTTTGTGATTCTAGAGCCATTCTGGCAAATCGGAAAGGTTGCCCACCAAACCGGACAGAACTTTTAATCATGTAATAAATTCAGGTAATGCATCAAGAAAGGACAGCTGTTTTATCATAACTTCCCAGCAATTTCTTTCAAGAGGCAAGAATAGATCTATCAAATTTATTTTTGAGGCTGGTTGCTCTGTCCTTCCCCAGTAACTTTTGAAGTCAATTTGAACTGAATTTTACAGAAGTTTAAAGGGTCGCGTAGATGCTGTAAGTTTTATGAAAAATGTGTAACAAGGCAGATAACAGAGACCCAGGTTTTGAAGTCCAGCCAGGGAAAGGAGAAGGTATAATTCAGCCCCATCGATTACTGCCCTGTGCTGCCATTTACCGAGTGAGAGAGACAGCACTGTACCAAAATATCACTCACCAGCAGAAGAAGAATCTTACTGACTTTTCTTGCCCATAATGATAAAAGCCGTAAACTGCATCCACAGTTAAACTGCTCAAGGATCCATCCAGTAGTTTCCAGGTTTCAGTCAAGCAGAGTTTCTAAACTTTTCTTTCTGAAGTTGTGCCAGGGGGGGTTCAGATTGGCTATCAGGAACAACTTTTACACTGAAAGGGTTATTAAGCATTGGAATGGGCTGCCCAGGGAAGTGGCTGAAGCACCATTCCTGGAGGTGTTCAAGAGACGGGTAGACATAGTGCTTAGTGACATTTTTTAGTGATGGGGTTTTTTCAGTTTTTTTTAATCGGAGTTAGATTGATGGTTGGACTAGATGATCTTAAAGGTCCCTTCCAACATAGACAATTCTATGATTCTACTGGTAAAATTAAGCTGTAAGCAATTCACATATGAAGGCCTCAAAAATCTGTTGTTTTCATAACACAGAAAAGTAGCATTTGGGAAGTCAGAAAGTTGATGTGGACACAATCCCTGTGTCTGAAGAGTCTTCTAGTTCCCGCTCCCTCAAAATTACCAGGAAAAGACTAACAAGATACATGGGTATGGAAAAATCTGGGTTCATTTAATAATCTGGATTAATTACAATACTTTGATACAATACTCAATAAAAGTGTTAGCTACTGTGAACTGTCAATCTTACAGTTAAAAATGATGAGTCATATAAATTCAACTATCTAGACTTTGCAAACCAACTGCATTTATCAGTCCACATACTAGAAGAGGGACTAACACATCTGTCTTGTTAAATCATAATATACAGTTGCTCTGGCATCTCTAGTGATCCCATCTTAAGGAATGCTTGCACCTATAAATAGTGTTATGTAATTGTTTTTGTAGTACCCAAAAATACCACTCAAGTACCTTTAGATGAGTAAAATAAAATTAAATCTATTTATTTTCCCTACCTATAGTGATAGAAAACCCATTATATTTGCCTTAAGACAAAAAACTATTTTATTCAAGCCTCCAGGAAAGAATAAAACACAGCTGCACAAAATACAGAAGCCACTTCTCAGACACACAAAGAAAAAATGCACTTTCCTAGTGTCATGACATAAATATCATAAATAATCCCATACTCAGAAACCATTTAATAAAATGAGAGTAGATAATGACAGTGCACTATACCACCATGAAAGACTTCACAGAACAGAGTGAAAAAGGATGGCACATCTTTCATATGCAGGGTGCAGAAAAGGATACGAAAGGTGCTTTTGATATTTATTTTTTTTATTTTAAGAAAAATATAATAGCAGAGATCTTATGCATTCATTTATTGCAGTTATGACTGAAGTCAGTAATATTAGTTATACACAGTACTGAGAAATGTACTGCACACCTTACAGAACAAATACAAAAGTCTCCACCCTTGAGAGAGGACAATCTAATCAGTTTTCTGAAATAACTGAATTACTCTGGTTAATGTTGTACAACTCCAGGCAAAATGACCCTACTTTAAATTCCAAAAATGATGTTAAATCTGAAATGGAGCATACACAATGAGGAAAGCTTGTTTCAAGGTTTTATTATATAGCATAACAGCAGCAAAAACTTCTGCTACATAGCCTCTAAGGAACACGATATGCATGATTTCAGGAAGGGGCAAAAAAAGGAATTACAAGGTTCATGATGCCCCCTACCATTAAATACTCAGATTATCCTTCCACATTGAAAAAACAAAGAAAGTACCATAAATTAGGAGGCCAAGTGTTCTCCGGCCACATAAATGGAGCCTTATGTCTGACCCTGTAAACAGCGTATAAGATAAACACATCCAGATTTACTGAAAAAGGAAGAAGTGCCTGTGCGTGGTTTAACATTTGTGTAACAGTAGTAACAAAAATATAGCAGCAATTGAGATTAAGAGCAAATACCTTCTGCATCTGGATTCTCTATGTTCTTTAAATCACTTTACATACATCACTGTGTGTCAGTTATGATTTCAATACAGATACTTTATTAACACTTTATTATGTTTACTAATCTCTCTTGGTTTTTTTGTCTTTTGTACTAATCTCTTTTTAGAAATAGCAGCAGAAAGGATAATCTATACAGCCAGCAGCAGCAACACCTACACATGGACAAACTGGCTGTCCTTGGCTCAAAACCTGAAAATAACTCATGGCCTCAACACTTGTAACCACCTCATCCACCACACAAGTATCCCTAACATCTTCACCTCCTGCCTTTAAAATGATCCTTTTTCACACAGCTGTCTGAAAACATCACCTATCTCGATGAAACTAAGCAAAATACACGGCAAGTCAAAGCACAGCATCTACCTGCTGTGTACTCGCTTTGTCTAAAGCCATCCATAACTGGCAGATACAAGATTCCTAGTTACATAAAGCAAATATACATCCATATTGCATTCATTAAAATTACAGTACATATACTAGGTTGTAAAGTTTGCTACTCAAAGGCTGTGTAATGCCAAAAGTAGCTGCACAAGCTCTTGTTGCCCCCCCTATGTGTCTGCATTGTGACACAGCCTTTAACTGTGTTAGTCACACACTGTATTTCCCAAGGGCTACCTGGCAGAAGGAGCAGACAGAGCAGGGGCCGGCTGCTTAACGGACACAGATATACAGATAAATACTTCAGCATAGGGCCTAAGGCCTTACCGCATGCTACCCAAATCTCGTTCTCCAGACTGCATTTTAATGTTTTCATTAACTTTTCAATAATGCTTACAAACACTGTGACTGAACACTTCACAAGTATTAAGAAAATATCTTTATCCTTCTGACATTATTCCCATTTTACAAAGAATTAGGGCATTAAAACACATTAAAGCCAAAAGTTTCTATAAACTTCTTATATTCAGACAACTAAAAGGGATTTTTTTCCCCCACTATGCTCTGCCCTGTACTATATAGTCCTTTATATGACCAAAGCAAAACACCCAATGTCTGTAGAGCAACTTAAAAGTTTTCAGCATTTCTCTACATCACAACATGGGAAATACAGAAAAGAAAGTGTAGCAAAGATAGACTTAAGTATGACATGCCTTTTTTTTTTTTGCTATTCCCTACACCATTTCTGAAACACTTTCCAATTTATGCAAATGGTGAAATTGTAGTCCAACAAACAACTGCATTAGCATTATAAAATAAATTATATGTACACACACAGTATATCCTCCCTTCTGTTTCCTTCTTTCTAACACTATTTTTCAATCTCCTTGTTCAGCTACTCCTGTCTCCACATTTATTCCACATATTCTGTGAAAATCTACATTTTGCACCTTCTGTTTAAATTGAGTCACTGCTTCCTCTGCGCTGCACAAAGGCAGAGCTGGTAGGAAAGTGGAACTGGGTATCTGGACTACAGAAGGGGAATTCTCTGTGCTCTCATTTTTGCCCAAAATAATAGCAGGGAGGAACACAGAAGCTCTAAACTTCAAATTGTACAGAAATCACATTTAGCTCAGGATGAGGTATATTCACTGCAGGGATGATCTTTTAGATTTGTACTAAATGCTAATTTGACCAACACTGAGCAGATTTTCACAGGGTTGATAACAAGTATACCCTTGGCAGAAACATCATACTGTCCCACATCTCAACTTTTTACAAAGCAGCACTATAGGACATTACAGTTTTTTATTTTACTGTGAATATAGCAACACATTTTTTGCCCAATTTTCCAAAAAGACAGAATCATGTTGGCAGAAGCCTTCACTCCCTCCACAGCACCCAAAAAGTCAGCCTGTAATAGACACCTATCATGAGAAACCCAAATAATTAGAATTTGGCAAGTAATAACCAACTGAAAGGAGGAGTGTGTCATAATAAGCATCAGATAACATAATAATAGGTGGTGCTTCTGCCCCACCTAAAGTTCTTTTGGCTCCTTCATAGAAAATCTTCATGTAAACAATCTTTCATAATAACCAGTTAACAGCAGCAGTTTGTATTCCATATTCCTATATGTTCTTTCTGCTTTCTGAGAGTAGAGTTTCTCACACTTATTCAAGATGAGGGCATTTTAATTGAAATATTGTTCCACAGTTACCATTTTATCCCCGTAACAACATCACCAATTACTTACTTTTTAAAAAAATGCATTAGAAAAGTAATTTAATCTTTTCTTCTTTTAATGAAATTTGCCCGAGAAAAACAAAGGGAAAAATCAGCACTGCACAACTAACCAGTTCTCTGTGGAGCAGGACCAACCTGCAAGTCTCAAACCCAAACACACTTTGCAGAAGAATACAGGATTCCTATTCTAAAAGCTGTTTTAAACATCATAATCCACAACTTTTAAAATTATAATTTACTTGTGGCAGAACCTCTCTTTTAAACACTTGAATAACAGAACAGGGCCTTGTTCCTGAGTGTCTCTGCACATTTCACAATATGTTTAGTAATAGTTTTAACCAAAAAAAGTGAACACCATTAATCTTAAGGACTTACACAGTCCTGCAATTACCACTATTCTCTGCTGAGTCATAAGATATTGCCAAAAATCCTTTTTGAGAAATGTCTGCTGTATGATATATAGGTACATCTGTGTATATGTGACTAAACATCTCTCACCTAATTTTAAAAATGCCCAGCCAGTACAAAACTGCATTCCCAAGGAATGGAAAGGGGGGTCAAAGACGACTCCCAAGCATTTAAACACAAAATAAGTACCAAGATATTTACAAATGTATTTCAGAAGTTTAAATGCAAACACGTATGTCACAAAGTTTTCCATGATGAGCACTGAACTTGCCACTCACACGGTGCTATCTTCAGAGCGCACCTGACCACAGTTCATCTGCCAAAGTTCACCAATTTAATCAGACACACAATCAAAATTACTGGTTCCTCACTTTCAGTCTTGTGTTCAATTTGCAGCTTCCTCTAATACAGCTGTATTTGGATTTCAGCAATAAAAGTATTTT
Source organism: Tringa tobata (assembly GCA_033628505.1). Lineage (NCBI taxonomy): Eukaryota > Metazoa > Chordata > Aves > Charadriiformes > Scolopacidae > Tringa > Tringa tobata. The sequence goes on along the minus strand of JAHREE010000253.1, from coordinate 339,021 downwards.
TAAAATTAAGAGATTATTTATCTCGGCATATCTCCTTTTGGAAAGCCCCAAACTCTTCCCGCCGCCCAACAGCTAAGCAACTCCAAAGCTCAGTGGCTCAACCCAAGTTTTCTCCTCTTAACAGGGATATTGTAGTGACACTGAAACAGTCTTTGCTCAAACGTCAAACTTTCATTTTCATACAAGAACTTTCTCCACTCTTGACATGTCCCAGTACTGCAAAGCAGCACACCCCTATCACTGGGGGATCAACCTCCAGAACACAGCTTTGATCACCAGGGCAAATGCAGATGCTACAGGTATAAATCACAGTTTACAGTTGGATGGGGGAAAAAAAAAAAGCCCTAAGTTAATTTTCTGTTCGAGATGCAAAATACGAATCACTCTTTCAATGCATTCAAGAAGCAAAAGAATGTAAAAATTTTCTTGCTGAGTATCAGTTACAGTGCACAGTTCACAAACTGAACACGGAAATAAGCCAGAAAGTTCGGACACAAACAAGGAAAGTTTTCTTTCAATACACCTCAGCCTTCATTGGAGCATTATAATGAACTTAAACTTATTACAGTAGTGAATAATACTGTGACTGAGTTCTTTGTTCTGCATTTATAAGTACTTAGCACAAAAGGGTCTTACCATACCAGATTTAATAATACAATCGTGCCACCCACAGACACTGCAAACACATCTTTCCCAAACCATACCCATTATGTAACTGTGTATGATATTTTTGTGTGCTGTTTTGAAAGTTCAAAGCAATAACTAACCACCATTAAAAATTGCTATCTTTATTGTAAATAACCTTTGAAATTCATTTTTACAGGACTATGCTTCAAATAGTTTGGCATAATATGGCTAAGCCTGGTTTGGGGAGTTGTCTTACAACTCTGTATTTTAATGATATTAACCCTTCTGCATCCAGATAAAGCTTTTATAACGTCATTGTTTCCTCTCCTCAAATGCACAAAGATGATACTACCAATAGGTCCAATTTTCAGACCTCTTCTGAGAATAGAATATGTATTCCCAAGTTCTCCTCACACAGCAAACCCTATGGGCAACACCATAACTTGTGTCCTAAACACGTTTACCAACAACATTCACCCTACTCATTTCTTCTGAAAAGAACATTAGAGATTCAGTCACATATTTTAATCCCCACTCAAAGAACAGACATCAGCAGGAATGATTAACAATCCTACTGTGGTTAATGGCATAATTCTCACCAAACTTCGGAAGAAGAAAAGCAGTGTGTAGCCCAGCCAAACAAATATAAACACAACTGCAGCCAAGTAGTATCAGTCAGTTCAAACAACAAAACAAATGTCCTGCACCATTCCAAACCGGTGAGTGTCTTAAGATATGGCCAGAATACAGCTACCTCAAAACTATTAGCACAAGCAACTATAATCAAAACCATCACTTCAATAAAATACCCACAGCGCTCAGCTACAGCACTGCATGAGTGCAGATTCAGAAATATGCTAAAAAACATTTCCTTTAATGACCTCCCCAAGTAGACAATGAGAAAAACCCAACAAATTCTGTCTCCCGAGGTGGCAGAGGATCAGATGTGAGACAGCCATCGTGCCTGGTCAACAGCAGTCAGGAACCCAAGCCGGCCGACGGGGAATTCAGCTGAGAGCAGCAAAGGAACGTTTCTTGGGAACAGAAGTACATTGCCTGTCCCCATCCTCCCAAAATTATCCCAGAATAAAATGAAATTTTCACTTACAAAAATACAGATTGTCTTATATGGAGCGAGAAGGTATATAAGGAAGAACCGTTATTTTATATGCTGCCAAAACCACTAAGCTTTTCATTTGTGGCATTCTGCATTTATTATGTCCACAAAGATTTGCTACTGTCTTGGTTTGCTGAACCACTAAATATTTTCCAGCAAATTAAACACTCATGCCACACTACTAACAATCAAGATTCTCAAAAGCAGCTCTTGCTGTGTTACGTACTTCTCTTTTGCCATGGGGTCTGACGGGCTCTGAAAGACCTTGTAAGCATATTTTAGCAATGTAACTTTTAGTGTTTTGATGAATACAGTATTTTGCTATATATAACTATGAAAAAAAAACCTGTGAAATTCAGACTGAAAATCATAGCTAAATAACACTTACCCTACCCACCATAAAACCAGCTGAGTCCACACACTGCTCACATCTCTACCCTTCACTTCCTGCCACTCCAACAGCCAAGATTCCCTACCTAATTCTACTCACTTTTTCTTCCAATGTTTAGTCATTACAGCTCTGAGAATCATTAGCCTTCCTACTCCTTAAAAACAGGAGAGATCATGAAATGTATTTCCCCAGACCACACAAAAGCCAAAGATGCAAAACCTCAGTCACATCATTCTTCACGCAAGTGGTACTTCCTGAGACTAACAGAAACAAATCGTACAACAGTTTACAGTAACATCTCCAAAACATCTCTTTACAAAAAATAAAATTTACAAAAAACCTCTTGCTACCAACTCAGCAGCACTGTGTATCTGCTGCTTCTTGGAAAAGCTGTACAGTTCAGTGTTGTTAATTGTAAACTACCTTCTTGCTAAAGTAGGAGTCTCCTAACATCTGACAAAGACTCCATGCCACTTAAAAAATTCAATAGCTTGCACTCATTCAGAAGTAGGATGGGGCCACAGTCGCCACTCAAACCTTTCAGTCATGAAATGGAACCTCTCAGTGTAGTGAAATTACATTTCAGAAGGAAAAAGATTTAAATCTATGATTTTTTATCTGGATTTCTTGTAATAAGTCTGCAATTTGGTATTTCAGAGGACTCTGAACAAAGACTGGGTAAATAACCAGAGCATTTCTATTAAATTTATGACATGAATTTGCATATAAAATTAGAGAGACATATTTGGATATTACGTTATAGCCACATTAAATATCCTTTAACTTCAACGAGCAGTGCAATGGAAACGCAACAGAAAAACAAATTCTCACCCATGTGTAATTACTATCTCCCTGCTTAAATTTCTAAGCACTTCCTTCAGTAACATTCACTTTTCTATGTTTCTCAGACATGAGTGATTGCTTCTGATTGAAGCCTCACTCTGTAAACATTTGTGTGAAGAGAAGATGAAAGCTCAGTAAGCAAGACTGTTTTCGAATAAGGAACTTGAGTCACATATCAATACCAGAAAATCACCAGAAGCTGGCCTGTCTACGTAGAGCGCTCTGACCTTGCAGACTCCCGGTTATTTTCTTTCCCCTCTTCCCCCCAAAAAACCAAATACTAGGAGAAACCAAGCATTTACTTTCCCAGTCAAAATCTCCAGAAGACAAAGCATTCCTTCATTCTAGTGCTGTGTGAAAACTTTTGAAAAAAGTAATTTCTTAATATTCTCTTTTCTTCCTTGCTGAAAAAAGAATGACAATCACAGAAGTCTACCAAAGGGAACAAGAAATCAAACATAGTAAGTACAATGTCTTTAAATGTATGTCATTGACATATATACATAAACACAAGTGCTGACTACTGCCAAAAGCCACAGAAGAAACAGCAAGACAAACAAGAACAAAAAAAGAAAGGTCTTGTTTGTTTTGATAATCTAATCCACAATACTCCCATTTAGAGGAGAAAAATACATATACTATGAACTGGTAATGGAATCTTGCCTTAGGACCTCAACAAAAGAAGGGAGAAGTGATTAAACAGCTACGATAGGCAAGCAGGAGGGAAGATCAGGAATACAGGATTTGCTATTTTCATCCCCACAATGAGCCACTCGCAATCTTGCAGAAAGAGGAACGCTGGGGATCCACTTCCAGGAAGAAGACTTTAACAATGCTAGGAAAAAAGGACGGACAGGATTAGCATTTATTGGGATTCTTGGCCTACTGATGCCCAAGGCAAGAGGAATGCCAGCTGTCCAACAACTCTATCCCTAAGTCAGAGCAGAAGGATATCATCCTTCCTTCTGGTTCTCCAAGCCAGCTCCCACGGCTTTCCCTAGTTATTCAGGCTGTACACAGGGGACAGGATCTAAATTATTACAAAAGACTCTTCTAATTTAGATTTCATTCCTGCTACCAGACCTATCCGGGTACCACTGACCTCAGGAGGAATGCCAGTGAGGTGAAAGATTCAAGGGCTTTCAACTAATAATCTGAATTGCTCCAACAATTGCTTCTGCCATTACTAAAATGAAAACACCTAGAATAAAGTGCAGCAACAAATGTAAGATGGTAGTAAACAATGAATAAAAGACCAAAAACATGCTAAAAGGCAGAAAGAATATCCAGCTATAATTGCAAAGAGGATTTTAGTAACAAAAATAATTGCCAACGTTGGAGAAAATATTTCATCAGACTACTAAACAGAGTTGGAAAACATACGTAATAATATTGCCTAGCTCTTACACAGCGTCTTTCATCCACAGGCGCCAAGACTCTTTACAAGTTGCTAAGATTCACTATTACTACTTTAAATTCCTTCAAAAGGAAGCATAAACAGGTGAAGTGATTTGCATCAGGCTGTCCAGGTCTCTTAAGCACTAGGCCTGTGTCCTATCCACTTGGAAATATTACCTCTTCAAACCTTCTAGACACTGTTACTTACATTTTTCAAGATAGGAATTTCTCCATGAGTCTTACCTTCCAGCAGAAGTTCTCTCCAAACTACAGCTCTTCTCCTGCAACCAGATCTACTAATACAGAACCCAAATCCCAGGAGCAACTTCTCTGAAATCAATGAGATTTCACAAAGGGAAAGGATCCTCCATGACAGATCAAGAGGCAGAACTGGGATAGCTTACAGATCAAGGTGCTGCTTCCATATCTCCCTTTAATTTCTAGTCTGCTGTAGAGAAAAAAGAACACCATACCACCACTTCCCCCTTCCGCCCCCCCCCAAAAAAAAACCCAACACCAAAACAAAATAAATCCAAAAAATCCCAACAAAACCAGTCCTAAAGCTGTTTCTTTAATAAGCCTTTTTCACAGAAAAGTTCATCTGGCTCACTTCAAAAGGCACCGTGTCCACATGAATTAAAGGAGGGGAAATATACACTGTTACATTTTGTAAGTCAAAAAAATTCATGAGGGTGAGGAGTGATAAAAGAAATGTGATTTCAGCTAGGGGGAAAAAAATTCTGCTTTCATAACAAATTACAAAGAGAACTCAATTTTATCAGTAATAACACACAAGATGTTCCTTCACTTACCAATAAACTGTTCTGCTAATTAAAGTTCAACAAACAAAGCTTAACTGGGTTTTCACTACTCACAATTTCTGCTCTGCAAAAGCTAATTCTACCAAAGTCTGATTCACCTCAGAGCAAATCCCTCCATTTGCATCCCGAGGAGGGGGAGGGAAGGTGGTGGTCGCTTGTACCATCTCCCCATATCTATGTTTCAACTGCACGTTCAGAATCAGCTCCTCGCCATCGAAGACCAGCATCCCCAGGCTGCCCCACTCAAACAAGCTTCGCCATTTAAAATAAATCCAGAGTTTTCATTCATAACCTGGTATAACTCAAAAGTACTGAAACAACTGCATTTAAACATGTTATTTTAAACCCTCCCTGTTCTACCACTCACTCTTGGAAAATAATGCAAACTTGCCAAGTGTCACTTCATTTAATATGGATTTTTTTTTCATTTTTACAAAGGAGTGTGTCTTTTCTTAAAATAAATAAAGGCAGGGGGATATTTTATCCTTTGTCTTGTTTCCATTACACTATTTATTAAGAAGAAGATCAGAAGATCCCAACAGTTCAAACCATCCCAACAAGAGAAGCCATGATGCACTCAACCTGTCAATGGGGATATTAATTTTTGGCCATGTTTGTGTTTTAAAAGAATTCAGTTGTATTTCTTCAGTGAAAAGCAAAATCCATTATGTTACTTTAAAACTTCATCTCAAGCTCACTGTACCTCTGATAATGCAGAAATCCCATTATCTTGTTCTCTTTTACTCATTTTGTCATTAATTGGAAAGCGTCCTTGCAACCGTTTCCCTGCAGTTATTTCTTCATTTCCATCAATGATATGTTTAATCATGTTACTATAATCAAACAACAACAGTTTTATTAACAATGCATCGAAGCCAAACAACTTCACATATCCGGAAATTAATAAAAGGACACGATACACTCCAGGAGAGGTAGCATACATGCTTCCCCTGCTGGGGGATTTGGCCTAAAAATACATACATATGTAGCCTCTGTTGGGAGGACTGCATGGCAACCTGCGGTGTAAACTCCCCATTTTCAGTTTCACAACAGTTGCACTGTATTAAAGGCGATCTCGGGATCTGAGTCAGACCTCACAACTACCGGCCACTCGGCCCTGACAAAGCCTTCCTGCAGAAAACAAACATATCGGCTCATCTGCCAGGCCTTCCTTGCTCCGGGGGTTAATTTTACAACAGCTGTTAAATTCTTCCAATTTATTTTTCCATCCTTCAACAAACCCTACCTAAACCATTTATTGTTTTTTACTCCTATTTTATTGTTATTTCCTGGCTGCCGCTGGCCGTTCCCTCACGTCCCGCCCGCTACACAAACAACGCTGACTCCCACCGCTCCGCACCCCCGCCTCCCCGCCGGGGCACCCCCGCAGCCGAGGGAAGCCGGGGCTCCGCACGGCAGCTCCGGCTCTCCAGGCTGGCCCCTCCGCCTGCCCCGCTGCGGCGGGCTCAGGGCCGCTCCGACCCGCCCTCCGCCGGCTGCAGGCCGCCGAGAGAGCGCGGCAGCCCCCGGAGCTCCGGCCCGGCCCGGCCGTAAACAGCCCCGGGGCGGCTGCCGCTGCAGGCCCCTCCGCAGACACTGGGCCCTCTCCAGCCGGCACCGCTCAGCCTCCGGCCCGGCCGGCGGCCCCCGCTCGGCCGCTGGACCGGCCGCAGGGCGCCGGGGATCCCCCGAGGCCTCCCCGGAGCCCTCTCCGGCCGGGCCCGGCTGCCCTCGGCCCCCGCGGGGGGCGAACGGGGAAGTCCTGACTTACCTGTCATTACTTTCTACGCCATCTTGGATCCACTTGTCAACGTCCCCACAAAGCATTGTGGGAAAGCCCTCCCCCGCCCTCCTCCGGCCCGCGGCTGCCGGCGGGAGGCGGCGGGGACGGGCCGGGGAGCGGGAACGCTGTGAGGGGAGGCGGCGGCGGCGGCAGCTGAGGGGGTAGCCACGGGCCGCAGCCCTCCCCTCACACGAGGCGCGCAGCCGCGCCGCTTGGGCTGGAAACGGGCAGCCTCGGGGTTTTTCTCCTTGCTTTCTTTTTTTTTTTTTTTCCCTCTCTCTTTTTATCCCCTCCCCTTTCCTGGGAGCGCTGTCTCTGGGCAGTCAGCCGCTGCCCGGCCCGAGGGCTGCCGGCCGGAACGCTGCGCGCCCGCGGAGCCGCCGCCGTAGCGCGGGCCGAGCTGCGCACGGGCGGAGCGGAGACCCGGCCGGTCGGTAAGCTACGGGGCGGAGCGCTGAAACCGAGGGTTATCCATGCCGTTACTCCGCGCTTGTGTTTTTCTGGGTTTGTTTTTTTTTGTTTCGTTTGTTTAGGGTTTCGGGTTTTTTTTGGTTTGGGCTTTTTTTTCAATAAAGCGGGTGACTGCCCCGCAGGAGGCCGGGGGGCGGTGGCGGGGCCCGAGCCGCTCCCCCGGTCCGCAGCGGGGGAAGGGGAGTACCGCGGGCCGGGGTCCCCCGCGCTGCGGGGCCCAACAGCTCTGTTTTCGGGAGCAGTCGCTCCCCTTGACTGTGTTTTCAAAGCGCTTGGAAACCGGTTCCCGGTACCGGCACCGTTCCGAGCTCTCTGGAGGCGGTAGTTCCCGCGTGCTGGGAACACGGGCGAGAAATGGGGGGAAAGCGGTGGAATTCAGCATCTGAGTGACCTTTATCGACAAAACAGGATTCTGGTGTTTTTAAAAACTTTTCCTTCTAGTTTAATCAAAATAAGTATAAGACCCAGATCATTTTAGCATTGGATTTTCCTAAATACATTTATATTTAAATTTACATTTAACGCCTCCTAGCTCTTTGAAGAATAAAGAATAACCACCAGCAGCCTCTGGTGCATTGCTGCCACAAGAAGGTACTTGTGCCCAAAGAGTATTTTCAATATTCATCAGGAACGCGTTCAGAAAGAGAGAGCTCCTTGCAAAAAATGTAAATGCAGAAGGAAATAAAAGTAAAGAAATCCTTTGCATTTGCAGCCTCAGACCTAAATGAAAGACCTAAATTCAGCGTTAGAGATGGAGTTGGGAGTGTGGTTAACTTTCAGTGCCCTACCAGAGACCAAGCCAGCGGGGAGCCGGGGCTGCTCCCAGCCCCAACCCAGGAGACGCCATTTCAGGATGAAATCACTTGCCACAGCCCATCTCTGCTGGCCCCCAGCCACCCAGGGCACACTGGGACACTGAAATGTTTTCTGTGGGCACCCTGCAAGGTGAATGAGATAAAGCCATGTTTAGGATCTAACCAACTTTGAGTCGCACTCAGCCCATGTCATTGAAGGGGAATTAGTACTTTTCTTTTGGAGGTTAGTTGTGTTTGATTCTCACTGAGCTTTTGTATTACTGATAAATATTTGTTACAAAAATGCAAGGAAGGTTTTCTTCAAAATAAATGATAATTTTAAAAAACAGTGGAAAACAGAATGAGTTTTATACATGTGTGTATATCTAAATATATGCATATACCTTCTGCAGTTCAGTTTGGGGTGAGACAAACTTACTGGGTTTATTTTTCATGTAAGCTTTCATTAACATTTGAGACCCATTTGTTCTGATAGTATTTCTTTATACTGTGCTAGAAAAAAAAAGTGTGGCTAGTGACTGAGCTACAGGGGGAAGGATTTGCTCGAAGACAGCCAATGTTTTTCCTGCTTTTTGCTCTCTGACTCTGGTTTTAAAGTTCTTAGACTAAAAGTACTGAAAGACAACGACTGCTGTGAAAATACAGCAACTCGGCGCTGGAGGAACAGCCCAGAAAGGAGCAGGGAATCCCCGGTCTCACAAAAAGTGCTGTCCATAAAACACAGTATGGAGATAGTACCCATACACCCTCTGGTTTTTATGATCTTATTACTTAAATTAAACCTCTTAGCCCCCATATGAAGTAGGTTTTACTGTATTTTGTAGTCTGGTTAACTGAATTGCAGAAGCCCCAAGTGGAGGTGTTGGAGGGAGCCCACAGCTCTGGGCTGGGCTTGGCCAAGAGCCATTTTGTTCGAACCTGCGACACGAATAATTGTGTTGTTCCCATGTGGTGCCCTTTCCGAGCTCTTTCGTAGTCTTTGTTTTACCAGATAAAAAGATGAAGACTGTTTGTCCAAACCAAATTTGGGCTCTAAGCACTCATTAGCCATGGAAATTCTGCTCAAAGTGCAAACCATACAGCAACTGGCCTAAGGGATGAAATCCCAAATTTAAAGGGCCTTCATATAAGTAAACTTTAGCTTCAGAGCCACTTCTGTTACAACAGCACAGAAGGCAGAACATGCCACTGGCAACCAGTTATATATGCTACAAGGGAAGAAAGAGGCTCCTTGTGCCTTTTATTGACATGTTTCAGTACAATATTAAAGGATAATTTAAGGAAATCAGCTTATGTTAGCTACTACTGTGGGAGGGACTCCATGAGATCTGTCTCTCTCTCCTTGGTATGTATTGCCCCAGTGAAAGCTGCAATTTTGGCTTCCAACTTCTACAAACACATCATTCACAACTCCACAGGCTGAGTTGAGAAGCCGTGTCTTCTCTCAGCACGGACTGGCCACAGACACAGATGTGTTATGTGCTGGCTCGCCTTTCCAGAATTGTCGAGACTTCTGTTGCTGGAATCTCTATGTGCTGTGCTCACTAACAGGATTTCACCACAAGAGTCAAGAGCTCACAGTGCTGTGCTTCTGCTGAGGAATGTGGGGTTTGCACTGGTTGCAGCATACTCCCTTTTTTCTGCCCAAGGACACCAGGAGCAGCCAGTCACACAGAGTCAGGGATGTATGTGTTGCAAATGTAAGACATGCCAAAGGCACAATGGGGAGGCATGAGATAAGAACAAAAACAATGAATCGCTGCCCAGCATCATGAGACTTGACAGGACTTGGGTCCTCAAAAGCAGAAGAGTGGTATTTCTAGGGACTCATAATGATAAGATAAAAACAACAAACCTCCCCAAACTCCAACAAATGCACCAATATCAAATAAAATCCCACTTTTACATTTTTTAAGATTTCAAAACCTTTCAGATCTGAAAATTGCAATTTCCTGCTGGAAGTTTAGAAAACCCAACCTACCCAGGATTGTAACCACAAGGAAGCCCTGCACAGAAGCACTGATACATCCGCTGTCCCTACCCTTAAGTCATGACTCTGTGTATCATGACTGTTCATAGGGCTTCTCCCTGCTCTGTGAGGCTGAGCCGTGCCCTGGTCTTCAGAGGATCTAGGCTCCTTGCCAAAAAGCAGGAGCTTGAAAACCTGGGGCTGCTCAGAGCTGCCGGGCTCCCTGCCACGGAGCTGAGATCTGAGCAGAACTCTGCAAGGTGTGGCACAGATTCTGGAAGAGTTGGGGAACTCAGAAGCCCTCACTTGCTTTGGGGCTAATAGATAGCTGGTAGCCAAAAATCCCTAGAGTCCTGGCTCACCCATGAGCTGCACACTTGGAATCACACCTATTTTCAAAACAAAGCTATTTTAATTATTTTAAACTGACACTGCTGCTTTTTCTCCTCGAACTTTTGCTTTCATAGGAAATTCAGAAAATCCATTTCTATTATCTATGATAAAGTTCGCTCCTGTTTCTGGGAACTGACATTTCTTGAATTCCAACAGAAAACACAGTTTTCAGTCAGCTCCATTCATGATGTCTTAAGTTCAGAATCCAGGAAAAACCATTGCAATTAACACGTAAAAGTAATAAGCACATAATAGAATACATTCAGCACCAAATTGCCTCCCTGACCCTGCAGCCCAATACCCCAGCAGGCATCCGGAGCAGTTTTCATCTCCGAGAATGAGAACAGGAGGCCTTTCTCAATAGAAGTTCCAGCCTGGTTGCAGTAATAGAAGCAATGTTTTTATTGTCTTAGCACGCTGGACCTTTGTAAATGTTTGAACTCCCTCAGAAGCAGCAATCATGGGAAACTAAGAGAAGTTTAGTGGTTTATCCTTTGCCACAAACATGTCAGTGGTAGACCTGAGGTTAGATAGCAACAGTAATTCTTAGTCTTACCAAACAATAAAGCAAACTGTTTCTAGGCATCCACTAATGTCGATTATTAGGCTGAAGAGTAGCAAGTTTTGATTTGCCAGCATGAAACTTCCCCTGGAATCACTCCAAAGTTCTCTAATGAACAGATGATCTCAACTTTAATCTTACTTTGTAACATTTCTTCGACATGGACTCTTTAAACACAATTTTTAGGGCAAGTAATATTCATTCTAGAGCAAACTAACTCATTTTTACTTTGATCCACAAAATGAGTGTTGAGAAGCAAACAGCAATGAGGGATGTTGAGGGTACATTAGGGAGACAGGAGCTACAATGATTAGATTAACACAATGGTTTGATCCCACATTGTCAAGATCAAAGATCTTCAATTTTGTTGCTTTTTTTTTATTAAAGCAGTCGGCATGCCTTTATGTTGACCTTCAAATTGCTCACAGAGGAGTTATATCTGACATAAATCTGCATTCTTGAGATGAACTCGCACCAAAAGTTTACAGCTTGTCTGGATGTGGCAACCTTTTCCAGAGACCTCTTCCAGCTACACTCCTTTCAGTAATAGTAGCCTGCCAACCAAATAAAACAAACAAATTCTTGCTTCTGGCAGCAAGTTCTATGTACACAACATCTCACTCACTGGATGGGGAGGGAGTTTGCCCAGGACAGTATGTTGTCAAAGCACAACGAAGGTGTTGAAAGTGAATTCAGGGAGGACTACAATCTATTTTGGCCGAAAAGTCAAAAAGCTTGATTATTGTGGATCTTTGGTACAAACACAGACCATGAAAGTGAACCTTCACCATCCTTCTAAATTGGGTTTTAAGGAGGTACCTGGGCTGTAGAAAGATCAGTGTGCTTCCACGTTCTTTCCAATGCTGACAGCAAAAGCGAGTTGCAAGGAGAGTGAAACCACCTTTCTCCAACAAACTCATGGTCTAACTGCAAGCAAAGGCAGCGGAGAGGGACGTAGCTAGGCCAGAGAGGGAGTAGAATCTGCAAGAACCCCAGAAAATAGCGCCAGGGAACCACTGAACCATTCCACGGTAGGATGAGAAGGAAGAGAGGGTTGGCTGGGGAAGCAGGTCCAGTATCCCTCCTCTGGGAAACTAGGTTCAGTATCCCTCCAGTATCTCAGTCACAGAGTCCATGAGCTCAGATACTTGGGATTGTTGATTCCAGGATAGATTTGCAGATGGAAGAAAAACGTTTATGATTCTAAGAACATGGAGAGGAAAGTTCCCACTTCCCCTGATGACCCATTGTTCCCATTTCTGATACCTCATGCCTCAGTTTCCAACAGATTGAATTTTGTTACTAACAAGGTCAAACAGAAGTAAGTTCCTGTGTTCATCATCCCAGCAGTAGCTGGTTTTGCTTACACTGCTAAAGCCAGGCTTGCAAACAGCAGTGCACCCCGTTCTCAGACATGGCTGTGACATACAACTCATTATGATTCTAAGTACAATGTAAGAAGGTAGATGGCATTCTGTGCATGCTGAACAGCCTCCTCTCTCTCCCTTCACTCACTGATAGTTCAGCTGCTTTTTTGTTGCTTAAATGCAGTGAGCTGGATTGGTATGGCCTGATAAAGTTAAAAGCCTCTGAAATGACATTCCCGAGTTTCCTTTAAGCTGTGTCCTAAGTCTACATTTCAAATGCAAATCACTGCTTAGAAACTTCCATCTTTTCCTGGTCCTTCAGAGACTTTCCTTGCTCAAAATCACTGTCTAAAGTTTCCTGACTTAGTGTGTATTCATATGATAATTACCTGTGCTAAGAGCATCAGTGTGAATGAAGCTCAGTGTGCTTTTAAAGAGACAATACACCATTTGCAATTATAGTCTCTACCCAATAAGTTATGAACAGAATAGTTAGTTATGGCTAGCATTAAAAATTATTAATAAACAGAGCAAATTAAATAAAAGTTCCACTGACTCTTACTTTAGTATTTGTGCCACTATTTTACTTTCTTAAAAAAACAGAATGGGGAGACTTCCTTCCATCACAAATAGGTTAAAGCAAATAATAGGATGTTATCTTGTCTGACTATAACACACTCAATTATGAGAAACAGCAGCTTTGAAGTACTGTCTTAGTTAATTGCATAATTGCTACTATAGCCATTACAAACCGGAACTACAAAACAGTGAAAATTAGCGATTTGAATCCAGCAGACAAGAATCACGTAGATTTCTCAGACAGCTCAGAATTAATTAATAAAGGCTATCTGTAATCCCAAACCACAAGAAATAGCATTGTTCTTAAGTATGAACAGCTGGAATTTTGTTCAAACACTGTCTTGACATAATATTATAATATTGTAAGTTACCTCAATGCATGCTACTGTAAAACCCTGATTTTATTATTTACAGTCTATCATCTCAATCACAGCCTCAAAGGTAGGCCTGTGATGAAATAACCACAGAACTATGTGTTAGATAGATAAAGGTATATGTGGAAAAGAAGACATCACAAGATTAGTATTATACAGGCAATACAGTTTTATTATGTTCTTTCACCAATTGTAGCAAAAACATTTAACAACTGAATGACTAATCAAGGGAACATAATTGTCAACAGGAATTTCAGAATTATGTTCTAAATTTTAGACCAGGAAGGCTTGACAGGGAAAAAACAAATCATATACACACTGTAATAATAGTCTCTATTATGAAGATTTAATGCCTTCTTTAAAAGCACTGAGATTATTGAGGCACCTTACTGCAGGTTATGTATCATCTCCTCTTTGGCAATGAGATGTGTGGTTTTGTTAACTAGGGCCATCAGTGAGTTCAGCTTGTGAGACCAGTCATTGAGTAGATTGTTTGGGTCCTTAGGCCTCTGAAAATTGATAATTCCTGCCAGCCTGTCTACTTTAGCAAAGATGGTCTTATTAACTACTAGGTTAGACAGGAACTCCTCCGATTCCTGCAAAGACAAACAGCACTAAGTCAAGAAAACAGCATTTTTAGCTACAAAACATCAGAATTCCTCCCAAACAGCATTAAAGCACAGGGAACAACATTTTCTTTATACTTAACAGAAACACAGCTGTAGTAATACTGTACTTAAAACAACGCACAATACTTCAACAGTACATGTTGGCACTGCAAGGTACAAGCATGATCTATTAAAAACCTTCCTCCCTGCTCCGCCCCCCTCCCCCCCCCCATTTGACCTATATCTGATTATGTTTCATGAAATTAAAAGTTAAATATACTACACCAACAGACTTCTACACTTTGGAATACGGGGCTACACAGATATCGGAACAAGCCATCTGACAAGCAAGGCATAGGCAAATCCACGTGGATTCCTGACCACTCTCTGAAAAGGTTTACTGGAGTTTGTGGAGAAGAGCAATTTAATGAAATTAAATGAATTTAATGAAAAGACAGCAGGGTAAACCTTTTCATTTGCAGTTGAAATACCAATATGCCACAATGCATGAATCTCTTTGGAAAGCTGTTGGAAACACAAAGGGGGATGACAGGAAGACTACTCCATCCCACCTCCCAAAGTGCAACCATGTATAAATGGGGCTTATTATATAAACGGGGCTTATTATATAAACGGGGTTTAAAGGTGAGAAACCCTGTTTTCTTCAGTCAATTCTAATCACCCATTGACGAGCTTTTTAACACTGAAACACAAGACAAGCAGCTACAGCATTTCAGTAAGACCTTGAATATAAATGAATTTTTAAGAGCAGCTTTCGCCTTACAGGTACACGCATCAAGACATTGAGTTCTTCCTGAATTAAAAAACAGTTTTCTAACTCCCATAAAAGCATAAAAATACACTTAAGTCTTTGTATTGACTAGTAAAGTGTCAAATATTTGCATTAATACTATTAGTCCCATCAGACTTTTACCCTGCTTCTCATAGAAAGAACCCAATGAACTCAGTTCACTCAATGCTCCCTGTCTATCTATAGCACACTCCGTTCCTCCTGGTGAGAGCTGGGAACACTGGTAACACCACCAGGGGAATGTAAAGGATGAAAGCAGGAGAGCTGCAGGGATAATACAAAGACAGATAGTATCTCCAGGAACGTTCATAAACAATCAAGTGCAAACCCTGAGAACTGTGTACCAAACAGTGCATTTCTACAACGCTGTGTCTGCACTGTCTGTAAAACAATGCAATGGTGATCTATGGGACCACTTACAGAGCGTTTTCAGCTACAAAGAGAACTCAAACTCACATTACAAGAGAGCATTACTCTGCTGAATACTTACATTTTTGCCACAAACGCATGCACACATACACTTCCATGCCGTTTATGAAAGAAGGATAAGCAAAGCAACACTTACATCAACGGACAGATCCAGGAGCTGTGCCATCCTCTTCATAGTAATTCTGGTATAGTATTTAGCCATTATTCTAATATTCTGGAATAAAAGTGTTCAGAGGGTTATGTGCATAATATATAATTGAAGCAAGCTGCAAAAATATAAAAGTCAATGTTAAAAGCAGATTAGGAGCTATAGTGCTCTAACAGCAGTCCAGCATAAGATACATGAGGGAGTTGTGAACAGTTCTTTGGCTTTTAAAAGGTATAAAAGTCTCCACATAACAAATCATTAAGTAATTAAATCAACTAATTGTGAACTGAACACAAAGCAAGACTTTCAAATTTCTGCTCTATTGAAATGTGAATGCTAAATCTCACAATTTGAGTGCAATATGCTCTCTTTCTGGTAACTGTGCTATCTATAATAAAGATATATTTTCAACATTTCATTTGCTCATATAACACAATGGAAGAGGCAAGTTGTCTGCTGCCTTTCTATACACTTTTTTGTTTCTCTTTGTAACTAAAATACAGTAAGCTAAAAGCATTTTTAGTTGAGGCACTGAATGCATAGCTAGTGCTTAAAGACAGTCATACTTACATGTTCCACAACTCTATTCTTTAAATCTTTCCATCTCTTTTCACCCTCCTCTGTACAGCCAAAAACATCTGTTGCAGGACTGTCAAGGGACCCTTCTCTCAATTCTTTCCCATATTCTTCAACTAGGGCAGTCCATCGCATCAATTCCATGGTGGTAAACAGTTTTAGGAGGTCTCTAAATGGTTTAGTAAAGTTGATTTACAATCCTGTATTAATAAGGCTCATTTCATACTTAAATAGATAAAGAAATTATTTTAAATGTTTTCATTTTATTACCATTAATATTCATTGTTCTTCATTAATATATTCTGTAATACTTCATGCAATCAGAGAGCAGCTCAAGTCAGACTGTGTTTCCAATAAAGATCTTTCTCTTATAAAGAGAGATTTAATCTAGAACTTTCACAGTCATGAACTTTTGCAGTATTTTTCACACTGCATTAAGTTCTGAGATGCTTACACCAGACTCAGCATAAACAGATTTCACTTGTACAGCTAGTTTGAAAGACAATTTTTTTTTTACCTAAGAATTGTTTATTAGAAAGAATACTTACTTATATTTCGGGATTTCTTCTAGCTTTTTGTCACTACCAATTCTGTGCACCAAATCAGATTGTTCATTGTCATAAGGTGAAAGAATAACATAAAGAACAACGCTCTTCAGCGCCTGTTTTAAGAGGAAAGAGTGTGGGGTTTTAATTCCTCTGTTTAACTAAGGAAAAAAACCACTGCTCCCACAGCTTAGAGTTTAACATCTAAAAGGCCAGAGTATTAAGAAGTTAATGTGAAATCAGTGTCACCTTGCAGAAAGGAACCCCCATTCACAGTGATGCATTTAAATTGACTCAGGTTAACTAAACCTGTAGCATTTAAAATAAATACATGGAAAAAATAATCTTTTCAAATGTGTAACATCTGTACTGCATATACAACAGTATTGTTTAGACCACACTTGCACAGCTGTTTCTAATTTCTGCACTTCTGTAAAACAGACAAGACATTCTCAAGATTTCAAAGACAATTAAATGATGATGTTAGTTATAAATATTCATTTGATATCAACTTTATTGTATCTGTTTTCAACTAACCAATTTGTTAATATAGCTACTAAAAAAACGTAAGAACAACAGACTGATGAGCTAATTAATCTACTGTAAACTGAGCTGGTAATGAAATGGGTATTTGCCACATGAAAATACAGACATTTGATAAGTAATTTTTTTTTACCTGCTGCCACTTTTCACTTTCAGCCTGGATACACGGAGTATCATAAATGGCTCTGTAGTGCTTACAGATGGAGAGGTAAGAGCCTTCATGTTGATCCAGCTGGATCATTAAGTTGTAGTATTTCAACTTTAGTTTCTGAAAGAGTATCAAACAGTAAAATTCATACAGCTCCATGAATCATAGAAATGAAATCCAACTGGATAGCAGAAAACAGAGGGATTCAAATATACTTTGACCTGAAAAGAGTCACGTCAGATTAAAATTGGCATGGGGAGAGGAAGAATCGTCCAATTACTTACTTCTGTGTTTTCTTCTTGAAAAAATTTTGTATTAATTTTTTTGCTGATAATTTGAGTCCGAATATAGTCTTTTACAGCTAGACAGAGTCTCATCTGCTCCAAGATAAATTCTACACGTTCTTTCTTTTCCATTGAACCATAGGTTTCCACCTACAATGAAAATGTAAATATTTAACACTGTCAAAGTCAAATCAAGTGAAGTCTTCACTGTACAGGAAGAGTGGGAAGTTTTCAGGGTGGGAAAAATGAAACAAAACAACACACCAGAAAAACACAGCTATTCCAGAGCAAATGAAAATGGAGAAAAAGTTATTCAATTTGAAATTATAGCCCCCACTTACACAGAATCGACCGACACAAAACTCAATGCACTACCCTAGAGAGCTGAAATCTGTTTTCCAAATGGGAAATACTCAATGTAACCTAACCATGGTACTAACAAAAGCAGTTAAAACTGAGTTACACTTTCACTAATAACAGTTAATCTCATTCCAGGCATTTCTGCAGACATACCTGATTAAGTTTCTAAACAAGAATCTAAGAGCAGTCAGAATTCATTTTTATAGCTGATGCAATTGAGTTCCATGGTGTGTTACCTGCAATTCCTGCAGAATAGAGGCAGCCTCTTTCACTTCACCATTCTGTTCTTTTATTGTTGCAAGTGTCTTTGTCAGGCGAGCACGTTCAATTTCCACATATATCTGAAAGCAGCAGCAGTACTTTAAACACTGGAATTTTCTAAAGAGTGCAAACTCTAAAACCACAACCCCACTAAGACTTATATTTGATGTCTTCATACAACCAATTAATTCCTTGTGTATGCATATACTATACTGGTACTATCCACAACATATACAGATAAAATATCATCGATAGTTGACACATCAGAAGTAACTGGACCAAATTAATTCAAAAAATAATGTCTAAATTTGTCTACCATTTTTCCAGCAAACATGCAAGGATGTGCACTGTGAATTAAGTATTGTCTGCTAAAATATATTGAAAGAGATACAAAGTTAAAACTTTAACGGTTCATGTGTACTAAGCACTAGCATTTGCATTACTTCACTCACTCCTAACCATCCACAAATCAAGAATATTTGATTAGTAACAGTTTAGACTAACTTTGAACAGGCAAAAGCCATAACATTAATATAAATTTGCCTTAATCCAGAATTGTTTATTTTCTTAAAGTAGAAGGAATATTATGTAAATAATTAACTTGGAATAATGTTTGGATATCACCTTCTGGTTACCGTAACTATACATAACACCTTGCAAAGCACGGGAGAAATTAAACTAAATCTGCCCATTTCTCCAACAAATTCAAATACACAACATTTTAAAAAGTGAAAAACAAATGGCGTTTTAGAACTCTGAAATGTATTATTAATTATATTAATAATACATCCAAATATCTATGTCACGGAAATATGACCCATGTTTCAGCAAATTATTTAAAAACGAAATCTGGGAAGTATTTGCAGTCTTTTGGAAAGAAATACGCTACTTGACTTCCCAGGCTAATTTAAAAATATACTTTTGCTCTTTTTTGAACAAGCTTAAAAAATAATGTTAAGCCATGCTTTTAAAGAAGGTGAACGTTTTTATTCTACCTTTTAGACATTCAGTCTTAAAACAAAATCTTACTTTTCCTTCTGTAACCATACGCAATGTGTCAATTAAGCGCAGTTTGACTGGTAAGTCTGTGATGTCTTCAACGTAAGTGCAGCACTGCTGGACCATTTTAGCAACCGCCTAGTACAGTAACAGAAAAGAAAACACGCTGTGGGTTTGGATTTTTCACATGCAATCAAATTATAACACTCAGAGATAAGTACTAAATAGTTTCATATCAAACTAAAGAGACTCATCTCAAAAAAACCCATGCAAGATATATCTAATCACTTTGATTCATAAAAACGTGTAAAATGATGCCAGAGACTGATGCTAGAAGTCAAACGTGATGCTGTTCTCTCATTTCTTTCTTCTCAGTTTTTCCATTGACACTCAAAATAATTCATCCCATGTGGCTCTCTCTTGAAAAGCAGTCCTCCTCTTCTGCCAATTCCCATGGCTCTCATATGGACTGTTTGTCCTAAAACTGATCTGTTTGTCCTAAAACCTGCATGGCTAAAGGGAAGGTATGTCTTCTCTGGAGTGTGTACACTCGCCCTGCTGTTTAGGACACCTGTAGATTTTTCAGGAAGGAAAGGAATTGGGGTACTTATTTCTGACTGATGCTTTTCCATCTCTGCATATTCCCAAATAGGCACTAATAACCTAGCATCCTTCAGTGGCAAACACAGGTAATGGAATATGCTCTTCTGGTAACAATGCTGACAAAACTGTTACAATTATTATTAAAATACCTACTTAAAAAAAACCAAAAAACCAACAAACCAACAGAATGAAACTTCTAGAAACTTATTCCTCAAGAAGAAAATCCAGCTGAAATGATACATCTTCAGTTTGTGCAAGAGAACTAAAATGTACTTTACTTTCATACACACTCCTAATGTTTCTGAATGTTCAAAAGTAACCTTCTTCTTCCTAAAGCAATCATGCCATCAAAATTATCTGTAGCTAACTTCTAATTAAGTCAAACTAAACACACAGTGCAATGAACTTTGTACTTTCTTAAATGCAAGTGACAGCCAATTTCTCAGACAGAACTGAATTCCAGAGTATGATGGTTTCAAAAGCAAGCATGTAAAGCATACACCTTATTTGACAACAATAAATCGCAATAACTCTGTTTAATGTACACCTCATGTGAACCTGAAAAATCAAGAATATGTCTATAATACAGACATTAGAACAGTGTAAAGCTGAACTACCATTTAAAAGCACTGGAATGCACTGAAAGACGACAAGTCAGAGCTATGTTGCCAAGAATGGCAAGCTGGACCACATGGAGATCAGGCACAAGGTGAAGACAGACTAATTCCAGACATCAGTTTCATTATTGGCTTTCATTATGTCTACCAAAAAATGTCAACAGACACTAATTCTGGCAGGTGCTACAAAGACGGGAAAGTCCCTACATACAAGGTGGAATCAGATACATAATACAGCTCCAAATACAATTTTATCTTTTGTTTCAAAGGATTAAATTCACCTGTTTTAACTGACTTCTTCTCTTAGACAGAAGAATAATATTTTCATTAAGAGCATCCCAGTCTTTAGCTTCATAACACATTTTCACTATAGCAACTAAGATACGGGATGTGGAGACCATATCAGATGCCTGTAACAAACAAACAAACAAACATACATATTAGTGATGGGATAAACAACCTGTAGACCTCTACCACTCGCACTTTTGTTATATGAAAGGAAAAAACCTGATATCTAAGCCTCACTGATTTTGTTTTTAAGAAAAGAACAAAGGGAAAGACTGATACTCCAATTCCCTTCATGACTTTAAGGCAGTGGAACAAAAGGGTGTGTAGGACAACCCAGCATAAATTTTACACACCATATGCTACTTACTGTTCGTGTTTGTTTTTCCAAGGAGAGAAGATTTTCAATTACTTCTTGCAATCTTCCTTCCTATTGTGATAAGCAAAGAATTATCACCATGAGTGAACAATACAACTTAGTTTAAACTGATTTTAGCTCTAATTCTCATGTAAGCAAAAATATAGACTAGCCTGTACACTCATTTTTAAGTATTTCATTCCTTAAAAAAAGAAACAGACACAGCACTAACTTTAAATATGTGGTTCTACACACAGATTAAACTGGAAAGGTACTAGTTCCATTTTTGCCTAATACATGCTATAAGTTGTGCGTCTTGAGCGAGAAACCTAGCAAGTTTCAGACGGGTTTGGCTAGCTCACATTCACTGAGCCAGATTGGAGCCTGATTTATTTCCTAGCCCAAACAAAGCTTTAAGTGAGAACAGATACGCAATTAGATGCCTTGGCAAAAAAAATGGTTTACTATGACTTTCACCCACATTCATCATATCTTAATTACAGCATATTCTAAAAAGCATAAACTACATACTTTACATTCTATGCACAGAATTATAATAGGCCTGCTTCTGGGGTTTCGAGAGCTATATCTGCCTCTGTATGGAAGAGTTAAAGACACCATAATGTACTTTTAGTCCTAAGTTGTAATTCTTAGCAAATATCTTGTAAAAAAATGTTAATATGGGAGAATCTGTAACAGCCCATGGCAACTGTGGGCTGCAAAAAAAAGTTAGAAAATAGAAAATTAGTAACAAAAGAGAAAAAATTAAATTTGTTTCTAAAACATAACTACTCTACTGAAATCTTTTAAATTATATACAATGGTTTTTCAAGGATATGCTCTTACTGCCACCATATTTACATGTTACGCATCAATGAAACATGGTCATGGTGTCCATAGGCAGAGCTATGCCCATGGGATAAAACTCCCGTGCTTACTCTCCATACAATACAGTCTTAATATAGTGTAAGAAGCTATTTACTTATTTTAAGGCTACTATCTTCAGAATTCTACAATATGCTGTATAGTGCAACATGTCTATCCAACAAGAATGTGGATCAAGTAAAGCATTTGCAGCATGTAAAGAATCAGGTGCCATCCTGTTCTGAGGCCTGAGAAGCATAAAAATCTCTATGCTACGGAACAAGTCCATAAAAGAAACCTTATCGTACACCATACACGTTGTTACCTCTGTGATTCCATATGCTAGACATTCTGTGGTCGCCTATGGCTGGGTGCACATACATGTTTGCTCAGCCGATGCCAGGCACCCTATCAGCCTGCCATGGCCTTGGCCCTCCATTCCAGTCTTTTGGGGCACAAACACAAGCGAGTCAGAAGGATGCACAGTGCTGCCTGTCTAGCCTGACACAGGATCAATGACACGAAGGCAACATTGGCACACAGCAGTCCTAGGATGAACATGCACCTGGGTGTGTGCCCCGCCGCGCTGCCCGCGGAAAGTGGCAGCAGGGAAAAGTCACGTCCCTTCTGTTGGACTCGGGCCTTCCCGTCCCCTTACCCGCGGGGCCGCACCGTGACACCTTCTCCCGCCTCCCCCACCGCCCTCCTGCCCACCGCGCCACACACGGAACCGCAGAGCAGTCCCTTCTTCTTCCCTTCCCCAACACGGCACGGGAGGGCCCAGACCCCTCAGCACCCCATCGGGTGACAGGAGGCGGCTGCACGTCGCACCGCGCGTCCCGCCGCCACCGGGCCGCCTCCCCGAGCGCGGCCTAGCGCGCCCCACGCCATGACTCAGCCCGTCCGCACCGCCGGGCTTTCCCCTTCCCCTCACCTGCGCCAGCCGCTCGCACTCGGGCAGCCGCTGGTCCACCGTCGCGCTGTAATCCACCTCCATTTTCACGATACGGCCGTCAGCCCGCTCTGCGCCACCCTCCGCCATCTCCCCGGCTCCGCTCCGCGTCCCCCCGCGCACACACACCGGAAGCAGCCAGGGCCAGCGCACAGGCGCGGCAAGGGCAGCCCAGCGGAAGGCCCCCGCGCCACGCCACACAGGCGCTGCCGGAGCCACCCCCGGCCGCTTCAGGACCCGGGGCGGGCCGCGGGTGAGGGGAGGTGCTATCTCTGAAGGGACCGGCCCCTTCCGCCACTTTCGGCCTCCCTGCCGCCGCTGAGTCTTGGCCTGCCTCCCTCGGAGCTGTTTTCTGGGTTGAGGGGATCTCAGGGAAGGGGCAGCTGGCGCCAGATGTGGGGCGGTGACTTCCCCATGGAGCCCAGTCACAGCCCTCAGCTTGCCCTGCGGCCTCCTGCCTCAGCAGGGGCGGGGATTTTCGGCATAGTTGCCACAGCCACGGTGTTGCTCCTAGATGATTCTATGATTCTATGATTCTAAGAGCTTGAGACCTTAATACGGCCATAGGGTGGGGGGTGGCGAGTCAGTAGGATCGTGGTTTTATGCGGTTTCCCCACATGTTGAGAGAAGCGTGTGGTGCTGGCGTGGCAGGCCGCACGCAGCACAGCCCCA
This sequence comes from Tringa tobata, assembly GCA_033628505.1. NCBI lineage: Eukaryota > Metazoa > Chordata > Aves > Charadriiformes > Scolopacidae > Tringa > Tringa tobata. The sequence continues at coordinate 315,448 of JAHREE010000253.1, read as the reverse complement.
GCGGAGGACTCCACCCGCAGTAGCGGGTGATCTCGCTGTGGTGATCTCGATGTATCTCACGTCCCAGCTAAGAGTCACTTAATCCTGTGTTGCTGGAGAGGTGAGGGAAAGGTAGGAGACACAATGTTTCTTAAGAGCACAAGGATCCTGATTATAGAGTGTTGCACCATCAGCGTGTTTGATACATTGTTGTGAGATGCTGGTGCAACACCTGTGGTTGTAGGTTGCCATCATCTCCCATTCCAACATAGAATTTCATACTCTGCAGAAGTTTCATTCGCTGGAGAAATTCAGAGAAACTCAGTCATGTTTGTGAGCAAACAACTCAGAAGGAAATAGTGATCAGTGAATGCCTTATATCTCTGGATATTTATTTAAGACTCCCTGAAAAAATGAAGTTACCAGGAAATTACATTTTGCATTATGTTACTTTATGACTATACTGCATACACATTAATGTGGCAAAAGCATATTTGAGAAAACTGGTTTAAATCTTTTGTTAACAGAATTAAGACTGAGTTACTACATCTGCTACACTGGTGTAAATTAAGAGAAATTCAGTTAAGTGAATTCAGAGCTATAATACTGTGTTGTGGAATTGTGTCTGATACATGCTTTCCAGTTAGCATAGCACAGACCATGGACTTTGAGTCACTTTCTGTTTGAATTCAAACTTGATTTTAAAAGTTCAGTAACAGAGTTTATCCATTATCCGTAATAATTTTTAGTTATTAATTGACCTAAGTACTGAAAATACATACATGTGTCACAGAGTGTGTATGAGATGTTCTTTCCCAATTCTGACCATTTAAAAAATTTTACAGAGCTTTGAATACTTATTTTGAATTGTAAAATCTCATTCTTTTCGCTCATTGTAATATTAATATAATTTTACAGTTAGTGGATAGGAAGTAATGGCTTTCAGGGAAGTTAAAAGTCACACACTAATCTAATTGGACATATTCCCATAAAGAGTGATTTTGGTTCAGACAACGAGTGAAAGAGGAAGAAAACTAACACATATTGCAACTGTTATCTTCCTTTACCTACATAGGTCTGCTGAGAGATGAGAAGGCCAATTTTTGCCTCCAGTGTAGACTGAATGGCTCAAAAAAAAACCCCTAAATTCTTATTCAAAGTCCTTAATAAAATACCTGGAGAAATACTGTGACTTTTACTCTCTCTTATTATGAAGTGACATTTTGCTGACGTAAGTCCATCTGGAGTTAACGTTCAGCATGACTTAATATATGGCTTTTTTTTCCCCAGGTCAAAAATAGAAGATGAGTGAAAAAATGACTTATTTTTACAACGGATCATAGAGAGCATGTTGCAGAGGTAAGAGTAATAGTTTCTGACAATTCACAGGAAACAAAGAACCAAAATTGAGGCATGCTTGGCAGAAACAGCCTGGCTAGCTGGACATAGATGTCTTCTCTGTCGGCATGTTCCTGAGAAGCACTTGCTGAGCATGTTTTGTCGAGAAACCCAGGACAGAAGTCCTAGTAGTGAGTTGTAACGGGTTTTGCAATGATCACCATTTTTTTCCCCATGTGCATGTGCCAACAGCACAAGACTGAGGTGTGCCTCTAGCAATAAGTATGGGGTGACTGAAGAATGTTTTGCTGTAGGTATGGAACTAATTTTGGTTTCCATTCTAAGTAGCTTCTGGATTTGACACACTACTTACTTTCCACAGATCTGCATGCTTTGTTATTTTAAACAGAGCTATAAGGTTTGGTTTATGTTGAAAGTAACATAGCGATAAACTAGTTTAGGCCTTTCTCCTGTTTTTATTGAAATCAATGTCTTTGCCTAAAGTTGGGTAGCAACAAGGGCCTATACAAAGAAGTTCATTTTTTTTTTACACTGGTTTTCAGTAGAAATCCAGAGATACTGTTCCTAAGGAATGAAACAACTAGCAAATCACTTAAAGCTGAAGATGTTTTAGATCTGAGTTTGGATTGCCTCTCATCTATAGGTAATATCACAGGTATTGCCTTGTTTTGGCTATTTTGCATAGAAGTTTCAGGAACATATACTTCCAACACTATGAATTATAGCTACAGTTCAGATAATTATAAATGGCTGTTGTCAGATTTGAGATAGAAATCTCATTAACCACGTTGTTCATACCTCAGTTGAAAACCCAGATTATTAACAGAGCTCCCAGATTTTCTTTCTTTGTGTAGGTGTTTGCACTTCACTGGAAAGGGAGGGTGCGTGAAATATTGTGCCATTATTGCAACGGAACAGAAAAGTTATGTTGTTAGCTCCAGGAGATGGCACTGTGTCCTCTCTGGGCTAAAAATGATATACATAGCTTTGAAATTTATATTCAGAGCCAATGAAAATGTGAGGGGTTTGCTCTTTCTTGTTATGAAACACACATTTCATTGTAGGACTAAATTCATCTTTAACTGTCACAAATACAGCATTTAATCACTTTTATCTTTGCAAATAATTTATATTTAAATGCAGATTTGTATTTTACCATTATCTGTACAGTGCCTTGTATTTTCATATTGCTGTCACAGTGCTTCTCTGCAATACATGCTTTATAGCCATTTGGAGGACAGGAGAAACAGCAATATGAATATTTTATGATTTACCTGAGGTTGCATAACAGTTGGGGTTTCGCAGCCAGTTTCAGAGTTGGGTTCCTGTGCATATCAAGTTGTAACTTAATAATGGGTAAATTGCTCTGAAAAACACAAATTCCAAGGATGTTAAAAAACGATTTAGCTAACAAATTGCCCGAGGGGGAAAAAAAAAAAAAAAAAAAAAAAAAAAGACAGGAAAAGGGCCTTCTAAAACTGCTCTGGCTTCGTTGTTCAAGTAGGAAAGAGGTGCTTTTTCACTGAACTTTCTGCGTGGCATTTAGAAGTAGCTGATGCGAAAGAAAGGAGTTTTATTTGTGTTGCAAAATGCACTGGCTGATAACGGAGGGCTGACCAGAAGGGAAATGGGTGAGGCCTTCACATCCTGTGCTCTATCTCCCCGCTGCACGCCACCCGCACCCGGCTGACTCGGCTCCTCTACCGAGAGGGGGGCAAGGGGACCCGCAGCCGCTCTCCCGCGCTCTCCCCTTACACCCGCTCCTAAACGTTGTGCAAGGTGCCCTGTCGCACCTCGGGCCATAAACTTCCCAAAATCTACTTAAACCCGCCCGAGCCGCGGCCGCCCGCCTCCCCTCCCTCCTTCCTGCCGCCCCGCTGATGTCGGCCGCGCCCCCGCCGGGCCCGCCGCTCCCCTCCGCTCCCCTCCGCTCCGCGCCCGCCCGCGGCTGCGCCGGGGAGCCCGCGGCCGCCGATCGCCGCGCTGCCCGCCCCCCGGCACAGCGAGAGCCGCGGCGGCCGCAGCCGCGTTGCCGTGGAGAGGTGGGAGCCGTGTTTGGCAGCCGGGGAAAGAAACGTTATAAAAGGCTTTGTCTTGGGAATCAGCATCTCATCTTTGGCGCTGCCGGCGGCGGGGAAAGCCACGTTTTCGGCTCCTCTGTTCTTTTCGCCGCCCCAGGCATGTCTTGACATAGCTGCGAGAGACTGCCGTTTTCCTGCACTTCCGACGGATGTCTTTTGCTGTAGCGGTAACGTTTGGGGTTTGAGCCTCGGTAGCCTATATCGGTGCGAGCGTGTGTGAAATTCCCATGATCGCAGGCTGAAGGAGGAAGAACTGGAAGAAAGGAGCAGTTGTGTTGGTTTTTCTTCTTGCTAGGTCAGCCTTCCTGGATGGTCGCATTACACTCTTGTGGACACATTGTCAAGCGCATACAGGGCAAGAGGCTTGATTATTTTTTCCCGTGATTTGTTTTCGTCGTGATCATTGTGCAAAAATAGCCACTTTTCTCCCAGTTTGCTGGTCGCCCTGAGGCAGCAGGAATATGCTCATGAAGGAGTACCGGATCTGTATGCCTTTGACAGTTGAAGAGGTAAGCTCCAACACTGCTCATGGTTAGGCTCTGACTTACCAGGGGTTTTCTGTTTCAAGGCGAGTTGAGGTCGTATTTGTTTTACTGAATATTTTTTCTTTGTGTAATGAACTTAGTCGGAGATGATTGGTTAGACAGGAATGTTTTCATTGGAAAATAAGGGAATCCTGCAGGAATGAAGCTAACTTAAGTGTATCAAAAGCATTGTGTCGTCAAAATATGGGTTATAAAAATTTTCCAACCAGACTTTTAAGAAGAATCTTACACGTATTGGTGAGGTAATGCTTTGTGCTGAAACCCTCTACCTGATAAAGCATTTGTCCAAAACCCAACTTCTAAATATATCTTCACCTTTGCTTAAAATACCCTTGCAGATGAACACGGCCTGAAACTCTAGCACAGGTAGGGTAGATAGGTGATAATTTATTAGTAAAACTTTTTTCACCATTTAAAGAAACCGTGGGAAGTCAACCTGCTTTTTGATGGTGTTCTCAACTGTTAGGAGCATAATGTCTTTATTTATTTGCAAATATCCTTCCTGTTTATTGTTTTAAGTAAGATAGTAATGCCTACATGGAACACACGTGCTATACGTGTATGAATAGGTGCAATAGGTACCTAAAGGCCTGATGGCATATGTAAATGAGATCAGGTTTATAGCGGCTCGCACATGTAAAAAGAAGGTAGATGTTTTATTTAGCCGCTTATGCTATAAGAATGGCCGTTGGAGAGGGGGAACAAACCTGCTCTCGCGTCGAACCCGCACCGCGTATCTTGCGCTGCAGTTTCTCTTCTCCCTGTGGGTGACGCCGGGGCCGCCAGGGGGCGCCCTGCTTCCCGCCGCCAGGGGGCGCCCTGCCGCGTCCCGCTCGCCCCCCACGGGCAGCGGCTCCGCTCCGAGGGTCTGCGCGGGTGGTCCCGGGGGTCCCACCGCCTCCTCCGCGGCCGTGGGACGCTGCGGGCTGCCTGCAGCCGGCGGTCCTGAGGGAATAGCGCTCAAAGGCAGAGTAAGCCCCTTTTCGGCCCCTCGCCCCCAAAGTTTTCACAAAACACATTTACTTTGCAAATTATTTTACACGCTTTTTGTGTAAGTACATCCAGGTAAGTGCTGCACAATTTCATTTGATTTTTTGCAATCTGTGTATAGAAGTCCTCAGGAGTATGATAGAGTTGTCATTTCAATGGTCTTTTTGTCTATATGTTCAGATTTGGCAAATTAACAGAGTGTTCTAAAACTGAGAATTTAAACTGCCAAATGTTTACTTCAGGCTGCTCAGGAAATTCCTTCTTCTGAGAGCAGGATCTAGAAACATCACATACATGTAGGTTTAATTCTAGCATTTTTCCAACCAAGTTATATAATATGCTGCGGTATTGTATGATATTATTCTTTTAATACATAATTTTATTTGTTTATTGTATTATCCTAATGTAGACAACATTTTATCCAAGCCAGTTCCTGATGTCCTCAGACTACGATACTTAGTTAATAACGTTCATTATGTCATCAGAAGGGAGCGGATCTAATTTATTTTGAAAAATTGTTGTTAAACAAGATTTTCAGATAGAGAAAAGTTCAAAAATCTCCCAAAACAAGAATGGCTGGTGCATGATGAGGGAGAAGACAATGCTGAAAGTCTTTTGTTCTCTAGAATGCTAACAGAATCAGTAAAGATACTCATGTGTCTTGCAGTTTCTCTTATGTTGAATCATCCATTTTTTAATCCAAGAGCTGCAGCTGAGATGCCTTAATGAGGGACCTATGTCCAGTATTTAGTATAAATTTCATTATTAATTATAAAATGAACTAGGATAAAATTGTGAAATTAGCAGCTATCTTATTTTTTATAATACTATTTACATACTAAAAATATTCTGGATTGTATTTCTTCCCATGGTTCATCTTTGTGGTGTTTTCTACAGTCTATGAAGGTGTTATTATCTTGTTTTTCCTTTAGTTGCACGTTCACTCCCAATAATGTGTGATGTTTCTGGCATTTGTGTAGAATAAGGTGACGTGTTTTGCAGTCATTAGGAAAAAATCTTGGGGCAATGCTCGCCCTTCAAAAGTCAGCAGCCTTTTGGTTCTAAGAGGGCCAAACCACCTTCTGGAGGGTGCTAAATCGCTCTGAAGTTCAGTGGGCTTTGACGAAAATGCAATTTGCACAGGACATGCAATTTCTCACAGGATTGGGATGTTGGGCCCTGCTCTGCAGTGGCACTTGGGTACCTAACTCACATGTACATTACTGGGAGTTAAGCATATAGGTATTTTTGAGGCTGTTGGTTTCAACAGGTATGTAAAAAATGCAGTCTGTTCTTACGCAGCTGCATGGCTTCCCTTTTTGTGCTGCTTTTCTCACTTAGAGTTTACAACTCCGTTTTTTCCACTGTTTGAAAGGTCCGGCTTTCGGCCTCAGCACTTGATACATACATTTAAAAGCATTTCCTTGAGTGGTTTTCTTTTTAGCACTGACTTGCTTGTTACCCATACATAGAAGTCTCACAGCATGAATGAGAAAGAATTCCAGCTTTAGTCTGTGGTGTGGTGTTGTCACCAAACCTGTGAGGCACAGGAGGCAAAAAGGAGTGTTAACTATGTCAGCCAAGCACCTGCACCCGATCTTCTGCAGTCAGATTTTGTGTGTAATGTGAAAAAAACGTGCATTAAAATCACAGAATCACAGAATCATGTAGGTTGGAAGGGACCTGTAAGATCATCTAGTCCAACCATAAAAAAAAAAAACCAAAACAAAAAATAACCCCAACCAACACTGAACTATATTTGGGAGCACCATGTCAACTTATCTTTTGAATATCTCCAGGGATGGTGCCTCAACCACTTTCCTTGGCAGCCCAGTCCAATGCTTGATAACCCTTTCAGTGAAGAATTTTTTCCTAATATCCAACCTGAACCTCCCCTGGCGCAACTTGAGGCCATTTCCTCTTGTCCTATCCCCTGTGACTTGGGAGAAGAGACCTACCCCCACCTTTCTACAGCCTCCTTTCAGGTAGTCGTAGAGAGTGATAAGGTCTCCCTTCAGCCTCCTCCAGGCTGAACAACCCCAGCTCCCTCAACCTCTCCTCACAAGACTTAGTCTCCAGGACCCAAAAATGATGTGGAATGTTCAGTCGAGTAACTAGAATTCATTACTTTGCATGTAAATAAATATGCACACAGCAGTATAGCAATTAGTATTACACTGGCTGACTATTAGGACCTAAATTTATCTCTAGAGAAGAGTTAAATTAAAATTGTGAGATGTCACTGTAATAGCAACACTGTCTCCAGGTTTGAAGAGTTTCTGGCATTGTTGTGGATAGGAGAATTCTGCAAAGCTGGTCTTCATTAGCTACTGCGGGTTCTGTTCTTGAGGCATTCTTCATTGATTCCCTTATTAGATAAGATACCCAAATATTTATGGGAGTTTTGTTTGTGTACCTGTCGGCTTGGAGGCCAAATACTTTCTGGCAGATAAAACATGTCCTAAGAAATGCTGATTGTTACAGACCCAACTGCTTTTGTGTGTTTCCAGCTAGGACACAGGAGTCAGAGGTACAGCTTTGTTCCTTGTCCATAAGCACCAGAAAAGACAGGTTGTTCCCAGTTTGCTAGGATCGTGTTCTTATTCACACTACACACTACAGTTCCTATTCACTACACCACACTACAGTTCTTATTCAAGGCTGAGACTGATTCATTAAACCAAATTTTTATTGACAGTTATTTAGGACTGTTATACGTATATTGTTGCAAGCTGCCTGATCAGCTTTAAAATAATTTGAGAAAAGAAGTATCGTGTTAACTTCTGAGCAAAATAATAACAACTGCTGTGAGAACTTTGCAAATTAGGTCAGAATATAGCTGCTGATTGAAGAAGACAATAGGATTGCCAATTAGAAGTCATTCTTTACCTCCTTTATGGTACTTTTGGGAGGCATGCATGCCAATTCAGTCCTTTTGTTAACACCGAGACCTTATAAATTAGAAAAAGCCATTTCTTTTCATTAATACATAAAGCAAGTAAAATGTGTTATAGTAATTACTTAGGATATGTTACCAGTCTTCATCCCAGCTGCAATTAATAAATGAGCCTGCCTCTCGGTTATTTTTCCCCTTGCATTTTCATGTGTTAGCTCATTCTTACAAGTAGTTTGTTACATCATCTGAGAGAATATTATAATAGGCTGCATTGTGTTTTTTTTAAATATCATCAGTTAAAAAAACACATTCCTAAGCAAGTGAAAAGAACACCAAGCAACTAAAAAGTGCAGAGATGCTAAAAAATTCTCAGACTTGGGTCTCATTGCAAATCATAATTCCACAATCCTTCCCAGGAAGGATTACATGGTTCTGTGCCTTTGAGATGTGTTTATCTGAAAATGTGAAACAAATCTGATAAGCTAGCATGTTATTGACCTTTTATTTTGGAAGCGGCAGAGTACAGTGCCGTTTACGATTTGTGTGGAAAGTGATTATTCTTTCTGGGAATAGGCAGAAAGACATTTTTGCTGGATCCTGTTGAAAATGGAGTTGTTATTGCTATAAAATGCTAATAAAGATATGAAGCTAGGTTGTATGTATTTAAAAGCTGAACATCAAATAAAATACAGTAGTCATCATAGGGTTTTTTCTTGGAAACAAGGATGACCATTAACATTTCTGTTAGTTCTGAACTTCACATGTATGGCCAGTACTGAAAGTCCTAGTAGGTTTTTCTTTGGTTTGTTCTTTATTTCAACCAAGATTTCTCTCTGCTGAAGTTGATGGAATTGCTTCGATTCTCTGCTTTAAATAGAAGCTAAGTTTGGTCTGTGGGGAGCACTGCCTGCATAAGCTGTGGGGGAACAGCTGTATTGTCATGAATACAAACAAGCAAAGACCTGCAAAATGTCCGTAAATGCAGATCATGATTTTTCAACAAAAAATCCTTTCAACATGAACAAATTCTGGTTCTAGAGGTGTCATGCTTGCTCCTTGGTAAAAATATCCAGTGTTTAGCTCATTTCAAGTATTATGAATTCTCCCACTGGATTATTTATGTAAAATTATTTCAACAACTTAGGTGTAAATAGTACTTCTATTCTCTGAATCTTGTGTACATTTCTTCTTTAAAAGATTTCATAGTCTACTGTTTTGTGTACAAAGCACACTTGTTATAACATGTTTTATTCAGATAGATTTAAAGCTCAATGAAAGCATTTGCGAAAGTGTTTTTATGCCCTGAGAGTTAGCAGGTGGTGTGATATTTAGACATAACTATATGTATGTAGAACAGAAAAGACTTTAGTAGGGTATAAAGTGTAAAATACATTTTCTCTAAACTGTAGTTATCGACTGCAAGACAAACTGCATATACTTACCCTGCAGTTAATTCAGATTAAATAATGTTTGACTACGTATGCTTTTTCAACTTCCCAGCTATAACCACAGAACGTATTTTCAGGAATATATAAATGTATGGAACATTTGAAAAAGCAGTATGCTAGCTGTAAGCAAGCATAAGGTAAAGTCAGCTTTTCACATTTAATTCAATTTAATTACTTGTAAATAGAATAATAGTTGGACCATGTCATGACCATGATCTCTGCAGAAGAAGTTTATCTGGCAATTTTGAGCTGCAGTTCACCAGCAAAAATGAAGGCTTAATGTGTAATTTTAATTTAAACTATCAACAGCTGTAATGCATTTCTAGTCTTAGACTAATTGCTTTTCAAGATACTAAAGTGCTATGAGAAGCAAAAGACTTTTTACTCTAGTTAATCATTCTTTCTGGATATGCCTCACAAGAACATCACCTGCCTTACCTTCTTTTTGCAATTAATGCTGTGGATGCACTGATACATTTGTCTGAGGAGCATTCAGAGTTAATTATTGATCTAGAAAAGCTCTTTACTCCATTATGAATGTCTTTTTACCCTTCAAAAGGAATCATTGTGTAAGACTCTTGTTAGCGAACAGATCGGATCTGGTCTTTGTGGGCGGTCATGTCTAAGCGCATCGCAAGGCCTTTGCTACATACAGTGTGACCTTAAATTGAACTTAAAGCTTATGGACTGGGAAGAATCATTTTAATGATAGAGCAGATAAAATAGATGAGAGAAAGCACTGGAAGTTACCTTTAGTACCAAGTAAGAACAGCTATTTAATTTTCTTTAGATACAGTCTAGTTGTAAGAATGAACAGTTGAAAGTGTGAGTTGTATTTTACCATGGGAAGAAAATAAATAGCTTGCTTCAGCTTGACCTTCCTGTGCTAGTTGTAGTCACCTAGAGAGCTATAAAACAAAGCAATGCAGAGCAGACATCAAATCTTTGCAAGCAGAAGACCAAAAATAGCCAATTTTCTCCTTTACTCCTGTTTGCGCATTTCAATACAACTCTGTGAAAGAAACAAGACAACCTTTGTTCTTAAAGTTTCAGTGTAAATCATTAAAAAAACCTTTCAGTGGAAAGGATTAGCTATTACTCAAGGAACTCCAGACTCTGGCATACATCTCTCTTCATCTCTCTTGCTCTGTCTCTCCTTGTCAACACTCGTTTCCTCCAAGGTATATATAGCAAATAATAATACACATTTGATTTGAAGGCTTTGTTGGCAAAATATAAGGCCCAGTTTTGTCTTTCCCATAAAACAAAATGCAGCTTGTCAGTGGTTTAGGACATTTTCTAGTGAAAGCACGCTACAGAGCTTTGATGCTATCAAGAACTCCACGAAGATTACACCTCGAATATTGTGTCCAGTTTTGGGCATCTCAATACAAGAGAGATATCAAGGTGCTGGAGCGAGTGCAGAGGAGGGCAATGAAACTGGTGAAGGACCTGGAAAACAAATCATATGAAGAGAGGCTGAAGGAGCTGGGACTGTTTAGTATGAGGAAGAGGAGGCCGAGGGGAGACCTCATCACTCTCTACAACTACTTGAAAGGACACTGTAGAGAGGTTGGTGCTAGTCTCTTCTCACAGGTAATTAATGACAGAACGAGAGGGAATGGCTTCAAGCTCTGACAGGGTAGGTTTAGACTGAACATTAGGAAAGAATTCTTCACAGAAAGAGTGGTCGGGCATTGGAATAGGCTGCCCAGGGAGGTGGTTGAGTCACCATCCCTGGATGTGTTTAAGAGACGATTAGATGCGGTGCTGAGGGATATGGTGTAGGGGAGGACTTTGTAGAGTAGGGTAGATGGTTGGACTCGATGATCCCAAGGGTCTCTTACTACCTAGACAATTCTAGGATTCTAGGATTCTATGAAAGTGTGTTTGTCTTTGAAGCATAATGTAGGTTCAGAAACAAAAGAACAGGGACAGAAAGACGCAGAATGTTAATACCAGCTTTTAAAACTTACTGCTTTCTGGGGTTTTATTTTTGGGATGAACTTCAAGTTCCTGAGATCATAAATTTCTTGTAAGAGTTGGTGTGAACGCTGAATGATCAGCACTTTTGTAGTTGTGGCCACTTTTGTTTATGTACCTACTAATGAATGTAGATGCCTGTATTAGCACTTTGCAGTTTGATAACTCTGATATGTCAAATACATTTTCCCTTAGTCCAGTCTGTTTAATTTCCTCATCTATCTAATTGTAAGATTAGAAATAATACAAGTATACCAATTCTCGTGTGCTTTTTGACTGACTGCACATGTTAAAAAAATGTTAGGTGATTTATAGCCCTTAAAGTATATAAAGCCCTTTAGATTATAGGAAGAGAAAGATTTCTGTAATAACTAGGAAAGATTAAAAAATTTATTTTACTTCATGAATCTTCAGTTTAGTCTGGTAGGCATTTGTATTGTTAAAATCTGTTAGGCGTCATGTTCTTTTGTACAAAAGACGGCCTAGTCAGGTAATGGAAGACATATAGTATATAACAATGATTCATTCATGTTATTCTTTGTGACTAGTGAGCTGACAAATATGTTCCTCAGGCTGTTCTTATAAAACCAAGTCAGTTGTGACTGCTGAAATACATACAGGCTTTCCATCTTGAATGTCTAACCTAACACAGAAGCAACTGTTAGATACCGTAAGGATGGAGATAGGTAATGCACGCATGTGAACTGTTGAAATATACTCAATAATTGTGGGTGAGGGATAATTCTTTATATCCTTGCTCATGGAAAGCTTATTTGTCATTTAAAAAATATTTTTTCAAATATTTATAGTTTTCCTTACATTGTATCCTTATCTTCTTTGGTTCATAGAACACCTATCGTGACCAGCGGTATATTTTGTAAGACTTGATACCAAAATAAAGTAAACAGTGAGGTTTCATGCAAATTTGCTGTGATAGCCCTCTAGTGCAGCCTGAAGAGCTTTGTGTAGGCCTATTGTGCACTCATTTAAGTGAAATTGCCACTGTCTGCATGCATCTAGAAAGAAAGGAGAAAGGTGCTCCCCAGGATTATTGAGTAGGTTTAAAAAGAGTGAAGAAAAGGTAATTTAGATTTCAATTTGGGTTAACAGATGCGTTTACAGTCTGTAGGTGAGGAAACTAGACTTGAACCTAACCTGTGTTTATATGCAGTGCTTTTAACCTAGCCATGGTCTTGTTTATCTCCTTCTCAGTTCATCCTTTCTTTCCAATTTTGGTTATAAACCATCAGCCAATTTTGAAACCTTGGATGTGTATTAAAATACTATTTTTATAAAGTATAATACAGGGTGCTAAATTGTAGGAATGACATTTTAATGGATTTTCTTGGAAAAAAATCCCTATCTTCCATCTTTTTCCTGTTTGTGGCCAGAAAATGCTGAAGCGGTTTTGGGTTCCATTACTTTTGTACTGTTACAGTTCTACAGCTGCTTTACAGTGCACACTCTTGGCTTTAAGTATATACTTAACTTGCGCACATACTTAGTTTAAAGCACAAGTAGTCACATGTCCAGAGTCACATGTGTAAGTGTTCGTAGATTGGGTTTAATAAAAGACTTGTTCGTATGCTTTCCAGAAAAATCATGGTCTGTATTTAGGAGTTTTTATGTGTCTATTCTAAGATTAATCTTGTCTAAGTCATTTAGGAATACCTAGGCTCTGTGGGAATTGTTTTCTGTGAGCACACTGAGTATGCCTTATTTTCCATGTCATCACATTGAATGTCATATTAGCTTTAATGTGTTACCCGATTAATGACGATGTTTAAATTTTTTTCAGTAAAAATATTATTGCAATGCATGACAAAATAATTATGTGATAATGACACTCCAGTATAACGCATACTGTTGCTCTATTACTTGATTAACAGTCGCTGATGAAAGTCAGAAACACAACTAATTGTTGAATATATTTTCAGCTTTTTGCTCTCATCTTATATAAAAATAATTAAAAAAAATATAAAAATAACCTTTTGTGTTAGCGTCACTATGTTACTTGAAAGGTTACCAAAGTACTGAAGTTCACTGTGAACCAAAAAATTTTATTTATTCAAAAGATAAAGACAATGATAATTCTATTGATAAGCATGAAGTTCTTATACATGCCAAACTTGTATTTCTCCTGGTCATATAGAGATATTTTTTTTAACTAGTCTCATTTGTTAGGCCCATTGAGACTAGTATGTATAATCTTATCTTCTAAAAGATGCTTGACAAATTTATCCAGCTATTTATCTGATTTTTGTCAGGTTTTCTTTGAAAGAGCAAATTAGCTGACCTTTAAGTAATATTTTCATTTAATAAATTAATTGTACAGTGACTTGAAATAAGCCAAATGAAACATACGAAATGTACGCAGGATTACAGTCTTAAGTAACCTGCCTGCTTCTTTTATCACATAGACTTGATACAAAATTTATTTAAATCTTACTTCAGTGGATCAACTTTTGTTTTGCTTCACTCTGCATGAAAGGAAAATCATTCAGTGGAATTTAAACCATAGCAATACCAATGAGTTCTGTCACTGTTGTCAGAGGCCAAGATTTCATCAAATAGGTATGACAAAACACAGCATGTTTTTGGAATAGAAATGTTGGGAACTTAAATTCCATTTTAGTGGCATGGTGCAAATCTGAAATAATTTCATTGACCTCAGCAGATCCATTCCAGATTTCTATCAGTCCCATCAAAAGTAGACTTTATCCAATGGCTATAATCTCAAAGACAATGTAAATTTCTCAGATTTCTCTTTCTTGTATTCTTAACAAGAAAGAAATCAAGCTGATGTCTCTAATTCTTTAGCATTCTTGCCTAACCTAAAAGACATTTTCACATGGTTAGATTAAGGCCCTAGATTTGTGTCAAACCCATGATAACGTCTTTGAGCCTACGCAGAATTAAATGATTGCTGTCCTCACGCCACAAAACTTGGCAGTAACCTCTTCGCTCTCAATTTGCAGTCCTAACTTTGTGGAAACTCAGATCCTCTTTTCTTTCTGCCATTTTTTGAGTCCTCGGTCATTCTCCTGAACAAGGAAGCTGGGCCAACCACAGCAGGCATCCGGCCAGCTGGCAAAAGCTGCTGCTCAGAACAAGGGCCTGCTGCTCTTGCGCTGCCTCAGTATTGCAGAGAATAAGGAACGACGCAGCAGAATAAAACAATGCAGCTCCCCTCAGAGTACAAAGCTCAGGCTTGAATCTCAGTTACCATGGATCTTTGCACCCAGGCTGAGGCTAAAGAGAGCACTGAGTTCCAAAACCTTTCGAAGGTTTTACAGGGTTGCTGAGTTTATTTGCATTTCCAAACTGTTTGGTACTGAGTTACACCAAGTTTTTTGGTTTGTTTCTCCTTTTTTTCTTTTCCCCCCAAGAAACTCTGATGCATGTTTGGGATAAATTCTTCCCCTCCTCCCACTTAGTTTCAATGGAAGCAGAATAAAACCTACTGTGGGTGTTATGTGTGTAAATTTGTTTTCCCTTTTTTTGCTATAGCTTATTTTCTCCACTATCTCTGCTTTTTTCATGTCTGAACATAAACTCACTCCGAGTCAAACTTCTAAATCTATTCTGAGTGGGTTTGAGATGAGGCAAACAACATTTTAGTGGAAATGTTATGTCATAGTAACAAATGCCTGTGGATTAGTTAGTTTATTTCCAGGACCTCATGGGCTATACATTGCTATTTATAATTTAACTTTCTCAAGCAGCCATGACTGTGTTTATGTTACCATGGTGTTACTTGCCACACTTGAGGGTGGATAGTAAATGCTATAATTGAAAATAGATACTCCCACTGAAATAAGTGTGACAGGTGGTTATGTTTTTATCTAATCACACTGCAAGCATAATAAAAGTTAAATGTGGATACCTCTAACTCTGCCTTTTTGCCAAGGCATTTTCAGACATGCCAGTTTGTCTTTAGTGGCCAGAACTGGAGTAAACAGCATGAGTGATTTGTCTTGTGACAGTCCAAGGAATGTCAGTGGCAATCAGTGAGTATCCTGTACTTCAGAAAACAAATATTCTTATTATTATATAATATATACATATGTATTTTTTTTATGAATATGTATATATTTGTCCATTCTTCGGAGTAATACAACAGAAACATATGGATAAGATTGGAAAAGATTAGGATTGTAGATTTTTCTCTTGGAAATGTTCTAAAATGTGAAAATTAAATAGTAATATTGTTTCATACTCTCTACTTACTGCTAAAAGTCATATGCCCAAAACTATCAAGTAACCAATGAGCACTTCAGTCAGGATAGTATGGTTATTATCAAAGGCATTTGTAAAATACATTTTAATAGAACCATACAAAAGAGAAGTAATCAGTGTGATTGTAGGAAAGTGAAGAGTAGAGATTGTTGCATGAGTTCTGCACAGCTGTCTCCCGTTGAGGATTTTTGTACCTTTTTTAGAAGTAGCTGTCAGAAATCCGTCTTTGCTCTGTGAAGTTTTGTAGCAACCAAAAGCTAATGGGGTCCTCAAGTTTTTCATATAGCTGTAGGATATAAAATATATAAAAAGAATTTTCATCAGCAGGAGATGATGTGTGCATACGTAGATTTTCTCTTGAACTCAGTTCAAGGTTGTTCCTCAGTTTTCCCTCTGCATTTTGCCCAATGAATATAGCAAAGCCAAAAAAAAAAAAAAAAAGTGGTTCAGAAGGCAGTATGATTTGTCGTATTTTGGTTTTAAGCTGGTTTACATTGGCTTGAAATGTTAACGTTATTTAAACCAGTATCACTTCCTGTGTACACATGACAGAGTCAGAGTTCAAGTCTTAAAGCTTTGCAAGGAGATCCTTAAGGCCTCTTACAAGCTTCTAGCAATTGCATTATTTTCCACAGGTTGGTTGTTATACTTAATATCTTTGTTCATAGGCCTTTTCCACATGTAGGAATTTTGGAAGTTAGACTTGCAAATTAAGTGAGCTACTTTAGCTTTCTAGGCTTGCCTTAGAGGGAGCAGTTGATTGACTTTGTTGTCACAGAAAAGCTGAGGACATTCCCTAGTGTCACAAACAGACTTCCATGTAACAGTAAGTCTGCAGTAAAGCATTAGTCTTTGAAGTATTCATGCATATTTAATGGTGAGGAAAGAAAAAGAAAAGTCAGCATTGTAGCCAATCCAAACCTTTGACAAGAACAGTGAGTTAAGAAAAAAAGCATTGAGTTTGCAAGATGTTTTTGATCAAATGAGATAAAAAATGCAGTACTGAAGGTGATTAGGATAGATTAGAATTGTGTCATATACTTATGCATCTAAATGGAAGTTCGCTATCAAGCTTGAGTTTTTAACCGTCTTGCTGAGTTATCCCTGTTCAGCTGGTCCTCCTGGTCTTTTTTGTAGCTGTAGGACCTCTGCTTTCTTCTGGTGCTGGCACAGAGTCTGAAGGGTCACACAATCCTTGCTTAAACCAGGGGTGCTCTGGAGCTGCCTGAATCTCATCTAAAATTGACTGTTCACTTGGGAAGTAACTAACTAGCGTTTCTAACCAGTGTAGCCCATGTGGGTACAGGAGCTAGAGTCATGAGTCAGATGCTGTTTTAGCAAAGTCTTCATCAGTTACAGACCATAATTTTGTCTTGACGTTTATGAAAGTTTTGCCATTGTGCTCTACCAGACTTCATTAACGTCGAGTTTATAGAATCATAGAATGGTTAGAGTTGGAAGGGACCTTAAAGATCATCTAGTTCTAACTCACCTACCATGGGCAGGGACACCTCCACTAGAGCAGGTTGCTCAAAGCCCCATCCAGCCTGGCCTTGAACACCTCCAGGGATGGGGCAGCCACAACTTCCCTGGGCAACCTGTTCCAGTGCTTCACCACCCTCACAGTAAAGAATTTCTTCCTAATATCTAATCTAAATCTGCCCTCTATCAATTTAAAACTGTTACCCCTTGTCCTTTCGCTACACTTCCTGACAAACAGTCCCTCTCCACCTCTCCTGTATGCTCCCTTCGGATACTGGTAGGCTGCTATGAGGTCTCCCCAGAGCCTTCTCTTCTCCAGGCTGAACAACCCCAGCTCTCTGAGCCCGTCTTCATAGGAGAGGTGCTCCATCCCTCTGATCATCTTCGTGGCCCTCCGCTGTACCTGTTCCAACAGGTCCATGTCCTTCCTGAGTTGAGGACTCCAGAGCTGGACACAGTACTCCAGGTGGGGTCTCACTTATATCTGGTTATTCTGTGCTTTTCTTAGTTATCTTTTAATATTCATTCTTAACAGTCACAATTATCTGCGTGAAATTCTAGCTTTAATTTTTATGTTAGTGTTGATAAGTGGTTCCTGATACCCCTCCCTCCCACTCTGAGTATTCATTTCTGCTGTCTTGCTGCTTAACTCCAGGTTAGACACTGCAGTGCAGATGCTCCATGACTCTTGGTCCAAACCAAGTTTTTAACCCATTCTGTCAGCTGAAGAGGGCACAAGGATGGCATTTCAGAAGACGTTTTTCAGAGAAAGGAATTTAATAAATAATAAGGTTGTATAGCAATAGTCAGAATTCCCTTGCTCCCTCAGGTGACAGTTAGAAGCTTTTTCCATTTTTTTGCAACTGGAAATATAAGGAAGCTATGTAGGAAAAGAAATAGACTTGCTGATTAATGAAAGCTTTGCCATTATTTAAATATTTTGTCATGTAATCACTGACATAAAGATAATTACAGAGCTGTTGGGGTACATTTTTGCCTTTCTTATTTTGCAAACCCTTATTTTTCTTTTGCACTTCTGACACCTTCCAGTCAAGAGTTTTAAAGAAAAAGGACTTTCACTCCATCTGTATAAGTCCATCACCCCACTGAGTTATGTGTGCAAATTATTTGTGTATGTCAGATTTAAACATACACAGTTTTGGAGGCACCTTAAACTTTGTAAGTTGACATGTAAAGCTAGCCTCAGTCAGCTGAAGATTCGGTCCCTTGTGTCCTTTCCGTAGCAAATTACTGCACTGTCTCTACTTATAATATTCTAGAAAACAGGGAAACAAAAGTGATATTATCGAAGTTGAAAAGATGTGGAGTAGTAGATCAGTAGACTTTTTTTACCATCTCCCATACCTGCATATTGATACCAGTTTAAAACTATTTTTCCTAGGATTCAAATATCAAATATTTCTCTGTATTCTGCATTTACACTGGTGAGATAAGAGGTTCAAAACTGATGAAGTAAAAAGTTACTAGGTTTGTTCCTGTTAGTTTTAATGTTTAACGCTTTTATGTTTTATGCTTTTAACAGTTTTAATGCTGTTAAATCTTTAGCATATTTTTTTATAAATGTCAATCTTAGATGAATTCTGTGAATCATTTCTTGATGAAAGCCAGTGTTTCATTTTATCTGTCTAATGAAGTTGCTGAGGAGGTTCACATTAGGGAGTTGCTGGCATGAAAATGCAAAGACTTGTGAGTGATATAAAACCATTCTAACGTAAGTATGGGATCCTTTTCAGGCAGACTCTAAATAACCTCACAAATTCATTGTTACCTTAAGGTAGGACAGCACTGTGGTGTGAATTGCATTTTCATAAGAGTCAGAACTAAGAAGCCCAAGATTGAAGGCTCATGATAATATGGGAGGTCTCATTTCCTCTCAGTTGGCCTTTGAGATGTTGAGTGTAATTTCACACTGTTAAGTCTTGTGTCCCTAATAGTGCATTTATATGTTTTGATAAATAGAAGTGGTAGCAGTGGCTACACGATATGGACTACCTACTGGTAAACTGGGGGCTGTTGGGTCCCTCTGTCTATGAATGACCATGGCGAAGCCTAAACTTTCATCTCTGAATTCTTCCATTCTTCTATCAGACACTGAGGTGACCCTGTGGTGAATTTAGGCTAAAGAATTTTAAGCTAGTGTTCCAGGTGCTCATTGCCACTAAGGTAAAGGAGATAAAGTTACTCAGCTTTTCATCTAATCAAGAGTTGCTCTCTAAGTTTTTCAGGCTGCAAGTGATCACTGTAACTCAGTATCCTCTCTGCTCCTCTTCTCTCCTTTTTCCTCTTTGTACTCTCTATAATATGCCTCCCACTCCTTCTTTAAAATCCTTTTTGTAGGAGGTTAATTACAAAAGTGTAGCTTTCCACCCTTGTTGGGTTCAAGTTATCACTTGTTCTCTTTACTTGTTGTTCATTGGGGATTTTTTTTAATAAGTTGTGGATGAGTATGCTACCATTGTTAATAAGTCTGTTGAGGACTTTAAGACCTCACACAAATTCCTCTGGGACTTCACTGGTGTCCTCTCTCCAGTGATAAAAATTACTTGTCTATTTATTTTACATTTTTATTGTGTCTTTTAAACAATGATTTATCCATGTAAGGACCTTTCTTCTTATCTCTTATCATGGCAAATTGGTTTCTTTTAGAACATCTGGGGAGCGACCTTGGCAAAACAGGTGTTTGGTAGTGAATTGGCGCATATCAGCTGGGTCTGCTTTGTCTCTGTACCTGGTGACCCCTTCAGAGACAGGTTAAGACATGGTTTCTCTTCTCGAAAGCTGTATTAACTTTTCCATCTATATATGTGCATTCGAGCTGTGGTATTCACATGTCTTTCTTTTGGGGTTTTTTTTGTGTTTTGGTTTGTGGTGGTTTTTTTTGCTTGAGTCATAGGAATCCCTGTCATATGCTCTTTCTCAGTTTTCTGTTAGAGAACTGATGATAGTAAATGAAAAACATATGAAAAGCAAGTTAATACAACTCCTGTCCTACTGGGTGAAATTATAAAATTATAATTTAATACCAACACAATATATTGAATTAATTGTAAGTGCAGAGAGACAGAATTCCAACTGAGGTACCAGCTGATACGTTCATATATATATTTTTAGCATGGCTACCTGCTTTACTGCATATAAGCACAAAACATTGGTAGAGGATTTTTGATGACTTTTTTTTAGTGCTTATTCATTTAAATCATTGAATATTTGGGGACTGCTTCTCAAAGAGAATCAGAGTTAAGAGTAATGATTAGGATTTCAGGGGGTCTATTAATATTTTTGGCAAGCAGTATTTGTTAGTGGTGTGCAACAGTATTCCCATATTCTATTAGAAGTTGTTTTGCCAGGTGCTGGTTGGCAGTATGTCATGTTCCTGAGTTTCCATTTGGACCTGAGTAGTCTTCTGTCCATTTTATCTCTGAAAGGAATTAACATTTACTTTATTTTAGATACAAGCTCTTGTAGGATGCATATAATTTGAACTAATAGGGTACTGTGTTATGAGGCATGATTCTTTTATTTATCTTCGTCATTTCCAGTAGCAAACATTGTTCTGCTGCAGTTTCGTCACCACAGCCCTAGTTCATGCCCAATGCACGCAGAATTGGCAGTCTTCAAAACAGGGATAAATTTCCATGTCCATGTTTAACTTTGATTTGTTCTTACAGTTTTGCTATAACCTCCTCCCACTGACTGTAAATCATTAAGTGAAAAATACACCATGTACACTGCCCACAGCCAAGCATTTGATATAGTTGTAATTAATTGACAGCATTCCTATAGTGTGCTGACAGGCAAGATTAGTGCCCTTCTTGTGTCCACATCTACTCACAGTGAAGTCAGTGGGAGTTTCCCTTCTTTTGCCTTAAGAATGCAAAAATATGATCCTGAGACAGAATTCATTGAATGAGGAGCTGTGTATGAGATACAAGTTCTGTTCTGAACTGCACATTGGCTTTAAGTAAAGAGGAAAAAAATCTAGTAATTTATCTATCAGAGGGAAAGGGGGATACATCTACAGGTGTGTGAATTTTAAATTAAAGATTTAGCTCAATTGTGGTGTATTCAGACTGTAATAATACATTAAATCAGTTCACAATATAATCAATGGACCATGTTAAAAATTATAATTAAGAACAGGTCGTTTTGTAGTAAGAGGATACTAATTTGAAAATAATTTTTCAAAGGTAAGATCAAACATTAAAAAGGAAGTAGTAGTTCTGTGGACTACCAACTACTGTCTTGTCAAAATCTTGTGGCCTTGGAAAACCAAATACACCACTGCAAAATTTTCTCTGATATATTTCCATCTTTCCCACTTACATAGGAGGTATATTGGTTGGGTATGATGGTCAGAAGGAAGCAGGATTAGAAAAAATAAAAGCGTATGATCAAATGCTGATGGCACCGTAATAGCTGACCAGCATTTAAACAGAGCATAACATCTGCATTAGAAAGGTATACTTTTAGGTTACACACACTTGCATTTTGTTCCTGGAATACTAAAGATTTCCATGTTACTGTATAACACAGTGCCAGAAAAAAAAATGACACCTGCTTTCTTGATTCAAGCAAGTGTCCCTTGTTTTACTCTCCCAAAAAGTGCTACAAGTAATTTTTGCATATGACATTCACATTTATGTGCTCTTTATCTCTGTTCTATCAGAGGAACAAATTATATTAGAAAATTCGAACTGTTTCCTAGGGGCTTTTAATAAAATTGTGGAATAGATGATTTGATAAATGGTATACAATATGGATAAATTGGCACAAGATGAAGTAAATTTTTATCCAGTCAGTAGATTTCTAGGAGAGATGAGCCTGGCTTGGTAAGCGCTAATACACTTTTCTTTTCTGGCACCTGTTACTTTACTGCCTCAACTTTTTTAGTGAGTGAGTAAATAGTGAAAAAGAATTATTCATATGGACCTCTATTCTGGAATTTAGGCAATTTCATTGTCTTCGGTTGATACAAAAGCTGAAAACCTGTCCTCTTCAGGAAAAAAACTTGTTTTCCTAATAAGAAAATTAAAACATCCTGTGACCACAAGTTCAGGAATTCTAGCAGTCTCAGTTATGCTCCACATTCAAAAAGAAATGACATCAATAGATGTTGGGACCTTTCTGTTTTGCTGATCATGCTCTCCTGTAGTAGCTCTAGTCCTGAAACTGGTGGCCCATGGAAGCCTTTGCTGTCAGTAATGGAAAAAATATGCCAATATAATAGTCTTCTGAATCATCTTTTATAAGGCGTTACTGTAGTCTGAGACAGAATTACAAGCCACCAAAACATGCAAATCACGTTTGTGTGAGTGACAGAGTGAGGGTGTCCCTATGTTTAAATAGGGCATTACTCAAAATAGTACTATTCCAGCTTCCCATGGGAAAGTACTTTCTGTTCAGTGAGATGTTTTCTTTCTCTACCTAGTCATCAAAAATACCATCAATCCCATTTTCAGTGAGGCAAGCTTTTGTGGAATGTGACGTTTGTTATTTCCCTTACCCGATAAGAGCTGTATACCTTGATTTGTACAGAATGTAACACGTATGTCTTTTTTTTTTCTCTTGTAATTTTTTATGCTTGAAAAAGAGCTTGTTCAGGAGAACTTAGCCCCCAAAAATTGATTTTCTCTGGCTAGATACAGGAAAGGTAAATTCACTCTTTCTCTTGTTTTTGAGCATCTTAATGCAGGGAAGGAAATAGGAGTGAGTCTGTTGGAGTCATGAAATAGAGTATATGGTTGGAAATAATTCAAAGGTTATCTTCCCCTTGTATTTCTACATCTGTTGAAAAAAGAACATTATTATAGCACACAACTCTCAGATGAAATTTCAGAATTTATGTATTACAGAAATAGAACATACAATATACTGTGCATATTGTAATCATGCTACCAGTTTATTCAATGTTTCTGGTGGGATTAATCATATAAAATTAAAACCTGTATAGGCTATAAACATACTCCACCAGCTCCCCTCCTGGATCTTCAGGCTTAATCTTCTTTTCTCTGCATGCATGGAATTTGTGCAGGCATCAAGAATTTCATATATAGACGATATATATATCAAACAAGATCCAGTCAACAGAGGTGATAAAGCTTTTCCCCTCTCAATATTCAAAGGTGTAATTGCGTCACAGATATATCATTGCTATTTGGCTATAAAAAGAAACTTTAATATGTTATAGAACATAGGAACTAATGTGTCATTTATTTTGGTTAATTTACATGGCTTCAGTTTTTCCTGTAAAATAAAACATTGTAATTCTTACCTTTTTTTTTTTCTTTTTAATTAGTTTAAACATTTAGGATGATCCACCAATTCAGTTTGAAGTACTAGAACGGATATATTCATTGCAAGTATTAGTACTGGTTTATATCTCCTCCTGAACACCAGATCAACGGTTTGAGTCGTGGAGCTTAAAAGGAATTTTAAGTGCTACTTTAATGAGGACAGACACACCTTTTGATACCTTGTATCGAATTTAAGTAGTATGCCTATCTGATATACTATTATAGTGGTGCCCGCTAGTGCTTCCATAATTATGGGCCTGTCAGCATTTCCATTACAAACCCCTATATTACAGCTGAAAATATCACTCCAGGATGAAGTTTCGTACAAAGGCTTTCAGCCTTGAAAGAAGAAGCTTTCAAAATCAATTTTGCTGCTTCTCCAATTAAAAAATAAAGTTTTGCTGTTGCTTACTCTACCCTGGATTAATGTCTTGTTTTCAGGAAAACAAGACCCTACATGGTCAAAATACCGACGTTTGTTTCCTGTAGCATGAATATGACACATCCAAAAGATAAGAATTGAAAGCTGAATGCTTTTATTTGACCACAAAAGGAAGGGGGGGAAAAAGGCAGCACAGGCAGGAAACAGTACATCTGCAAGCTGCCAATCTGAGTTCATACCCACATCATTTGCAACCTGTCTACAAAGATTTCAGTAGCCTAGGTCCTTCTTCATAGACTCCAAAACAGCAATGAAATTATATTTTGGGGTTTATTAACATAGATTTGTTTCAGAATCATTATTTAAGGGTTCAAGGACAAGCACTTAGAATTAGGAGTATGTGCTAAAATTAACATTGCCCACATCATCTTGGCTTGCCAGCTTTTTGAATGTATTTTTGATAAAACTGCTTCCTGGTAAGGCCGGGTGGTCATCAAGGAAATGCCGTTTTTTCATTATATAATTTTTTGTTGTCTTTTCCAGTAACTTATTACCCCTATGTGAAGTTGGAACCACTGTCTATCATGGTTTTGAGTGATGCCTTTCATTAAAGTGTCTGAATGTTTTGCTAAACATTAATCAATTTATTTTCATTACGCTTTTGTAAAGCTGACAACTTTTCTAATTTTACAGATGACGAATGTTTGTATTGAGACATGATAGTTGAAATTTTTCAATTATTTTGAATAATTAACACTTGGAACCTGTTTTTTCAGAGTGGAATTATATAACCCATTTAAAACAGAGTTCCCATTGCCTTTAGATGCATTAGCTATCTGGTGAATATTTAGGATTTCTTTGAATCAGATCTCATGTCAAGTGGGTACCTAGATGATGAGGAACACAGAGGTAGCAATTGCTCATGAAGAACTTGGGTTTAAGTGATTTGCCTTGTGTTATCTAGATTTCTTAATTTCAGCAATTTCTCATCCTTATGCATCACAGCTGGGGACTGTTGTGCTGTTGAAGCCCAGCGGATACACACTAATGTGGATTCTTTGATTCATTTGACCTTGAGCTGGCACAGTTTTCCTTTCCCAGTATGTTTTTCAGCTCTCCAGCAAATGGAGCAGAAGCCCTATGTAAAATCATCTACGTTAGTATGCAACTACCTTGAATAGGGAGAAATCGTGGTACAGGATTATTTAATTGTGCCACGGTGTTTCTGTACACAAGTACATTAATATCCAACAAGCCACCTATCACTTTTCTGTAACTCTTGAGCACCTGGCTTTATCAGCTTCGTAAGATTTCCTTAAGCATAGCTTTTGTTTGTCGTTATTTTTGGGCCTTTTGAAATGTTCTGAGGAAAAAAGCTTGACTATATGGCCTCATGTGAGCCACTGTCTGTATTACCATCAGTGTTGGAATCTTGAGATGCACTGTGCAGACTTCTGCACTTGAGATAATGGAGGGTAATAGATAAAATAATTATTCGAAGTGTACATGATGACATGATAGAAGAGAATAAGCAATAAAGAAAAACACACCATGGGATAACATACAAGGAAAACATACATCCTTTATATTACTAGGATCTGTGAGAGGCTTGAGAGTGTGCAGTAAGCACATAATATTTTGTTAATTCATCTGGAAAACTCTAAAAAGCTTCTGTTGAGAATATGGAACTGTAATTGCAGAGACTTAAATTTAAAGGTTTATATTTAGTGAAGGGGCTAAATACGAATAGATTTTTCACATGAACGGCACAAGGTAGGTATTTATGCAAAGACTACATCTGTTGAATTTCAAGTCCCTTTTCTAGCCCACTCCAGGCATAAGAGCCATCCAAAGGAAAAAAATTACATTTGTCTCTAACACAATGATTCTTTTTTTATTTAATGATTATTTTTATTCTTGCCAGCAACTGAAACATTCCTGAGCCATTTTGATTGCAGCTTTTGAAGCCTAAAGTAGACACAGTAAAACATCCATGCAACTAAAATTTAGCAGAGTTGTTACCAACAGGAGAACAATCCCTTCTAATGGAAGTTGTCAGCAAGCTTAATGATAGGTAATCTGTTACTTTCTCTGCTTATACTTTAAATAGGTATCTCTTCAATATAAGTGGTTCGTTTTCTTATTCCTATTACTGATGGCATAAATTTTAAATACAACTCTGTTAGCAGAAAAATATTGCTACTTAGTTACACAACATACTTCCTATGTCAATGTTAAAATAAATAGTTGATGGTAACATAAACTTGTGTTTTGCACAACTGTCAATGACCTGCTACAGTATTGACATTGTTGCCAGCAATATAAACAGTCCTGCTAGTAAATACACCATCCGTTCTCTAAACCAGCTTCATTGGAATTAATATCAGGGCAGTATTTCATTAAGTGAAGCTGCCAGCTGATATTTTAAGCCAGATTCGTTAAGTCAGTGGCGGTCTTCAAGTCAAATACTGATCAGCAGGAGCTGAGAACAGTTATTCGGCTTCAGTTTTAAGCCCCTTTATCTTTTGTTTGTTTGTTTGTTTTGAAAAGATAAGAACAAAACAAAAGTCAAAGTTAGCAAAAGTTAAGAAGGAGCTAGGATTATAGGTACACTTCTGAGTGCAATATTGCAGTCAGTTATCTACACCTGGATTATCTGCAAAGGTTAGCCTCAGAGCTGGAAAAAACCTGGCCATGGTAGCCCAGCGCAATTCTACCAAACAAACTAGCCCACACTGAGCTTGCACTGCAGTAAATGTCTGTATTATTTTTAATTTTCATGTTGTTTCATAGATGAATTATTTGCTAACCCATAAATCTCAGCTTTTGCCAACATCCTCTTCATATAACCTTCTAGAAACACATCTAATCTTTTATTTCAAGAAAATTTAAGGTTGTTCCACTTTTTGAGCATCTTGCTTCATAGTTATTCATACAGATCTTGAAGCTGATTGTGTTCTCTGAGATGCTAATTTCTTCTGGGTTTTAGTATATTTCTGAAAGGATAAAATATAACATTTTTGTTCATGGTTTTGTACTCTTGCAGGGGAAATTGCAATTTTAGGAATTTCCAGGAGGTTGTTGTGCCATCTAGAAAATGATTTTGAAGCCAATATCCGATGGTAACCTGAGAATTCATTTAATGTCACTTTTTCTTCCTGGTGTCACTGGAATGAGGGAAGTAAGTCAGATGGCTTTAATGAAACATTTGATTTACGGATGAGTGGAGAAGCAAGCATGTCTCTGCAAGCTTTCCTTTGGGATTGCCTGCATTTCTACACTTGAGAAAGTGCATATTGTGCTCTGTTGTTGCCCTGAACACGTGTCTTCATGAAGATGAAATAATAATGCCACAGTTGATATCCTCCAGTTAATCCTGTGGCCAATGTACTATAATGTGGAGAACTGTTTCACATCATACTGACTTCACAAACACCTTAGCTGCAAAGATAAAAGCATCCATTTTGTAGAGGCTGATAGTTTTGTGATATAAATCTGATCAATAGACAGAAAGGGAAACAAAATAATCTAAAAATGGAATGGCAAAGAATAGTATAATCTTTCATCCCTGCATGATTACCTTTAACAGTAAGTAGAAAGCCAATGCTAGTTTTATCTTCCTGATGTAATGAAATCCTGAATTATCCTTTCATTTCCATGGGTCAAAAAAAATAATTAGGAAACTTGATCCTTTGTAGGCATTTATTCATATGAATGAATCTTTCGTCATTCTGTCTGTCTTTGTGACAGGGAAGTCATTTGTTGAATAGTTGAAGCTGTCAGGGCTTTATGGTGAAGCAAGGGACTAGAATAACAGTGTGAGTAGCAAACCTCAAATTCAGACCTTCTGGCTATAGGAGACCACGTTGCGTCTCTCTCTGTAACATATGTTATGGCTTATAGGAAAAACATACAATATTTTTAAGAAAACACCCTTAGCAAATTAAGGCAGTGTACAGAAAGCTTGGTTCTCCGGTTTGTGTGAGCTCTGGCACAGAAAATGAAGTGACATTCAGGGAGGCAGCTGCAGTTGGTGGATTCTGAACCTAGTCCTGTGGTCAGTGCAGCTCAGGAGGTTTCCTAAATTTTGTTGAGGTGGCCACCAAGAAGCCACCAGATCTATAATGCTGTGTAGTCATCCTTTTTTCTCTTTAGCATATTTTCTACAAAAAAAAAGTAAGGAAGGTGGAAGATGGAAGACCAGCTCTGAGAGCTGGACCTGCTAGATTGGTACCAATGGGAGGGAACTATGTGACACAAATTTGCTATATGTAGAATTCTCTGGTGTTCATTTAGGCAGTATAGCCCAGTAATATAGGAAAAAATAGCGAAGACAAATCCAAGGCCAAAACTCTGATTTCATTTGCTCTCTCTACACATTATAATTCAGATGCTATAGTACAAATATCCTGTTTGTTCTTAGTAACTCAGAAAGAACCAGGTGATGGGAATCCTCTGAGTTGTAAAAGAAGAGCTCTGACCCTTCGCTAAATTAAATTGAATTAAGTACACTGGGCCCTTTTGGAAGGCTTGTTTGGTTGCCAAATCTAAGCTTTTGTGTTTATGTTGATGGTCATTATGTGTTTGTATGTTAGAAATTATTGAAAGAATAACAAAATAAAGCATTATTCAGTCATGCTTCCCAGACTCTGTAGTTTTAATATCACTAAGCACCATGGGGAAATTACATGGAAACACTGTTTTGGCATCCAGCAGCCTTGAATGCAGCCTTGCATCTTTCCTTTCCCTAAATTAACTTTGACAACACTTAAGTCTTCTTCTGTGTTCAGGCTTCACTTTAAACATCTTCAATATTTTTAAGTAGTATTTACTGATTATGCAATTTAAATTTAAAGAAATAAGTTGCAATAAAAAAATTTGTTTTGATTTTTTTTTCCCTGTTTTGGCATTAAATGTTATTTTCAAGACCACTGCACTGTCAGTTCTATTTTATTGTAATACCTGGGGTGGTACTACTTTGTAAAGTAACTTCATTTATGATCTCATCTGTTTATTTGGTGAGAGTTGTTTGGACATCCAGATTATATCAGGTACCTATTGAGCTATTCAGAATCATGATAAGGGAACGTGCACAAGACAGGTTTAATATAGTCAACTAGCGTGTAGACTTCCCGTATATAAACCTGTAACTGCCTGTATGCGTGCCTGCATCCCACTGGAAATGCCAGATTTCTTCCTACATATTGCCTTCCTTGTCAGCATTTGTGCTCACAGCAAGACAACCATTTGGCTCCAACAGAAGTAACGCTGTGAGCTTCCCACAGAGCCAAACTGGTAGCTGGCGCTCAGTGACAGTTGTGACCAGTTAAGACAGCAAATGTCTCATTACCATCCTTTCAATTAAATAGTAGAATTTTATGCATTAATTTATTTGTTTTTAACTAGTTGTATGCAGCCTGGACAGAAGAAAAGATTCGGGGAAATACTGTTTAGTCTGGTTGTCTGCAGTGGAAGGGACTGGCTTTGATAATCCAAGGCTGGGAAGCAGGTATATCAGATCCTGATAGTGAGGGCAGATGCAGCTGAAGAATATGTAAGCCCTGCTGTGACACTGTATATCTTTAATTTGTCTGTCTGAGGTTCTGGATGGCAGTTCAGCCATGGCAGCGAGGAATTTGCGAGTGTGCTGCCTGCCCAGATGGCTATCTGCTTCTCAGAGGAATCGTGCAGTCCGCACTAAGCACAAGGCAAAACAACAACAAAAAGAGAAATAGAAAACTTAGGTTTCCAAGTCAGATAACTAACCATTAACATTCCTTATATGTATTCATATTATGAAGTGAATGTGAGACTGGGAAGAATGGGATATTATAAAGAGTAACAAGGGCCTGTAAAGTGACAGTGTGCATCCTGCAGTAATGGTTTGCCATGAGCTCCTATTAAACCTGTTCTCTGTTTAACAAAACTGATAGTTCATAAAGCTTTTAGAATATAAAATTCTTTCATAAAAATGTTTCACTCTCACTTGCCTGTAGAAATGATAGAAATCGTCTAAAACAGTATAAAAGCAATATTTGTACTTAAAAGTAATACTGTTATGGGTATTTGGCTGAGCCACATGCATGTAAAAGTATGTTAGACTAAAATTTGATTACTGACTGACCTGTGAGACCAGTTTGGGCATGGACATTTTTAGTGAATTTCATTCATGTTTTAATCTTTTCTTCCACACTTTTCCTTAATTATACTTTTTTTTGGTCTTTCCTGAGGAATACTTTACAGCCACATAACATATTTTAAAGAATTCTATAACCTTTTATGAATTCTTTATTTTTCTAAAAAGTACTAATTTTATCAAACAAGCAGATGACAAACTAGAGGAAGGTCGAGCTGTGTTGGGATGCAAGAAGTCTGTGTTCTTGCTGTCTGCTCTCTCTGCATGCTATAAAAAATAAAAAATGTAGGAGACAAAGAGCTTTCATTGGGTTGTCATTGCTACAGCAACCACTTCCTCTGCAGGAGTTTGAACCAATGACTCATTGATAGTTGGTTCTTTGGGCAGTAAAGGCAGTGGGGCAGCAGGAAAGGAAGCAATACTATATTTTTAACTGTATTTTCAGACTATGGTGAGGTTTTTTGTTTAGCTTTTTGTGTGTGTGGTTTTTTTTGTTTTTTAAATTATTGAAGTCCACAGCAGAAAGCTCCAGATTAATTCTCTGACTTTTGCACAAAACCAGCTTTTTCTAATATGGATGCATTTAAAGTCTTTGAGCTGTAATTTTTCCCACGTTAAACGTGTTTTTGACAGCAGATTCCAGCCCAGAGCACTTGCATAAACTGTATTCACATGATTATTGCAGAGCACCCTGCTGTGGGCTGAAGGACTGGAGGAAGAAATCCAGGTTCTCTATGAAGAGATCTTATCTATTTATACATTTTCTTGTTATGGTTTTAGCTTTATTCCCTGGTGCTACTGTACACCATGAACTCTTATACCCAAAGGATCAGTTCCAAATGACGCAGCTGGCTTGAACTAATGAGGAAGTGGTTAACTTTGGAGTAGAAAAGCTGTTTGTTCGCTTATGTACAAAGCTCTCTGGAGTCAACAGGAGAGTCTTGCCATTAAACTCAACAGGATTTGTTCCAGCCCAAGTGGTCTTTTGGAAATTTCTCTGTAGCACACGGTTTGAAAAACAAAGAAAATTCTTTGTGGTGGAAAGGTATTTCCACTTACAAGTATTGAGAAATTGTTTTATCTGTTACTTGTGGTATACAAGCTACTTCAGAAGGGTGCGCAGCCCAGCACAGAACCAGGAGTTACTCAGTCTTCTGCTGTCTCTGGTGATCGTTACTGCTGTTACTGGTCTCCAGCAGAGGTAGGGCAGGAATAACCAGAGCAACCTAGAAGAGCTTTTAGTCCTCTGGTATATTGTCAAGGCTCCATTTGTAGCATTGGATTCTCTTACATCCTTCATATCTTCACTGATAAATTGCCAGCTACAACTTACAGTTTCTGTATAGCAAGACTGTATGTATCTCTGCAGAATGTAGAGATATTTATTTGCTGTATAAGCTCAAGAAATTATATCCCATTTAACTCAAGCATTATTACTCTAACTCTGTTAGTATGGGTAACTTCCTTTGAGAAAGATAATTACCTTTCTATGTCTATGCTTATAATGGTGTATTTTGACCATGTAAAGTTCTGAGGACCCTATATTTGGACCCTTATAAATATTTGAGTCTTTAATGAAATTGTTGAAAGCTGGTTTGCAGACCTTCAATTTACTGGATTCATTGGAATAACTCTGTTGTATTATTTATAATATGTTACGGCAGACAGTATGCATTATTTTGACATCAGCTTTAAAATTTTCATTGACATTTTGCAGATATGCTAATTAGAAGTGCATGTAAAAGAATATTGCTAGTGAGAATTTGTTAGCAGGATTCTTACAATTCATGCACTATAAAGATACAACCTATTTTGAAAGTTTTTATTTCTCTAATCTTTGTAACTAGGATGAACCTGTGTAATTCTTCTGTATTACTTAAAATCTGCAGCTTTGTTGTAGTCTTCTGTACCTCCCTCTGTACTGTTTCCCACCTCTGTTCCAGAGGAGATGCTGGTTATGTTTGTAATGTTCTAGAATTTC
This sequence comes from Tringa tobata, assembly GCA_033628505.1. Classification (NCBI taxonomy): domain Eukaryota; kingdom Metazoa; phylum Chordata; class Aves; order Charadriiformes; family Scolopacidae; genus Tringa; species Tringa tobata. The sequence goes on along the minus strand of JAHREE010000253.1, from coordinate 283,633 downwards.
CATACAGGATTTGTTTGGGATCTGATACTGGACAGTAAAAACAGATAAACACGGGTAAAATGCCTAATGCTGTGACACCATCTGTCAAAAACATCTGGAGACCTTGTAGCTTCACCTTTCTACATTACGATAAAATTGAATTAAGCCTATAGAGACCTTGGCACTAATTCTTTGCCTTCATGCTCCCTTTATTCTACATGTAGAATTGAAAGAATGTCTGATCTGGAAGCTTTGGAGTCTGTCAGTTAGTCAGGAATGTAATCCTTCCTGAAAATTTTACTTCTGCTTACATCAGAGCTTCCATTCTCTGTTGTGATAGAAAGCAGCAGTTCTACTCATCTGTATATTGCAAAAATGCTTGTGCGTTCACAGTGGAAGAGTTATAAATGAAAGGTTCTGTATTCTGTAATTATTCTAGATAAAGTCATTAGATGGCAGGTACATACTGTCCCGAGCATCCTCACTTCTCCAGCATGTGCACTCCACAGACGTCACAGTTGCATTGCATTCTGCAGCAAACTTCACATTTCTTGCTCAAGAGTTTATTTGGCTGCAGGTTTGATTTTTCATAAGTCAATAGCAAGCAAACAGATTTCTCCCCTATATGTACGACATTTAATAGAGACTTCATGCATGTAAAGAAAGCACCAGTGCAAAAGTAGTAAGTTGCTACATTGGTGACATAGTCTAACGTGGAGGTTTCTTTGTCACTTGCAGATTTATAGAGCAGGTACCTAGTTTGCAAATGTTTATTCTAATGAACTATAATGGAAAAATAGTATATTCTTTTGATATTAATTTTGAGATTTCAGTGTGTTTTATAACTTTGGGAATGGGGAGGAAAGTATGTCTTCATTTCCTTGTTATATAATTCAAGTCTTGTTCTTCTGTACTTCCTTTCATGAGACAGCTTTAGATAACCTTAAGATCTTCATCACCCGAATCTCTAGGTTAGATCCAGAGACGCAGGAGTAACCTCAACTATTTACAGACACAGAATTGCACCTATCATTATTTTTATCTTCAGAATGCAGGCACAAAATGACTGCATTTTAAAAATCAAATTGAAGTCAGTTTTGTTTTTTTTTTTTAGAAGATAAATAAGATGAAGTATTTGTGATAATCAAATGAAGTATTCTGGACTGTGAAATACTTTTGTTTCATTGGAAGTAGCAAAAAACAATGCATTTTCTTCTGAATAAGATACCAGAAGGCAGGTTGGATCTTTCTTATTCAGCTTGTGAGTAGTAAGTACTAAATTCTGATGCTCAGTTTTTATCATTTTATGTTGTGTACCCTAGGAAAGCTCTTTTTCATATTTATACACAGAATTCTATTGTCTAAGGAACTTGCTTGCCAAAAAATGTAATTGCAGATTTATTCCCCTCTGTGATTCTGACAAAGGTTATTGAATTCTTTGTAGTCTCTTTGGTGCTTCTAAACTCAAAGTTTACGGGCAATTTTTTTTTTTTTCTGAAAACATCAAATTCTCTGTTTTGATGGTTTCGGTATGAGAGATTTCTATAAGTCACAAAAATGAGTAATTACTGCAGAAGAGTAATTAGAGAAAGGTAGCCTGAGGGGAAAGAAGTTCTACTTAAACATTAAGCAAATACCGTTAGCCATGCAAAAAGAAAAACTTCTAAAAGTATGAATAGATACAAGTGTAGTTGGTCCATTTACACTTAAACCATACATCTCTGCACTCTATTGAATTTTGAAAGGGTCAAAAGATGTATGTAACTCTGAAAAATTCCAGCTTAAACTGAGCTGAATTGAAATAATTTATTTATTTTTTTTTTAATCCTGCACTTCAGAGAAGCTAATTTTTATGCTCAAACTTAGCTTTGTGGCTCAAGCCCTTTGATGCACTGCATTGTCTGGCTGTCCCCAGCACTTCCTCTCTCTAGCCAACAAAAATGTGTTTAATATGCATGGCAGACAAGTTCAGTTTCTTGTCTTTTCTTCCCCCAAATCTTACTTATTTTAATAGAAAAATGCATACAAGTTTTTGCTGTCTGTTTTAATAAGAAAACTTCTCCATCATCATGCCTAATCCATGGAGAATGTTACTTTTCACTGTAAGCAAAAGAGATTCATGTGTCACCCTGTACATAGAGCCAGTGCATACTGCTGAAAAGAGATCGGTGACAGCGATTGAGAAGGAAGCCTGCAATTTTCCATTCTGACTTTTCTTGGAATATCTGAAATGGAAATAATATTTTCCTGGAATGTCAGGAAGAGTTTGGGTTATTAAAAAAACTTAAGTAACCTCTTCAAGATTATGTGGAAGTTTTGCTTCACTTTACTGCATTTTGAGTTCAAATTCTAAGAGACTTACTAAACAGCTCCTTGAACTTCAGCCTCCCAAGTTGACTGCAATCTCATGAATGGATTGTGGTTAACAAATAAAATGTGCGCTTGTACTGACTTAGGAAAAAACATCAATAGTATTTGATAGTTATCAAACCAGTTTTGCTCTGTAATGCAAAGTGAATTGTGCCTGAAAAGGAATAAGCTGTAATTAAGGCATGGCGTATTTCTGGCTTAATCAGAGACGGGTACTCATAAATAAGGACCAGTAGATGTGAAGAGCATTTCAGTACGTGTTGCTGACAGACTGGTTAGAAGTGGTCAAGCTACATAATAAGTCCCTTCTACCTGTTCTTTCTGCTTTTGTCAACAGAGGACATTTTTGACAGCCTCTCACAAATTTATATGCATCCTTTGTAGGAAATACGTGTATCTTAATAAATCTATATAATAGAATATTATCAGTATTTATGTAAAAAGCACATAGAATAAATGGTTAAAAAATATAACCAGCTGACTCACTGTAAAATAATGTTAATAAAAACTGATTCTTAAAAATTTTATGAGCTTGTACAAAACAGCTGGCTTTTTTCAATAGCACAGCTGGTGTAGAAACATACCGTTTGAACAGGACATGAGCTATATTTGGGAAAACATTTGCATGAAAGCTGAAAATTTGCAACTTAGTTTTCATTTATTTTAATTTTCATTGTACACTTATTAACCACAGATCTGGACCTGCTCCTGTTGATTTCAGTATCACTCATTTAGGTTGTAAGTCATTATGTGCCAGGATGCTGTAAATCTACAGTAGATCATACTTCTTTAGCTGAAAGTACTAGAGGAGGATACTGTCTTTGTGAACATCCAATAAGCTGCTGCTGAACTGTCATTCATAGGAATTTAAACAGAAAAAGTACCTTAAGCATGTAATTTTGCCCTTGAAAAGGCAAAGAAAACATGAAAACAGTAAGAATTGCACTTCACAGCATGCAGAACTCAACTGTTCCTGCTGCAACTGTTTGTGAGGCTACAAAAGCATGTTCCCATGAATTTGGCAATACTAAAGAAGATTGCTGATGCAAATCAGCAGATGTGTACTGCATTGTGAATCACAGATGCATTAATTGAAAGAAAAATTTCAAGTTCAACTCTAAACCTGAACTGGTCAGACTCTTTATATGTTACTAGGGTAAGTGACATTGAGACCACTAAATTACTTGTATTGTCTTTTAGGTCCTCAAATCACAACAGTGCATCATATTTACATTCAAATTTTGGGACCTAGATGTTTATAGTTGTTATTATTGCCTTCCTGCTAAAGCTTTCTATGGACCTTGTTCATCTAGCTGTTTTTTTTAAATAAAATTACTTTAATGCATTCATTGTGTGCTAGTTCAGAAAGTACTGTCTTGCCTTCCTTACAGTTCATTCTGTGTTTTCCTGTCTTAGCTTTAATTTAGTCTAAGGACTACTAGACAGGTAAATGACTACACAGGCAAGGTCAGTACTCTCATTTCTACTGTGATGAGGCAATGGACATCCTGTGATAGGGACAGCATTTGGTCAGAAATTTAATCTTTACTATTCAGTTGATGTAGGAAGTTTTACACAAATTACTGTCCTGAGCAGCAATGGCATTAATCACATAAAAACATCTATAGACAAAATAGCACTTTGAAATATTTGACATTAATTCTCTTGCATCTATTATATGCCAAGTTTGCTCTAAACAGCTTAGAGACTAGAAGACAAATAATCTTAGTGTAGACTCCACAGTACTATTCAGCCAGGCTAAAGGAGATTTAATATCAGTTCAGTGGTCTGGGCAGCTCTGCCAGGTGCTGCACTGGGCTATAAGAAACACCCCTTCTGCATTCTCTGTTCACTATTCATGCTTTCCTTGCAAATTTTCCCAGCAGTCAAAACCAGCCGTACTCCTTTCACATGACCTTGGCCCACAATATAGTTATTTTACCAGGAAAATTACTATTTCGGAAATATAAACTGCTGACTCCGCACTGCAAAGATATGCTATGTAAGAGAGACTTCTAAGTTCAAATTTACAGTGAGTTTATTTTCTTCCTGTGCATGGCTATCTAGGCAAAAGGAATTATTATTTCAGTGGCAAAAAGTTTTCTAACTCTGCAATGATTACAAGTCTGACTAATTTCCTTCCATAGCAGTGTCCTGCAGTAAAAGCTTGAGGTTAGTGTGTACTATCAGGCAAGAGAGATACTCGCTTCTGTTGCTTGCAAAGTGGTAGCTCCGAGATCCAGAAGTCCAATGGAAACCAAACCAAAACAAATCAAAACCGAATTCAAAAAGCAGGCCAAGCAGGAGCGGATGAAAATCCAACAGTACATGAAACCTCAGAATCCCAGCACATCGTGCATTCCTCTATGCTACTTAAAACCAATCTAGGAATATTAATAACAAGCAAGACAAATCACCTTGCCAGAACCTGGAGCTTGTGTCATGGAAAAATTTTCTTAAATTATTCTTAATAGCTATGAATCATCATTTACACAAGTATGGGGATCAGAAGGCGCAACCTGGGTGCTCCATCAGCCAGTCTTGTAATTGCCCACGTGTGAGGGCTTGGCTTTAGCCTCCAGAAGAGCATGAGGATGCATTAGGGCTTCACCCATTTCAGAAGGATGGCTAATAACAATAGTAACATGAAGGATTTATAGTCAGTGAGTGAGATAAGAGGAACCACTTCTGTTTAAATAATTACTGTTTAGATTTTAAAAAATTACAGGTGTATAAAAGCTCTGAGCTGGAAACCACTAGATTGAGATTAAATTCCCTGTTCTGTCATAGATGTCTTTCTTCAGGTTGAGGCATTAATTTAATTTCTGTTTCAATTAATCAAATATAAAATCAGGATAATGCTTTCTTTGCCTATCTGCAATATCTAAACGTAACTTTTTGTATTTGTGGCAGTGTGGGGCTTAGGTCTCAATCAAGACCTGCAAACAATGCTGTCTAACATCCAAACAAAACACACAATAGGAAACTTCAGTGTATCTTCCTAAACAAAGATATTTACTCAAGCAAGTGCATTTTCAAACAAGTTATTCTAGATATAAAATATCTCTGTAAAATTGCTCTTAAGAGATTGCTTGCGGTGACAGGCTATGCATGTTTGGACAAGTAACTTACCTGCGGATCAGCATGCCTGTCTCATGGTGCTACTTTGAGGAATAATCAGAACTTGTTTTAAATAATTCTAAACATGGAAATTATTATACAAGTGTTGAATAATATTCTATTAATCTTTTAGTTAAAAGTCAGTTTTAAGATTGTTTTCCATTGATGAGACGGCACTCTATAAATCAGATTTCCTTAATCAAATCACTAGTGTTTTGCCATAATCAATGTCCTTGGAGTCAGTGTAGCTCAACAGATACAACAGATGATGAAGCTGATTCATTATATTTTCTTGCTAGAAGTAAATCTTTACTGAATGGAGCTCAATGACAAACTACCCGTTGCCACCAATGGAGGCAGGACTGTGCCCTTTATTGCTGCCTCTGCAAAGGGCGCATTTGTACATTAGTACACATCTCTTGTTTCCTTGTTCCTGGTTTTCTTCTTTTGCTCTGTTTTACCTTTGCGGTTTTCCGAGGACAGGACTAGAAGCCACTGGCATGTTTAAGCATAAATCACTGTGTGCAAAATACTCTCCTTTGTCAAAATGCAGTGTGCTGAACAGCCATTACCTTTAATAGGTATAAAAGACATTGAGCATCTTCTGGACTCCAGCTTCTAACCACAGAGAGGGATCTCACTACTGACTTAGAATAAATGCATAAATTGAAATGGCAGCACTATCCCTGATGGTTTAGTCTAGTTATAGAAAAGTAAATGTAGATGAAAGGGTTCAACAATTCTTTTGAATATGAAAATTGCCATGTAGGATGAAGCCAATAACAAATCTGTTATGTTTCCTGTGAGCATTCAGATAAGAACTTGAAGAACTGGTATAAAATTTTGAGATTATGGATAGCTTTGGCATAATTTCTCCTTTGAGAGAATGTTACTTTTTGCATTCCACATGGAGTTTGAAAGGTTGTACTCTAAGACTAGTATCAGACCCAAACCTGACCAGTAGTCAGTCAGGCTGAAAAAACTTCAGACATGTTTGTACAAGGATTTCTTGTGCAGCTTCTGCTGAAGACAATGCGAGCTCTACAGATGAAAGATGTGTAGGGTGGATCTCCCCCGCTTTTTTTTTTCTCCCCAGTCCCAATCTCAAGAACACAAAGAAGTTATTCTAATCTTACAATTTATTACAAAATCAGATGGACCATTATTATGCTGTTGCTGACATAGACCTTGTCTCTTGTATGACTAAACTCCCAATAGGCAAACATCATCCGACTGTTGAAGGAATAAAGAAATAACCACTGAGACAATGTCTAACTCATTAAGAGTTGAGAAACATCAAATCTTCTACAAAAGCTACATAGCAATAATAAGTATAATAATAAAAAATAATAAATTTTCCCCTATTAAACTGAAGACTTTTCAAAGAAAGAGCTTTTCTCTAGAACCAAATTCAGATCAGGTGCCACAGCGTGAAATTTTACTGACTTGCTTGAAACAGCCATATGGTCTTGGAAAATTATCTTACAGCTAAGAACATGGAAATTCAGATTGTGATAAAACAGCATAAATAATATTGGCACATCATTTTATCCTTGCTGGAATAATAAGTATCATTTACTACTGTAAAATGTTTCTTAAGTGGTATTTCTCTACAATATCAATAGGAACTTAGAAAGACCTGTGACTTTTTTTGCAGGCATTTAAATTTCCTCAAGTTCATCTTTGCCTTAGATTTTATTCATGTAGATATAAACATACACTTTTTGAAAAGTTATTTTATTTCAAATAATAGTTGTGTACTCTTCAGTTTAGTAAGGTACTATAATTTCAGAAGTTAACTCTTTTTTCATCCTGCTTTAGAATGATATTAAAATTTTATAAACCAGACAAAAGCAAACGAACAACACACAAAGGTGCTCAGCTAGCACCACCCTGAGTTCCCATGGCTACCTTCTGTGAGATCTTAGGTATAATTGGAGTGTGTGTGATTTCGAGTCTCATCAGAGAAGTAGAACTGGACTGCAACATCTGTAAAGCAATTTCTACCTGACAGCCCTGATCATCATCTGAACAGTACAGCGAGTATGCAGCTCAGCTGCTCTTAACCATGTACTCACATTTACAGGCTTTGTGATTTGATATTTTGCTAGCATTTTGTGGTAGTATGGGTCCATGAAAGAGCAACATGTTATAGGTGAATACCTCTGATTCATGATGCTGGAGCAAATAAGTGCTTTAGTGCAACCCTATTGTTAGTTGTCAGTGTGAATGTGCATTTGTCTTGATGTTTCTGAGAAATTTTAGAGTTCAGTTAAAATCCCCTTACATGTCAGTACATGGAAGCAGTAGATTAATTGTTTGTTTATTCTTAACTAATATACTTAGAAATAGAGTCTAAAAATAAAGGACTAGCTTGATTCTTTACATCTGTATACAGATGGGTTTTGTTATTTTTTCCCCAAGTGACAACCTGGACTTAGTGAGATAATGGGAGGACCACAACTCACAGGTCCAAATGAACCTGCAAAATACTGGGTTTTGCCATTGAACTTCTTTTTATTTGCACATACCGCTATGTCATCATATGACATTGGCTTTTGAATACACGTGTATTACATAAAGCTAATACATTGTTCTTGGTTTTGCTTTGCAGTACAGAATTGGACAGCTGTACATGATAAGCAAGCACAGCCATGAGCAGAGCGACCGAGGTGAAGGTGTGGAAGTGGTGCAGAATGAACCCTATGAAGATCCAAACCATGGCAATGGTCAGCTAACAGAAAAACGGGTCTATCTCAACAGGCAAGTGCAATAAAACTTTCTCTCAGTATAGGCTGTAATAAAAATTTGCAAGGAATATCCCTTCCAGGCAATAGCCTTTTCGTTTCAAGTAGAACATGTTCCCATGAATACATGCTGCTTCCTGGGAGCTGCAGGAGGAAGGAAGGTGGGATAGAGCAGTGGCTTGAAATAGAGAGATTAGTTGTCATATTTCTTCTAGAGTACTTTTTCCAAGAGAAAGAATTATAACTTGAAGTTAAGGATGTACTGAAAAGCAGAACTTAAATTTTGTTTTCTTTTACATTTAACTGTCATACTGTTCTCCAAAATTATGGGGGGAAAACAAACAAACACACACAAACAAAAACCTAAAAACCAAAACAACCCAAGCACCTCACCCCTCCAAAAAATCAAAAACAAACACTAAAATGATTGAACGGTCTCTCACTTCATAGTAATGTTGCAAAGCCAGCACCCTCTTTTTGGTGACAAAAGATTTGCCTCAGCAAAGTTGACATCATGAATGACCATTAGGCATGTACAACAATGACCTTCTGTACCAAAAAGACATGATGGAAAAATTTGCTTTGGTTTCCCAAAAGTTCCATGATTTCTTAAAGTGAAATATGTGTCTCTTCCTATGGTGAAATTATATTCCTGAGGATCAGTGCCTCCGCACTCAAAGACTGGAGATGTTTTAAAAAATATATGTATATTGTGTCCTATAAAATATATTGCTCAATCTGTTCTCATTTTTACTACTGTTGATCTAATTGAATAGCACTGCTTTTCTGATGTTCTTCTATTCCCCTGAGCCTGTTTCGTTTTATTAAACTTATGCTCTGCAGAATTTCGTGATGGGCATAAAAACACTACAGCTATTGCTTCTACATTGCAAGTTACTCCTCCACTGCAGTCCTGACGTATCTAACCTTAACTCAGGCTAAATTGAATCACCAGTAATGTTGCACACACACACAGAGAGTCCGATAACAAATATCTTGCCAACATTTAATATTACTGTGATTGTGACTCTGTTCTCTCACAGGCTAGATACAGGACTTTGTAAAAATCAATAAATGTGTTCCTGTGCTCCCAGAAGTCTGGGGGTTGACATTTCTGCATATTTCTTTCCTTCATGTTAAAAGAGATAAGGCTTTAAGCACTGAAGAGCATATTCAGAATTACCACTTCAGGGTAATTCAAATAACCGCAAGGACTGTGGCCTAGAAAGCACGTGTAAGACACACTTGGAAAGCACATACTTTCTGGTAGTGCAAGCGAGGGAACAAAGGACCTTTTACCCAGAGATGGGTACAAACATTGACAAAGAAGATCTGCATGTCTACAACAACTTGGGAGTTTACCTAAAGCTGTGGTGGATGTTTGAAGTCAGGCTTATCAAGTTTGACAATAATTATGAATACTCCTTGATAATCACCACCAGATTTGCTATTTGAATCTTTTGTGATTGTGATTTTGGTGTCACAATACCACCAGATATTGCAGCACTATTAAAGCTTTGTGGAAAGGATCAGCAGGTTTTCAGGCAACTATGGATTTTGTTGGGAGGCCAGGATCTCTGGAAGGCTTCGCTCAAGGAGATACGGTGCCGTACAAAGCATGCTGAAAACTCCCCTGCCTTCCTTGAGGAACAAGACTCCTTACACCCTCATATTTTCTTCTTCTAGAGTCCTCTGTCCAAATTGCCTTGCTAGCTTTGCTTCACTTTATTTTGCTCTGGACTGATTTCTCCTGAAGAAATTTGGGCTTATATATTTCAGTGATGGCTTCTTGGAAAGATTTGTGCATTATTTTCATTTATCTTTTCTTGCCTGCTAATACTTCAATTCTTGCAGAGGATCTTCTTGCTTACCAATGGTTTGAGCTGGAATGCCTTTAAGAAACACTTCCTCCCTATGTCCTGAGAGACTGAACTTCATCTGGGGAAGGAAGAAATAAAATTTAAAAAAAAGAAAAAGAGAGAATGTGATCAGCAGATACATGTGCTGATAAAATAGAAATATTGTATTTTCTTTCTCTGAGTGGACCCCCAGAACAATTCATGTGTGTCTATGTGACTTGCTTGCAACTCTGAGGATAACGTGTGTTTTGCCCATAAAATTAATTGTTTTGGAGCTGTGCCATACCAGCAAAGATAGGTAGACAGGCAAATACACTAAAACCAGCAATAACCCAAAAAAGGAAAAATGAGCAGCTGTATGTTAATAAAGACATGACTAATAAAATTTTCTAGTGTCAGTGTCAGTCTTAGTTGTATTCAAAATTGTTTACTGCCTCTTCTCTCCTGCTGGAGTGTTGTTTTCAGAAACTGAAAGTCTGCATCTTCAGGTATTTATGATTTAGGCATCAGAGTAAAGTTTCGCAGCAGTAAGGGAGGGAACGAAGAGATCATCATAAAAAGGCACTGACAGAAGCTGACAAAATAAACAAAAGGTCTGATACAGTGAAGTCTATTATAAAGGATGTAAAATACTGCTTAAAAGACAGTACAGAAGACAGGCTTATATAAAGAAAAGAATCTGGTTTTGAGCAATGTCATCAAAGAACAAAAGTCAATGCACTTGACTTTGAATCTTTAGGTAATATACTAACGTCTGCATTTGCTTTTGGACAAATACAATATTTATGTGTAGCTAGATCATGGTTAAATAACCTTTAACATTCCAAACTCTGTATTTCCTCAGAAATTTGCTAATATGGAAAGTTAATTTTCTTTCTGCACACAGTTACCTAAACAGAACTGTTTCAAACATTTACATGCAGTCCCTGAAGCACAGTGAAATTTGTGGTCTCCAAAGGTCTGCCTGCTTTTGAGTGACAAGGACTGCATCTTTGTTCCTGGCAGCTTCGGTGTTTCTAATTGATGTCTTTTAGAAAGAGTTGAAAGACGAATTATCATGAACTTGCCTTTTTAAAATGTATGTTTGTTCATCACTTCTTTGGTACCCTGTGTGACCAGAGTTCTGGAAATGAGAGACCCAAGATCCATGGTAAAGAAAATGCTTCCATTCTTCCATAGTATTATTTAATTACCCTTTAATGAACTTTCCATATGCTGTATCCATGTCTTTTATTTCTTGTTCTAATGCTGTTGTACCACCACACTGGTAAGTTCTCTTCATAGATTGACCTCTGACCTATGACATCAGTTTCATTAATTCTCTTCACTTCTGTGATTTACTTTTCCCATCAACAAAATGGGACTAATCCTACCTACCCGCCTCACAGAGTGATTTGTTAATTTGTGATTTGAATGATTTGTTAATTTTAATATAAACGCTTTGTACTCAGGAGTTAGTGTTGGGAGTGTGGGAAAAACTGTGTGCTGGGGGAGTTGAATGTAAGGGTTTATGTGCCGGCAGAGAATATGGAGGAAGAAGAAATAGTCTCTAAGAAGAAATAATGGAATTGGGATTGAAGTGGATTGGAATCCCATAATTACTCATGACCCCTTGTTAGAGAGTGCCTCCCTGTGGTCAAGGATCCTGTGACACACTTACACCTTGTATGGTCCAGTCTGCTGAGTTCATCCGTCACAAAACTTTGAGGCCATATATTCTTGAAACCTGCAACATGAATGTAAATGTGATCAGAGGTTATTGCACTGACACCATATTGCTCACTTAGTGAGGACAACAGACAGACTCGGTTTTATTTTTGTGTGTGGAGAAGGCTGAGGCAGAATGTATAGTTATGGGATGAAAATGCTGTTGTGAAGTCAAGGTATTGCTGTGCCCTGTGAAACACCTACCAAATTATGAGCGTGTTTGGATATATTTTCTTTTCTACAATACTCATAAGTCATAACAGATTATAATTTTATGTTTTCTTTTTATTTTCAGCAAACTGCCTAGCTGGGCTAGAGCAGTTGTTCCCAAAATATTTTATGTTACAGAGAAGGCTTGGAATTATTATCCTTATACAATCACAGGTAAGGAATAAAGTAGAAATTATTACTGCTTTGTACTTTTGGCATAGTTTAGCTTATCTTCAGAAGGTCCAAATTACATATTGAGCCAAAGATACTGAGTTTCTTTAACAACTCCTGTTGAACTGCATATATTTTTGCATCTTACATGGACTGATATCAGGAAATAAAGATTATAGACTATGGTCCAGGTAAGAACTGGAGTGTTGTGCAACTTCTTCCTTGCAAAGAAAACATCAGGTGCTCAGATTCTGTGCTGACTTGTACCCTTCATTGTCCTAGAAACTTTAGTCAAATATAAATCAGCAGATTATCTGACACAATTTTTTTATTATTATTAATGTATGTCTACTGTAAGGATCTTGCATTGTTGTTTTATTTCATATTTCTTTCTTTTTTTTCTTTTCCCTCATCATTCTTTTTTTTACAAATGGACAATTGGAAATCAGAATACACAGTAAGTTTTTCTTCCTCTTTTTATTCTAGAAATAGAATAATTATGTGAAATATAGTCGTGGAATCCAAACTGTTTTCTACTTAGTATAGCTAATGCATAATGCATTCAATATGGAATTTTATTTTAGCTATTTGTTTAAGAAAATGAATGTTAAAATTGAAGTGTTTCTGTAGGGATCCAATAAAATGTTTACCTTAATTTTTATCACTTAAAAATAACTTGATATATTTTTAGTCACTGACTGTAACGAAGTGAAGCTTCCATAAAACAAGGCAAGGCTTTTAAGGTTCCAGTTATTACATGGAGACATGAGATCAGATTTTATTTTATTTATTGTTTTATTAACTTATAAAATGTTCATCTCTGGTATAGTATCTGGGAAACTGTACAATCTGTAGACAAAATTAAACATAATCTGGGCACAGTGCCTAGAAAAATCAACTATTCCCTCTAGCAGAGCTAAGGCAAAATATAGCATATAAATCATGAGAAAAATTGTTTTAAATGTGCTGGCCCCAATAATATACAGTAAGTTTTCAGCAAGCTTTGGAAGATGAGGAGGAGATGGTGGGGAAGTTCCAGGTGAAGGGACCTTTCAGAAACTCCTGCCTTGATTTTGTTTGAACTTCTGACTGCAGATAAAATGTAATCCACGTGTTTTTCTTAACTCTGCAGTGCTCAAAATCTTTGTGCAGATATTTTTAAAACCAATAAAGCATACAGAGAGGAAAAAGATTTTAATATAATAAATGTGAAAGAGAAAAAATACAGAAATTTAAAGGCTCAGATCTCAAAACTGGAGACTTAGAGTCAAAACTGTGATAACCAGGTTTGAAAAGGCAAGTATACCAAATTGTGCTTTTCAGTATCTACTGTAGATACTTATTACATATTCTGCTTTGTTTCATGTTTAAAATTCATCTGGCTGTCAGAGGAAACCCAAATGTCCCATAACGGACAGAAGTACTGAGGGGACAGATTCTCAGCTGGTTTTGCCAGAAGATTCTTCTACCTATCACAGTTTACATTAGTTAAGGGTTTATCCTTTGATAGCAGGTTTAATCCTAGGCTGGGAACATGACATGTGCTATGTTGCATTGATGTCTGTTACTTACACTCTGTTGTATATTTTTTCTTTAACTGAAAGTCAATTTGAATATTTTAATGTGATTTTTTTTCTTTAACTGAAAGAGACAAGTAGGAATGATTAAAGGGGTGGTAGCAGACAGAAATATATGTATGAATTTGAAAAGCAGAACATTATCAAAACCAAACAGCAATGCTGTACTTGTAGAATTTGGATCAGGAAGAGATCTTTATCTAATCTGATGGGACAACACCTGAAATGCATTTCGGTGAAGGTCTGTAGAAGGTATACAGTTACAGCGATGTTCAAGAGTATCAGCAAAATGATTGCAGGGTTGAAGGGACTTGTAAAGAAAAATTAAATCAACAAATGTAGAAGGTAGGGAAAGCAGTCACTAAGTGACAGTATAACTGCCTATGGGAGTTGAGGACTCATTATTCACCATGGTGCAAGGAAACAGAACTAGAAATATTGGGATAAGGAAACTGTACTACAGACAAAAATCTAAAATGCATTTTAATGGAGCTGATAGACTATGAAATTATCTTCAAGGGAAATAGAGAAAGTGCCTTTGCCTCAAACTGTTGAATCTAGAACAAAAATGTTAAATATACCACTGGGAATAATTCCTATCCTTGTCTGGAATATTTCTCTAAATTTTGGTCTTCTATATTCATTAGAGAATTCTGAAAGAAAGAATAAACCCACAGACATTGCCCAAAATAAGTAAGACAGACATCTTGGAAACTCTTTCCTTAAAGACAGTAAATTCCCTCCAAAGGGTCTGTGGGACATCCTAAGAATTAAATTGAACCTTATTTTAAGGAAAACTGGTTCTAAAGGCAGGCCAATAATTGCATAAATAAAGCATAATCTTATTGAGTCAAGTACATACTGCTGTGTAGTATGTTCGCACCTTACTTAACCTCATGAGTTCCACTCTAAGTAAAGAGCCAGGACCTTAAAGGCTCAGCAGGGTTATTGCAGTGTATGTTAGTGATTTGGAAAAGGGTGTGAACAACAGACTGAATCTTGCTGATGGTCTTAAGGTTTTTCAGGTGTAAAATGTGAAGGCTGTTGAGGAATTGCATTCAAGCACGTAAGACTAGCATTCAGAGATTCAATGCAGAGTAATTTCATCAGTCTGGTTTTTCTGCAAAATATTATGGATTTCATAAATATGACCTTCTTAAGGAGACATGAAATTAGGACATCTTCTAAGAAAAAAAGCTTGGCAGACGTTAAAAATAATTTCCAGAATATTATTCTCTGTAATGGTAGTATAAAAAGCCAAGAACGATTAGATGCATAGAAACAGGAATAGAAATTAGAGTGTGATGATGTCAGTGGTCTATAAATCTGCATCCTGTTATGATGGCATCTGCCTTGGGGAATGGTATTTGTTACACAGCAAACCCTAAATTTGACAGCAAACAGCATGTCTACGACCAAGACTCAGCAACCATATTAATAACCTATAAGGCAAATGATACACTTAACAAAATGAGCTCAACAGAACTATTGCACAAGCAATGCTTTTGTGGTGGGCAATATGTGAAATATTGTAATGTCAGGAGAGCATTTTTAAACATAGACTCTGCTGTTTGTGGGGAGGCCTCATTAAAAGTGCAGTACACAGGACTTCCTATCAGGAAGATGAGACATGAGTAATGTGCCATGAAATGCTGTATCAAAGTTTAAGCTAATCCTCGCAAGCTTCCTGCTGGCATTGAGAGGGAGGAGGAAGTGGAAAAAATACCTTCAAAGTTGAAGCCAAAGGAAGCCACCCAGACTTGGGGGTACTATTTAAAGAATAAGATATTCCTATGAAGTTCAAACCCTTGTTTTAGTGGCTGGGGCATTATTTAAGAACCGCATGTGAGAAAGTCAGTTAAACATCGAACAGGAGTTGCTTTGGTTTTGATCTTGTAATTAAAAACCTGACTAGATATCTTGCTAAAACAAATGTTTAAGTTTTATTTATCAGTTCATTTAATATTGTGATAAGGTTGATGTTAAGCTCATAAATTTGGGATTCTGTATTTGGGAAAGAGCTGGAGGGGAGCCCTGGAGAAGTAACTCCTGGGGACAGGACCCAGGGACTGGTGGGTGCCTCCTGTCAAGATACACAAGCTCTTTGGAATGGGGGTTGCTGCTGGCTTTTTGAAAGAATTTCTTTGCTAGTCACAGGCTGGAACCTTTTTCACATGGAGGAAAGATGCCTTGCAGCTCTCAACAAATCCTTATGTGCCAGCTTATCACAGCATTTGCAAATATGTATCTTTAGCGTAAAATATTTATGCTATTCTTAGATATAGGGACAGGAATGACTGAACTCTCAGGAGGCTTTCTTATTTTTCTTTCTGACGTTGTCTAGCTAGATTAGAAATAATTAACTAGAAAGTAAACCTCCCTGTATTGCAAACCAAATGACAAAGGATTGCATAGAACTAAGTTTGTTTACTTGCATCAGGATATTGTTAGACAATAAGCAGCACAGAGCAAATATCCATTTGGCCTGTTCAAGTGACAGTTGACATTCTGGACAAAAAGAGAGAAGCCTCAAGCAAACAAATAATCAAATCACGAACATACGGTGACTCAACCGTGGTACAAAAAATTCACATGATCAAAGTACACTGAAAATGAGCCTAACAAACTTTAGCTATCAAGATGGAGTACAGAGAGGTTAGGAAAAGTACAAACAGAATTTAAGCAAACTCTTCTGACTCTGAAGGTGCCAATGCAGGCATTTACCAGGGATAATTTCAAATACTTTTGCTGTCTGACCTGAACAGGGTTGTTAGCAATATTTCAGTTCTAGGGATAAAATTTATAAACAGCTGGATAATTTTTTATGGGTAAACTATGGCCAATTGTTAGTTTCACAATTATAAGTATATAAAGCCAAATAAAGATTTAAAATGGCATGTTTTACTCCCTGCAATGAGAAACAGCATTCTTTCAACCTGCCAGCATCTCAAATTAACTTAGGAATGGGATATAAGTTCAGAATATTAATGAAAACCAGTTATGGAACAGAAAGCAGGAGACAACGATTCCTTTGATGATATATAACAATGACATTAATTATTCTACAGCAAATGACTGAGGCAACTAAATTTCATCTGGTATGTGTCAAGGTGCCAGAGTGATAGTTGCTAAATGTTCCATTATGGACCTGAGATTTCTGATTACTTTTGAGAAGCTCCACTTAGTCAGCTGCCAGTTTATCCATGAAGTAAATTATCTGGAAGGAATGTTTTTTTAATTGTTATTTTTATAATCAGATTACTTGAGAAGGAAAAAGAGTTGTTTCAGATAAACACTCCAAGGAATCTGTAGAGTTTTTTTCCTGTGTTCTTTTTATCTGATTACCAGTGCTTGAAATTTGGATGTGACCCATCAGTCTTCAGTACACAAAATTTTCTCCAGCTTGAATACAGGAAGAGTCTGCAACAAAAATGCAACAGAATCTGTATTGCAGGATTAGAGCCTAATACACTGTTACTACCAAAATTCCTTCCCTCTCCCCTCCTGGTTTAGAAGACAGGCTAACTGCTGACATGACTCTAGGAAAACACAGATATGATTCCTTTAGAGATTCTAGCAGAAGGAAGGACCTCTGTAGTATTTACAAGAAACAAGTAATACATTTTTAGGAAGCTGCAAACCTGTATTCTCCTTTAATAGCTTAATCCCATTGAAACAAAGTAAATCAAACTGCTTGGGAGAATTCCCTTTATCCACACCTTGCTTATTATAAAGCAACCCCAGCCCCTCTGGTTCACGGGAGTGTCATTTTCACTTGTGCACACTGCTTCTTACTTCCCTTCTTCCTCAGTACCCAGGTTACTGTTCCCATGCATCAGAGAAGCAGATCCTAAGGGAAGCAAAACCGGAGATAAATGCTGAGTTTCATAGTGGTTGGAGACAACTTGTTAGCTGACTGCTTCATCTTCAAGTTATTGTGTATAACACAAACAAACAGTGGTTTTCTTCCTGGTCTTGTTTATGAGAGTTTAACTCCCTTGCTTATTTTTCCAGCCCTTTTTTTGCACTGTTCCTACTCTTTCTGCTCAAGTGCCCCTTTTCTGCTCTTTGCCACCTTCCTGTGCTTATCTTGCTTTCCAAATTCTTCTCCCTCTCATTGAGTCACATCTTCCAAGTTTTGCAGTCACCCTTCCCAGCCCTTTCCATCTATTCTCTTCCGATTTAGTCATCCAGATTGATGCTGGCTTGT
The DNA here is from genome assembly GCA_033628505.1 of Tringa tobata. Classification (NCBI taxonomy): domain Eukaryota; kingdom Metazoa; phylum Chordata; class Aves; order Charadriiformes; family Scolopacidae; genus Tringa; species Tringa tobata. The sequence continues at coordinate 265,683 of JAHREE010000253.1, read as the reverse complement.
GTAGTAACCTGTATCCCATAGAGCTCCAGGTGCTCACATGCAGCACTGTCCAGAGTATTCTGAAGGTAGTCAATAAAGTAGTGGCTGTTTTCTAATAAACTGTCTTAATTCTTTCTGTAAATAACTGAAAGAAATACTGTAATTTGAAATATGCTGGAGAGGCATCACTGTATTTTCTTCACATACTTTCTTGCATATAAACTGTAGAGAAGACATATTGTCTGTTCATAGCCACATGTGAATTTGATTTTTCTTCCATATCCAGATCTCTCTGTTCTGTCCTTGCCATTGTCCAGAGGCATTGGCAATCTCCCTTCTTGTTTACACTTGCCCCATGTTGCTGGGGGGCTGGTGTGTGTGTGTGCCCCTTCTCCCTCCTTGCCCCTTGCTGTGCCTCTGCGAGTCTGGGGACATTCCACTACCCCAGAGCCCCCACTTTGCCTATTAAGGAGAAGTAGGGACTCCATTTGTCTTTCCCAGGTTTTTGCTCTTCAATAAAGAAATGCTGTTACCCACTGACTACCAAAACATTTCCCAAAAATTTTGTATTCAAAGGATTTGGTATCTAGAAGTCACCCTATCAAAAAAATCTAATTTTGTCTGGCCAGTGCCATTTCACTGCAGCAGTTACCGTGTTCTTTAGCTCTAGGCTCCATGGAGATTGCTCTGCAAAGGATCCAGTTCCACCTGTGTTGCCAAAACAATGGATATGTGACCATGATAAAAAACAATAATAAGCCTGAAAATTGGTGGGAGATCAGAAGGAACATTTACATTAAATGTCTGCCTCTCCAGGCTTTTATGTTAAGATTTAGGGGAATGTGCTTCTCCTACTTAAAAAAAAGTGGGATTAATTTTTACTGTACAAAAATAACTCCCAAGGATTGTGGATTAATATTCACAAGAAGCAGGAGAGATGAAGTGCAAGGATGAGGTCTCTAGCAGTTCTTTGAACATTCTGCAGAAAGAAACCAAATGGAAAATGAAAGTAGCTAAAAGGGTATAGATGACATAACACTCACACAAAGCAGGTTACCAGGGGTACAGAAACCTCTCCCGGTTACCCTCTGCCCAACGTATTTACTGGCAACTATAGTCATTCCTTCAGCCGCCTCAGGTGTAATTACTATGCAAAGGTGATTTTTACAGTCCTCTCCATAAAGCGGTTGTAAAGCACCATATGCTTTTGACTGTCTCTTTAAGACTTTGGCAAGTGTTTCGGCATACCTAGGTTATACTCTGTTCTTGTCAGTGTTGCTTATTGCTATGGCAACACTAATCAATCATCATGCTAAAAATAGGCCTTTCACTTTTCAAGAGGTTATCTGTAGTGAATTGAAAATGCAACTGCAGTCTGTGTTTTCCATATGCTGCTTTCATTTCACTTTATTTTAGTCTGGAAATACCCACGCTTACGTGTGGTAATAACTATTACATACTCCACCTATTTCACTGGTTACTCTCTTGAGCTTCAAATCTCTCCTACTTTTTCCAAAAGACGTGCCAAAAATAGAAAGTTTAAAAACAAACGAACAACCCCCCAGAGTAATCTCTTTGTTTCTGAGTGTCACAGGTGTACTCGATTGTAACACAGCTAAAAAAATCTGCAGGTAACAATACAAAAGATGCCTCTTTTGAGAGCTTTACACGAAGAGAACCTTACCATTGAAGACACTGGGATTTTTTATCCTATTATGTAGACTTTAAGTCTATTTTTAAGTTAAATATTCAGTTTGCCGGTATTTTTTTTTCCAAGAGGAACCTTGCAAGCTGTAGAGACAGTGAAATGGAAAATTGGAAGCGGTGCCCTGTGCATTCTTGTGTGTGCTTGGCGTATAGATCACTGCCAGGGCTGTGCTGGAAGAACACACACCCCGGGGGAGGCAGAGCAGGGAGGGAGTGGTGCTTTGAAAAAAAAAAAGGTCTCCTGAAAGGTTTATTCCCTCCCATTCCCTCCCAGTTTGATTATGACTGTTGCATAGCACTTCTAATCCCTGGCTAAGTAAATATGCAGCCACTTAAGGAGGGGAGAAAAACCAACAACTTTTTGCATGATGAATAATAAAGTCTTTTGAATGATGCACAGACATTTTTCTGGTTCTGCCAGAGCCCTCTGCCAATTAGTCAGAGTGCAGCTGATGAATCATGAGATACATTCTGTGAAATGTTCAAAAATTTGGACCCTGCAAAGTGTTCCTGAAAGCCAGCGAGCCCCCCCACAGCTGCTAAGGCAGTGGTTGCCAGTCCCCTGAGTTTCTGAGAGATATATTTACAATGGAGTACTTTTTAGTGAATTTTAGTTTTCATTTGGGGTCACTTCATGTTACCATTTTTAATCTCAAATTACATTGTTACAGTCCTCACCTTTGCACTGAATACACAGGGAGGTTGACTTTTGATAGTTTTGTGCAAAGAATTACTTTCTGCTCTCTAATGAGGTGGCTTGAGGTAAATGGCATTTATAATTTTTCTTCTATAATACACTGAAGATCCTTAGTCTTAATGTTTCTTTTTTGAAATACCAGACTAGAAGATCTCTTTTTTTTTTTTTTTTAAATCATGTTCTGGGTCACAGGAAACAACAATTAGATTCAAGAAGGGGCTTGCTGAGCTGCTACGAGCAGCCTAACGCAGCCTGAGTTCCGTGTCTGAGATGGCTGCATGTCAAAGTACCATGAGCTGAGTCATTGCTAGTAAACTCAAGACAGTGGTTGAAAATAGCAGATATTTTTTGTTAGCAACGTAAAAGGGGCATCTGGCATTTGACTTTATTCACAATTTCTTCTAAAACTGTAGCCATATTTCAGATCAACAGCAGAAAGGATTTTCATATTTGTACTTTTATCTTCTGCTATGTCTGGAACTGTGACCTAAAAGCAACTGTTTTGGTAAAGAAAAATGTTTTTATGTTGAAAAATGTACTCCAACCAACAGCTCCTGGATCTCTATAGTTAGATCATACATAAAGATACTTTAGCCAGAACCAGGGATGAGGAACTGATTTGGGTAAGGATGTTAGCTTTGTATTAGCTGTGAATGTGGAAGATGCCGCAATGAAGTTCCTTCTGTCAACGGATTTTTCAAACCTGACACTGGGACCATGAGCCCAGTTCCTGTGATGGACTCTGCTACTGCTTAAAAGAGCTGAGACAACTGCGCTGCCCAGAACCGCTGAGGTCAGCGCAGTCAGAGCCATTTCCACAGCCACTGAAGTTTCCAACAAACCACTAGACTCAGACTCTAGAACTTAAAAGTTTGCAAACTCACAAAGCTCTGACCTAGATACTCCATCTGCTCAAACATTATAGACTTGGTGACCCTTCCAATAGAGATAGATCATTACTATCACTTTTTTTTTATCAATTACTAGATTTTGTTTAGGGGTTGTCAATTTTGTTTAATTATGTAACAAAGAAAATTCAATTTTGGTCCTCAAATCAAGAGGGCAGATACTCAACACATACTAATGTGTGAGTAAAACATGGCCTAGAGCAGTAACCTTGAAATATGCAGACACACAACATGCCAGAAAACTATCTTCCTAATACCTGTTCTAAACAATTAGTATATGGTAAATAGCATGGGTTACATCTGTACTGTTTTCAGTGGAAATGATTCTAAAAGCTATTACCCAGATCAGTGCAGTACCAGTTACTGCCTTCAGTTAGCAGCACTAGTAATGGCTGATAAACGAACTACTCCTTGGCAGGCTCCTCTCGGTCCCTCGGGGCCGCTTTCCCAGAGGGTGCCCGCAACAGAGGGCTGGGTTGCTGTCAGCTCCACACACCTGGACTGGGGCCCCTGTAGTTACACATCTTTGTAAAATACAAGGCTGCCATATACTACATTTTTGAGACCAATAACCCGTGTTTTTACCACCCTAGCACCAATGTAGTTATTTTCCAAATGCTCTAAAATCTGTGCAGTAGATGTGTGTTGTTAGGTTGCACTTTTTTTTTTTTTAATCTGCTTTTCATAATCCACCTCCAGTAGTAATTTACTTTTCAACACTCCGTGTTCTCCCACAAACAGAGAAACCAACTAGAATGTTGGTTTATGCTTTTTGAATATGAATCCTTTGAGTGACATCAAACATTGTTTTAGGACACGCTGGTGTCCCTGTGCCTCCTGGGTCATTCCCTGTTTTCTGTAATATCCCATTGATAACTTTTCTTGCTCTAGAAACATTTGAATATAGAATTCTGTTAATCAACCCCTTTTATTCATCTCTTCTTCCAATGAATACAGATCAAGGATGTTCATTCCACCTTTTGGTTAATTTAGGAGATACAAATTAGAACCGAAAGACAAACCTTGGCTTTTTTTTTTTAAACAACTTCCTCTGTAGTGCCTACTGTTTGCTAACACTTCTGTTTGCAGATACCTTTGGGTGTCTGCCAGAATAGGAGCAACATACTGAGATATGTGGTGAAACCTCAATTGGGAGAATATCTGGATTTCTTTGGTGTTGATTTGTGTTATAAGATCCCCGGTTCTGACAGACTGCTTATAAATATTGTATATGTTCAACATAGGAAATGTTTAATTGCCCACAGAACCCGGGTAATAGGAGCCAGCAGATCTCCCGCTGAACTCGCCCCATCCTGCACTCACACACTGCTGATTTTTTTTCCTTTTTATGCCTCCCACATTCCCACTCAATGAAGACGTTGCATAGCTGAAAGCTAGTCACAGTTCAGATTGGACTGAAACTCATAAATGTGCTACTCCACAGAAATCTGTAATAAAAGGCAAAACATTTATAAGATCTGAGGAGAAGCTTGTGCAGTCTGGGCATCTGCAGCACCAACATGTTACATGGGAGCATTTATTATGTTACTGGGAGACAGTTTGGCCAGAAGCTTTCCAGGGCACCAGAACCTTACTCTGGCAAAACTCTCACTTGTTTTTTCAGCAAGGATTGATTCTAGATGTGCTCATTGAATACTAGATATCCTGTGACCAGAGGAAGATTGAACAACGACTTGTGGGGCAATATCCATGGAATCGGGAAATACTTTCTGCAGTCTCAAAGGAGCTGGCTTCTCATTTCAATTTTGTTGCACTGCAGCTGGCCTTCTAAATCACCTCTTTTCTTAGTCATCAGCCTCTCCCTTGGAAGAACTCTCTGAATTTTATCAAGTCCAAACTTGGACTGACAGCAATGTGAACACTGAGCCATCATAAAGTCCTCATTGTATAACCTGTATGTACAGCACAGGAAATACCCCCAGTCTTTACAGTGGCACTTTGCCAGAGGGTATGAATGATGCATCACACAAGGAACTAGCACTTCGGTTTCACTGGAAGTTAATGCAAGAAATGACTTGATGACTAATAGTAACAATGCTGAAGGAGCATCCTTCAGAGGCTGTAAGACAGCTACTCATCTGACTATCTGAAAAGCTGATTTGAAAGAAGAACTGTGAAATGCTAAAGAAAATATATTTGAAATATTTTCTTTACTGGAATTATGGTGCCTAGTATTACAACTTGTAATCTCGGTAAGACAACTAAGTTAAGCAATCCACAGAAAAATAAATTTATTCCCATGTAGAATGCAGAAATATTATCTTTAATAGAAAAACATTTGTGGATTCCTAATTTCCTTGCATTATTATCTAAAGATTGATTTGGGTTTAGTAAAAGGAATTTCCCAGAAGCTCATAATCCATCTTAATTTCATTAATAGGAAATCATGCTAAAATTTATTTCTCACTGAAAATTTAAAAAAGCCCTCAGACATGAAAGCACTATTGTCTGTTTGAATAGTACTTGCAGTTACTGAAGTCTCCTTGGATTATTTCATATGGGGCAAATCTGTGGTGACGAATATCTAGTTGATTTTGAGATCTTCATGAACTAAATTTATAACAAGACATTCATGACATTTGTACTCTTACAAAGACTGAGCATGACAACTATTATCATAGAATCATAGAATGGTTTGGGTTGGAAGGGACCTTAAAGATCATCTAGTTCCAACCCCCCTGCCATGGGCAGGGACATCTCCCACTAGAGCAGGTTGCTCAAAGCCCCATCCAGCCTGGCCTTGAACACTTCCAGGGATGGGGCAGCCACAACTTCCCTGGGTAACTTATTCCAGTGCCTCACCACCCTCACTGTAAAGAATTTCTTTCTAGTATCTAATCTAAATCTCCCCTCTTCCAATTTAAAACTGTTACCCCTTGTCCTTTCACTACACTTCCTGACAAAGAATTCCTCTCTGGCTCTCCTGTAGGCTCCCTTCAGATATTGAAAGACCACTATAAGGTCTCTCCGGAGCCTTCTCTTCTCCAGGCTGAACAACCCCAGCTCTCTCAGCCTGTCCTCATAAGGGAGGTGCTCCATCCCTCTGACCATCTTCGTGGGCCTCCGCTGGACCCGTTCTATTTTATCTATTTATTTCAGAGTACTTACGTCGATTTATTTATACCTTCATTATAGTATTCAACTTTCAGATAGAATCTCTACATCCCTCCAGAAAGATAAAAGCCTTTGCTCATATGTGCTGTGTGCATTTGCTCTTTTCTTGAAGTAATCTGAAAAAAATAAGAAAGGTGATAGCAACCAGGATGTACTGAGTATGTCAGCTGATAAAGCTGGGCATATTTTTTATGTCAAACATATTTTTCTTCTGTTGCAGTGTTCATTTTTGCCTAAATTCTCCATTCACATAGAGACAAAATATGAGGACAACAAAGGAAGCAATGACAGTGTAAGTATGATGGCGTTTGCAGAATTTCATTTAATCCCTGTAGTTAATGATGGTCTGTATCGGGGGGCTGTAGCCCTTTCAGGCTGGGAAAAGGCCTGATGGGCCTCAAGTGTATGAACCCGCTTGGTGTCTTGTTCCTCAGCAGCTTGTCAGCCTGCAGATTGGCCACTTGCTGAGCACCATGAGGTGAACAATTCGTGCACACAACTTCCCTTCTGCATCTCACATTCTGATGGTTACCTCTCTAAACAACACAATTTACATATATGAATTTAGTTTAAATGAACATTTATGGAGAGTAAAGAAAAGATTGCTCTTTTCGTTTTATTTTTTTGTGTAATTGTATTCCACTTGATCTGTTCCACCTTATTCTCTCTGAGCACAAGGAGATGAATTCAAAGGAGCTGGTGGGAAGAGCAAACAGGAAACTAAACAATGGCCAGAGATGGGAGATCTCAGTAAACAACTCCCAGAGAACAATGGCTGGACTAGTGAGGTGATCCTTTTGGCAATCACTTACCAAAAGTTACAAAGTTCTCAGAGTTAGAGCTTGGAGACAAAAAGGATAATTAGCTATGTAAAGGAAGGGTGGGAGCGAGAGCCAGCAGCTACGGATGGAGAGACGCTCAGGAGCAGAAGGTAGGAGGTCAGTCAGACGTTTCCCTGGCAGGAGCAGAGCAGTCACACAGCTTGCAAGAAAAGGCTAATGTTAGATAAAGCCGAGCGTGTAAAGATTCAACCCATGGATAAATACACAAATAGGTTTCTATATGTTTCAATTTTTAATGCTTTAAACAGTCGTTTGTTGCAGACTTATGAGAAAAAGTTTCTTACAGGTGGGAAATGCAGGTTAAAATGTCTGGAAAATTGATCTGTGACACAGAGACCTAATGAAGGAGTGCTTAAACTCATTCTTGTGAAGGACAAAGGCAGTAAAGCAGATTTTAAGGGGTCTGAGATGCAGAGCCTTTCGGTTTCCAGGGGTGTTCCTCTTGCAGCCTTATTAAGGTTAAGGTATTCTGTTTTCCAGATGGGAGGTACATTTCCCTAAGCGCTTTGGGCCTGCGTGTTAATAAGGCTGACAGCTGTTGAGCTGCTTATGGCAGAATAATTACATGTAAAAGAACAAGGTATAATTTTGAATAACGTTTTTGGCATACATACTCTTTCCCAATGGGAACATGACAGAGATTATGTATTGGTCACCTGATACCAACAACTTCCAGTCACTGCTCCTCTAAGCCAGATCCAGATCGGTGAGAGAGGAAAAAAAGAAGTGTATTACATTAGCAACTACATGAACATTATGTAATTTATGCACTTCTTAATATTCACTTCTGCTTTTTGGCAACGCTTTAATTCAGAGCAAGCCCACACCTTTGGTTTTGGGAGGGTGCAGACTAGTTTTCTGGTACATTCTAACGTCAGCAGTGAGAAGACACGTTCTGTACTGATGCCTAACAGAGGAAGAACTGAAGCTATTTAAGCAGTGAATTTTCAGGTTTTTTTCTGTGTGTCAGCTTTGTGGCTGAAATACTATGAATCAAGCTCTGAAGAGTACCCAAGCAGTGAATTTAAGACGAAAGTAACACAAAGGTAGGATACTCAGCTGATGTAAATCAAAGAATCTCTACTCTGCTGGAATCCATCTCTTCAAATGTAATTTTTACTGGAGTGCCAGTGGGGTAATATTGTATTACCTTTGTATTGAGGTACCCGAGTCACAGACTAGGCAAGTGTTTACCAAGATTAAGAGATTTAATTGACCTTTACTTGAACTGAGGAGGAAAAAGAGAGGGTGAACGAGGGCTGCCTTCCAGCCTGAATTCCCATGATTTTGTAATTCTGACAGCTGTGCTGTTTGCTCATGTGAACACAATAAACCAACGGAAGATCTACAGTTTTTGCTGCTGATCCAGTGCCACCGATCTGGTGACACAGAGGTGTCACTGAGTGAGACAGCACTTAAGTGCTGGAAAGTTAGTAAATACAGAGAGACCTCAGTGAGCTTGTGGAAAAAATTCTGTTAATCCAAACACCTCAGAACTGGGGCCAAGAGTCAATCTTGTTGCTGCTACTCAATGCGCACGCTTAAACCTCTCTTAATAAAATGTGAAGTGTAAGTTCTCCTTCGTATCAGACGGGAATAGATTAAATTTCACGATTGCCCAGTCAGAAAACAGGAAACACAGCATCCATTAAGACCATACAGGTTTTTTGAAATCTTTTAAACTCTGGTCTATTCTTCATTTCCATGCTATCTAATAAAGTAGATATTGATTGTAAAGAGCAATAATTAAATATAAGGATACTAAAGCTAATTCCATTGACTAGTGGAAGAAAGCAATATAAATGCTCTTGGGTTCCTGTTGTCATTTAGCAGGCTGGTATATTATTAGAATTATTTTATTTAGTATGTTGCACTGTCTGGTAAAACTCTGCCTAATTACTGCAATGTATCTTAATGCAAAAGTCCTCATTTTTCTTCCCAATTGTCATGATAGAAGAAACTAGTGAAAGATAATGATATCTACATGGGAAATTGATTTTATTATGTCTTAGACTTTGTCATTATTTTAACATATTTTAAATGTGATTTAAACACTATTGTTCCAATCTCTTAAAGTTTGCACTTGATTTGCACAAATACAAACACTGCCAGAAAGATCAATGGACCATAAAGCCCTTTAGATAAAACACTAATGAAGTATGTGTAGATGGTGGTAGTGCAGTACCAAAAATCCATCCCGTTGTGATTTCTGGTGCTACAGTGCAGCTGATTTTGCTGTGTTGCATCTAGATGTTCACGTGGCAGCTTTCTTCTTAGAAAAAGAGTCAGTGTTGGATGAATGTGTTAGTACATCAAATATTGTCACTGCCACCTTGCAGCTTTGTAGCTTCATTAATAGTGTTAGAAACTAGACCGATGACTCAGGCCATTCAGTGTTTCTTCTACAGGTCTTTTAAAAAGTAAACTTCTTAGTTAAAAGAGAATTTTTATTTTTATTTTATTTTTATTTTAAATTACAAAATGGAATTTCTAAAAATTAGTATGGCTTGTAAAATGTAAATGACATTGTAGGTGGTATCTGTAAGTACATGAAAATATTGCTTCCCTCTTGCATCTTCAGCTGCTTACGTAAGTCAAGTGGGAGCTGCTGGGGAGAGGGAGGTGCAGGTGCCACAACAGAGAGCTTCAGTGAGCACACACCAGCCAGAAAAGTGCATATTAATCACTCACTGCACACTTTTTTCCCAGAAGAAAAGTTAGCCATTAGGGAATTTGAATGTAGAGGTACAAAGTCTATATTTTGAATATTAAAAACCTAAGTTAAATACGAGAGAATTCTTAAGGTTATCTAATTAATGAAACAGTCAGAAATCACAGGCAGGAGTGCTGTAAGTTACTGCTTGTTTGTGGATAAATTAGTCTGTGGTTTTCATGAGCAGACTTTGTTAACCTCTTTTAACAGACTATTGATTGGTCAGTATTTATGTCACATAAGGCTAATTTTATTCTAGATGATCTCAGTTTTCCCTCTAGCTCTATTCTTACAATTTCTGTGTACACAACAGACACACATGTTGTTTATTTTTAGTGTTCTTGGGGAATGCATCAACCTAGGCTTTCTGCAGATAAGAAAGGATCCACCACATGGCTCGAGCAGATACTGTAATCAATGCACAGTGATCTTGTGCACTGTGGCTCCGTGTCGGTTCTTACATGCCACAGGCTGGTCCTGCTGAAAATTTCTAAAAGGCAATCTGTAGTTGAAGGTAAAGCAAAGGCAAAGTGAAGGCAGACACTGTTCAAGCAAATCACTGAGTCACAGAGACATTTCCATTTTCTTATTTGTTGCAGAAGGTTTATTATATTTGACTGGATATCATTGGTTTGTTTTGGTTTTTAGTCACAGAATTAATTCCTGATATTATTTAGGCAGTGAATTTTTGTCATCTGATAGCAACTGGGGAAAGTAAAAAAGAACAACTAAAAATAATCCCATAGTTGTCACTAATGGAAATTCACTGTATGTAAAACTTAACAGTACCTTGCTCTTTGTAAGCATAACATTTTGCTCTGGAAAACTCAATGGCTGGATCTTCATTATTAAAGAATAACAAGCAAGGTCTTAAAATAGTGTAGTCTTTCTTTTTGTTAAAGGGCCATGATATTTTAATAAATATATTTATTTTTTATATATTTTATATATTGTATATATA
>JAHREE010000253.1:212380-254387 GCA_033628505.1 Tringa tobata | reverse complement strand
ATATATAATATATATTTATATTTATTTATATTTATATTTTATATATTTTATATATTCATAATATATTGATATTTTAATAAATATATTTATTTCTTAAGAATAACATTATTCTTAAGAGTAATGAAGGTATGGAGTAAAGATTTCAAGTTAGAGTTATATTTCAAGATGACAAAGTATGGGCATCATTGGGCACATTTTTGTGAGCATGTGTCTCAGTAATGCTCATGAAGTCATCACAGCTACAGCACTAATCCTTCATCAATCAAGAGAGAAATATATTATCAATGTTTCTTGCCTTTCAAAGATAATATAGAGTAGAAAATGCGTGTTTCAGAATGGCCATTTGCCAAAATGAAAACAAGGGGTAGTTCTGTAGTCCATATAGTTATAAATTAACACCAGTATCATGTGACACATTAATAGCTTGAGCATGCTGAAACCAGCCAGCGAACAGCAGGTATTATTTGATGGGCAACCTATCTAAACTGCAGTGCCATCATTTAAAGTTACAAAATCCTTTCCTGGCAGTGAGTTCTAATTCTGCAGCCCTACAAGTAACAGAGTATTCAGTATTGGAGCATTCATTATATTTCATCCTTAATGGATATTTCTCAAGTGTTTGTTGTGAAATGTTTGATTAAAGTACAATAAATGTTAGGTACGAGCAGCTAAGAAGCAAAGCTGTTTCTGGTTTTAATCTCTTCAGGGTGTTTTTTTTTTCCCTATTTTTGTCTCCTATCTTAGTAATGTGGAACTGGGTTGTAACAAACTTCAATACAGCACATGTAAATTAATGTGAATTCACTATTTAAGGAAACTGCTGTGAATACTGATTTCAGCTGCAATGGATTCAGCTGTGCCCCGGCTTAGCCTCACTGTGCTACAGGATATTGTTCTGTACATTCTCTAAAGGGTTGCTGGGGATCACTGCAAAATATATCAAAATCAAAGCCAGGGTCACTTCTAGGGATCATTTTATTTGCACCAGAACCTTTTCTGTATGATGGCATTGAGTATCTTGTCTCCTGTATAATCCAGGCAGAAATACTGGCAAAGAAGCAGAGAGGTTAGCTTAAAACTCCTTCTGTGTGAAGAGCTCTCTTTTTGTTGAACATAACTCCAAATAGTGTGTACCAAGCACATATGGCTATTGCAAAACATAAGATAAGGCTGGTACTGACAGAGAGTGTGAACAAGTAATGTGTTTGTGCCTCTACTTTTTTATTTTTCTAAATGAACTACTGAAGTCAGTTAGTAAATCTAGCACTTGAAATCAATGTGACTTTGAAAAAACTAATCCCAGTAAATATTATTGTCAGTGGTCTTGAAAGCACAGCTACTTTGACACAATTACATGAAAATACATTTCTCTGTTCAGAAAGTACAAATCTATTTTATAAGAGATGGAATAACAGAGGAGTCATGACATGGAGATAAAAAGGAGGAGGGAACAAGGCTGCAGATGAGTATTGAACTGCCTTTGTGCGTTGCCCTCTGGGGCAGACTGATATTCCCATGGCATTCAGGGAGCCAAATTTACTGCTCTCAGGGAGAGATTCAACCTTTTTCACAGGACAATTGCTCCCAATTATCTGTGTCCACATATATAGTTTTAGCCAGTGAACAGGTTGAAATTGGTCAATTCCTGTAATCTCTGCCCAGGTAAATCTCAAAAGTAAATTAGCGGACTTGGGGGTATCTGAGGTTGGAACGTGACTTGTAGAAAAGTTATACACTCCATTCTCCATGGATGAAAAAAACCAACCAAACAAACAAACAAAAAAAACCCAAACAAAACAAAAAAAAAAAGAAAAAGCTTATTCTTGCAGTCCTTACTGCAGTTATACCTCTGGCTTTCACACACTGCAAAATGTAGATTTAAACCATCCTACAACTAATGGATGTGTATGTATTCTAGTCACTGAAAGCACTCATCATCATACAAATTGCTCAATACCGGCAAGTTGCAAAGCTAGACTACATTTCAGAAATGGGAGAAAATACAGAGAAAACCCCAAAGCATCAGTGAAATATCAGTATTTGAATTAAAAAAGGAGCTTATATGTTGCAATTATGCATCTAAGCTCGGGGACTTTTCCAGCTGCAAACCAGGTTAGCTGCAGTGACTGGCCATAAAAGATACATTTTGGATTCACTATATGTGAATGAGGTTGAAGCCAGCAACGTAGCCTTAAGAGAGAATAAAAAGAAGAAAAATGGGAAAGCAGCTTGTAGAAAAAAGATATTAAATTAGTTGTTGACTTACCATTGTCTCACAACCTGACTTTCTGTTCTGGGTCTGTCTACAAGGAAAAGAGAAGTCACCAGCAAAGGATGTGGTAGGACATGCCATTCTAGGGCATGAGGAAAATGAAGGAAAGAAATTTAAATACACCAGCACTTATATTTCTGTAGATCCTGTGTGATTTTTCTTTCCTGAGTACTAGACTCAGAGGTTTTTTTGAATTTTTTTGCCAAAAGAAACTATTGACAGTTGAAAAGATAACACAACTAAAACCTTTCTTCCATTTTTTTTCTAAATAAAGATGAGTTTTCTTTACTCTTAGAAAGTGGCAGTGTATACATGCTGCAAAAAAGCTATCACAACCTGCCACCAAAAGAAAACCCAAAACCCACAGCAAACAGGACGCTTCAGCCTGAATGTTACTGTTTTTCATTTGATTGTGTGTTTCAATATCTATTAATTACTTGGCTTCCAAATGTAAAGCCTGTCCAGTTCTTTCCAATATAATATTTATTACTCTGCCTTCAACATCATCTCCTTAAGGATACAGATTGTTCTCACCATTCATTTTCTGCACATTTGCAAATACAGTTGCACAGATTGGGAGCCCTATGCTTCTTTCCATAGCCTTTAATCTCTTCCTTTAAAACTTTTAAATTTCTCTGGCCTCTTTGATCACAAAAGCAATAAACCCATCCTCCCTACAGGTTTTAAGGCAATCCCAGATTATGTGGTGAGGGGAGGCAATAAAAGAATTAGAGCTAAGCAAGAAATCAGTCTTGTTCTCTAATGACTTCTCATTTTCTCCTGCTGATAGAATGAGAAGATTAAATCTCTCTCTGCAAATCTTCTGAGGAAAATCTGAGAAGGGGAAAAGCATAAATGATTAGACAAGAGCTTCTGCTGGCAAAGGGAAGGGAGAATGTCATTCCACAAACTTCTGGAATGGGGAAGATGGTCAGAGAGAGCCTCAGCAGCAAAAACCACAAAGTTGAAATGGTTGAAATTTCTTCCTGGCTTGACAGATTGGCAAAGGCATCTGTCATCCCTGCTTCTGTCTAAGCACTTTAAAGAGACAAAAAGAATTTAAAACTGTATTGCTTAGAGGTGCAATATGTGAATCCAGCCCGTGACAGCGCAGGGCACATATCTTCAGATAAGATACTGGGTAATAGTCCCCATTTATGTCCTTGCAAACGTGCAAAGATACACATGAGCTTAAATTTATTAGGCTTGTACTTAAACTGTGTACTGATTCAGAGTCCCAGTTTACCTGGTAATGTCCATTTAAGAGAAATCTCCATTATTTTATTTAAAGCTCAGAGATTATGGTGAAATGCATCTTGTTCCAGAAATAGTTCAACTGATTTCATCAGGGACTGCTCTGTGTATCTGAATTTGTTTGGGAAAAAAAGCAAGTGAGGAAGCTTATAAAAAGCGACCTATAGTACAGATATATATAAAACACAACAATTATTTTTTTAAAATGTACCTCATTTCAAAGAAAGAGCACTATAGAGGAAGGACCTCTCAGCTCAAATTTGTTCAACTAATCAACATATTTTTTTGCAAAACAGGGATTGTAGAAGGAAAAGAAGCACAGAAATAAAACCAGCCTGGAGTTTCCCTTTGTTCTGTTCTGCGGCTTCAGCCCTGTTAACATTTAGGATCCAGTTCAGTCAGCACCCAGTGTTGCTCATTGTATTCCAATCCTGTTAACTACCGAGACTAGTTAAAATTGTAGAGTCAAACTTCAGCTTTTCATTTATTTGAATTATGATTTCTCGAGCAGAGTACTTACCAGCTTGTTCCTTGTAGTCCATTGCTCTCTTTGAATGCTTTACACAGGCAGCTGCATTTCTTTCAAAAATAATAAAGTAGCATTCTTGTTACTGAATAATTGCTGGCATTTCATATTTTTAACTGTTCCTCTAGGATATAATGAAATGAAATTAACAGAGAGTTCACTACATTTATTTAAAAAAAAAATTAAAAATTTATGCTTCCTGGAAACCTCAGCTATAGAACATTGTGCCCCAAAGGAAGAAACACATTGTTGGCTCGTTGCTGCTCTTGACAGCGTATGCACAGCTTCCCCGCATTCTGTGGCACTGATTCATGATAGCCTTTTAGCTAGTCCCTCTTTCCAAGCCCCAAAATCATGAGTAGAAATTTATTGCAGACAAAGCAGGAGTCACATGGGTCAGTAAGATGCCTAAATAATTAAATTATGGGCACAGGCACAGAAGTCTACTCGCTGCAGATGCAAATGACCTGCATTTTCAAAATATACCCGTCATTTGCCTTGCATAGAACAAGAGACTTGGTGTTCAAAACCAGGTCCTAAAGGATTAAAATGAAAATAAGCATTATGTGTGCACAAATGGTTAGTGGAAGTTTCCAGCCCCCACTGAGAGCACTTCAACCAAAATTTTGGTTCTTGGTATAAGAGCAGCTCCACCTCACCAGCTCCCGTGACACACCTGCATGTTATTATTGTCCCTAGAGGGAGAGGGTTAGAAACATCCAGAGTCCAGCTTTTTTTACAGAGTGATTAGAGAATTAAATAAAAACCAGTCCTAGTTGTTGACTTTACTGTTTGTGACCAAAGTCTCCATTCCAAAAAATGATAGGAAGAAGAGTGGTGTGAGCAGTAAGTGCTGAACCAGGTGTGTTACATTTAACAGGCTGCTGTCTCTTCCTCCACCATAGTGGATTGTTTCCAAAAAAGTCTGTGGCATAATTCATTTAAACTGATCTTAATCTTGCTTAGGAACACCTTGCTTATACATGATCCTGAGGACACTCTTTTCCTTCCCTCTGGTGTCCACAGTAGGTTAGAGAATGGGACTGTGTCCCTGCAGAAACATCAGTCTCACATCAGAAGCTGTTTGGGTGCAATCATAAAATTATATTATCATTGAAAATGGCTTGTAAGCATTATTCCAGGGGGATTTTATAAGGGTGTTGCTCTGTTACAGTGTTGATTTTCTTTAACTCTTGCAGATATTTGACAAAGAAGCGAAAGATCTGGAGCGAGAAGTCTGCTTTATCGATATTGCCAGTGATGAGATTCCTGAGCGCTATTACAAAGAATCAGAGGTAAGAGACAACTTGATTGTGAAACGGTGCAGAAGGGAATGTAGGATGCTGCAGGAAAGCCTTGAGATGAATCGCAACAGTTTTATTGTTGTTTGAAATCTTGCTGGTCAGTAGTATTTGAAAAGCTTTCAGTTAGAGGGGAAAGAGATAGCAACCTCTCTGTCTAGATTGCCTGACGCTTCCTTTTGCAGATGAATCCTCCAACCTTTTGAAAGGCTCTCCCAGCCTTATCAGAACATACCCTCTACCATACCTTTGCTATTCAGCTGAATTCGTTCAAAGAAGAAAAGAACTTTTCTTTGAATCACAAAGCTCAGCTGTTTGCAGGTTTGAGCAGTTTTAAACATTACTGTGGTCCTCATCTGCGTCCTGCCCCAACTAATAAGTCACATGAAGTGTCTAAGCCCAGGCAAAGGGCAGAGGTGCTGCAGTGTGAACAGGGTGACACACAGTCGCTTAGGGGGTAACCGTGACACAAGACCAAGAGGGACTGAAGCATTCTACATGCTGCAGGAAACCTGCCAAAAAGCATCAATGGCAGCAGACACAGTAACTCTCTTAAAATTCCCTTGAAAATTGCTCCCATGTATATTTGATAGTGCACATCTCTGAAGACAATGTTTCTTTTAGGTCAATGCAATTCCCTGCTTTGAAATCCGCAGCTCCCATGCAAATGAAGATGAGGTCTCAATGTTTTAACCTCACACAAGAAAAATGATTCACAAAAAGTAGCTAAAGAGGAGTGATCAGATCCATGCTTGCATTTAATTTTGGAGATGATTTGCCTCTGGAGCCAAGTATATATTTATAGTTGGCAATGAGCACGGCAGCTGTTTGACTATACAAAACAAGACTACATGATCATTTTTAGGACAGAAAATGAAGACTTGCCAATGAATACATTTCTATACCATAGGAGACATGATTTTCAGAATGAAAAAGTCAGGCACTTGTTACCTTCCATTTAAAGATCCTATTTCACATTTTATGTATGAGTTATAAAACAAAATTGGGTCTACAATAGAATGAAAAGTAATTTTATTAGTTTCCTTGGATAATGAAACCCATCTGTTACGTATGAAAATTATATAACACCTCATGAAACAGCTTATTGGTCCCATCATCTTCTCTGAACTCCGAGGTCTTCTGGTTCCATTTAGGAATGGCTGCTGCCATTGAACGGGTCAGCATTTGGCTATGTTTTAAAGAAATCATGTGAGATTTTTCATCTCAGTGCGTGCACTTCTAGAAACTGTAAACACAAAGGTAACATCCAGCTTTTCAGCTTTGCTTCCCATTTTTAATAGCCAACTATTAAGCATAATTTCCATAGGATTTATCTTACGGTATAAAAAAACAGCCTCACGTTAAGTGAGAAAATAATTTCAGAGTCTTTGTGTTGTTATTTAAAAGGCAAATATAGAGATCTGATTCCAAGCAAAATGGAATTTTATGTGGGTTTAAACAACAAAAATAGCCCAGCACCTTTTGCTTTTTCTGTACTGATGGATGATTTCTATGTTGGCTACCAAATTGTGTTTCAGAATTCATACAAAATAATAACACCTTAGCAATTAACTGTGCACATACTGTAATTGATATTGAATTAATAATAGTTGAATTCAGTATCTGCCAAAGTTTACAAACTATGGGGGCTTTATGCTGCCATATGATGAATATGAAGCCAAATTCCCATTTCTGATGAGGTCTCTTACATAATGTAGGGACTATAAAAGACTTTTGATGTTTGTAAATGTAATTTCCATCTGTTTTCAATCACAACAGCATAAAAATGTAACTCTATATAAATGAGAAACAGTCTGTGTTTTCCAAATAATAGTTTCAGACGTAATTGAAAACCATTTACTGTAAGCTTTAGAAAAGTATTTTAATTACACCACCAACAACAATTTAGCGGCTATTAGATCATTTAGTCTGAATTGCTACAAAGTTTAAAGATTAAAAGTGAAGCACAATCCTCAGGATTTAAGAACTAGATCCCAAAGGATAAGTGTTCTGACTACTATCCAGAAAGACTAATGAGAATGGGTTTAACTTCAGGCATGTTGGTAATAGCTTCATTTCAGTGGATCTCTCATATGCTTAAAATTAAGCAAGTTCTGTGGCAGGGTCAGCCTACTTAGCAGGTCCTAGAAATGAGCTTTAAATTTATTTTACATCCTGATGAAAGTGCATCCCTCTTGAGTTAAAATCATACTTCTGTTTTTAACAGCAAATGTCACCATTTAGTTGTATTACTGTATATTAGAGTTAACTTAAATAATTTAAACCTTTTACATAAAACTTCACCTGATTGCTCTTTGCTAGTGCTAAGGAGCCTGCTTGTAAGCCCTGACTTCTGATATGATCAGACAGCACTAATTACAGAGTTGCTATTAAGCTAGTATTTGAGATTTATGTTATTTTTAACTTTAAAGTGCTCAGTCATCTTTCATTGGGGCAATATCATTAGTTTTTCAAAGTCATCTGTATGAAAAGCCCCTTTCTACAATGTAACTGCGACATTTCTTTGAGTTAGTGTATCAAATAACTCATTGATTGTAACAGAATGAACGACAGCAGCTTTAGTGGTGTTTTCCTCATTTATATAAAGAAGGTTGTGCTACACTGAGAGCATCAACAGAGGTACCAATATTGCAGTTGCCACAGGACAGGTCAGGAGATGTCCAAGGGACCCACCGCATCAGGCTCAGCACAAACAAGTGAAACAACCATTCTCTGCTCCCTAGCACCTCTGAGCTAAAAACTATTTTTCAGTTGCCCTGAGATGAATCTTATAAACATATCCTTCCATTGTAACTTACATAATAATGATTCACACATGAAGAGACAAAATGTATAAAACATCTTCATATGTGTAAGATTCCATTTGAATTGCAGAGCTCATTTTGACTTGTGCTGGTACTTGATCGAAAAGGAAGTGTGTTGCGTGAAAATGTCATGACAGTTGAAGGAAAAATTACTGAATTCAATTTTGTACATATCTGCTTTTTCTCTCCTCTTATATATCAAGTAAAATTAAAAAAAAAAAAAAGTTAGCTGAAGGCTTAAGGAGAGTTGTTGTTGTTTCACTGAGGAAAGCTTTAAAGAGACCTCTGCAAATCATACTAAGTGATGTCTTGACCAGAATCATCCCAGTGATTTCAGTTCCCCCAGGAATCATAGAATCATAGAATTGTCTAGGTTGGAATGGACCTTTAAGATCATCTAGTCCAAGCATCAACCTAACTCTGAAAAAAAAACAAAACCAAACAAATGAAAAAACCCCAACAAACCAAATCAAACCACCTCAACCCATCAGTAAACCATGTCACTAAGCACTATGTCAACCATCTTTTGAATACCTTCAGGGATGGCGCATCAACCGCTTTCCTGGGCAGCCCATTCCAATGCTTAATAACCCTTCCAGTGTAAAAGTTGTTCCTAATATCCAATCTGAACCTCCCCTGGCACAACTTGAGACCATTTCCTCTTGTCCTATCACCTCTGACTTGGGAGAAGAGACCGACCCCGACCTCTCAGGGAGGTGTAGAGATTGCTGCTGTCAGTAGTTGCCCCTGTAGAAGACTGGAGGAGGTAAAACTGCAGCAATTCTGGATATCCCAAAGCAGATGAGTCAGTGTTAACTTAATAACGATCCACAAACGTCACTGTGAGGTAGCCACTAGGGTACTTACCAATGCTGCCACATCTTAAATATAGCGCTTTTTACAAGCATGGACCTAAAAATCCTTACACTTTTAAGATGTTTAAATGTGAGGTGCCAAATTGAGAAAGCTTGATTCTAGATCCAAGCAAACAGGTTTGCCTGGTTTTCTGTGAGGAGTCACATACGTTTCCAAATCTGAACTACATATTACATGGAATACAGAATTTTATATTTCCGTGTAAAGAATGTAGAAGCCTACAGGTAAGAGTAGTTACCTGTGATTTCCTTGTGACTTTACCATCAATGAATACGTATCACCAGCCATCATGTATTTCCCATATAGACATATATATTTATCGGAATTATAGAAAAGAATAAAACTGAGCTCTGCTGAAGAGTGAGGGCCTGGAGTGAATCATTCCCTGAAATGAAACATTTACTGTAGATGTGAGCTACTGAGCAAAATGTTCTTTGCCACCATATTCAAGTTCTCAAAATGAACAGTGTTTCATTTCCTGTTTATGACAAAGCAGTTGAGAGTTGGACAGATGGAATAAACTTTTAAAGTTGCCTCCAAACAGAAAGATTTCATGCAGCTGCCGCAGTGTTCTGCTTCAATTGCTGTCTTTTTTGGCTTGAACACAGCTGCACTGTAATAGGTCCAGCTTAGATACTACTGTCCAGGTGTTCTCAGAATAACAAAACCTGGTTACAGAGCCAGAAAATTATGGTCACTGAAATAATTCAGCTGCCTCAGTCACCACAGTGAATGTGTGCAATGTGTCAGTACAGGGCACAGCAAAAACAGATGAAAATTTCCTTTTCCTTACCAGCTCCACTTGTGAGCTTACGTAAAATCTGGCTGGATTATCATATTTTAACACCTCAGAACTGTCCCAATATTTAAAATTCTGAAGTATTTAGCTGGCTCTTCCAGAAAATACATTTTAATGGAAATTCAAAAAGAGAAAAAAAGTCTTTAAGAAATGACTCCACATAACTCTCTATAGTAGCATCTTTAAATCAACAAATCTTTCCAGAGCCCTAGCTACATAAGCTGAAATCCAAAACCTAGTAGCTACAGCCGATGATGAAATGCCAGATCACATGTATTAAAACCATGAAGGATTGGTTCTGCAATTCAAGATCAAACAAGTTGGTCTTCAGATCCCCCTTCAAGGGGAAAAAAAAAAATGACTGCATTTCAAAAGCACAGTGATGGAATATATTGCAATAGGAGTCTGAAAAAAATGAATCCCTGCATTGAAAGGAGGGAAGAATCTTTGTTTCTGGACATCTGAGTAGCATCTAGTCAGAGAATAGGGTACGTGGGGTAACAGGATGCACTTTTGCCTCTGGAGAACATATTAGGCTGGGGCATCTTTTCCCATGCTAAAATGGCCCTACAACCAGCAAGTAATTTTCAAGACAAATGGGTGACAAGGCCAACAGGACGTTCCCTGCAGACTTCCAGCGTACGGACAAAGGAGGTGGTGTCAGCTGCAGAAGAGTATGGCATCTTCAGATCATGCCTGATGCCATGGCAAAGCTAAGGGAAAGCATCCCCATTCGGATTCTGAAGTTTTCTTAAACAATGAATGCATTTAATTATTTAAGTAAAAAAATAACATTTCAGAAAAGGCAACATTGCAACAACCCAGTGCAATATTGTCGACACATTGGTGTTTGTCTCCTGGAAAGGGGGTTACAGTTCCATGTCTGATGCCTGTGATGCCTGCAGGCCATGAGAAATGTTAAGTAAATAAATGCTAAATGCTAAATAATGGAATCTCCAACAATAAGCATGTTGAGCCAGGACATGGCCTAAGCAAGAAACACTGGGAGAGTTTGAAACCACATCCGTCACACTAGGGCTTTTATTTTATTGTAGCTTTACACTGTATTCTCAAATAAGCCCAGCTCATGGGTAATGCTGTTTCTGCTATGTTAGCAGAAGTGCTATTTTTAAGTCACTCTGCACCTGGCAATAATGTACTGCAAATACAGAGTAGGTTTTGCTCCTCTGTAGCAAAAGGATTTGCGAGATGGGCCTTCCTAATAAATTGTGTCTGATAAAAGAACGAGAAGGTTATTTAAACAAAAAAAAAATTAGCTATGCCATTACATTTCAAACAGATTGAGGATTTTGCCAGTAGATAAACTGAGGGGAAAATAGTGAATAGACACAGTATTCTGTTGATGATGCCTTCTCTAGAAAGGAAGGCATTGGTGGCTAAAAGCAAAAATAAGGCACGCACAAAAATAATGATCTAAATAATTACAGAAATACAGGGTCAGACCAAAGATCAGCTTGTCCAATTTCCAGTCACTGACCAAAGTGTTTCAAACCCACATGTGCCACAGTTCCTGCCTAGAGAGGAACTCTAGGCCCTTCATTCTAGCCTGGTCCCCTGTGTATGTTTTGCCAATCACAGTACCTTTCACAGGAAGAGTAAAGAAGGGCCACAAGCTGGTACTGGCAGATGCTCAGCACTTCCTCCTGGGGTCTGGAGAGATGTGAGCCTGGCACATGAGTCTAATTTGTTCTGTCTGACTAACTAAACCAGTGAGCTACAGCATGGAAAGCAGGAGGGGCAGCAGTGCTGTGTACCAATAGTATTTCTACTTGGATTTACCATAAAATTATCATCCCTTCTTCATTTTATTTTTCAGAAGGAACTTATATACTTGATTCCAGGCTGTGAATCTTAATCTGGCAATTTGAAGCCATGAGTTGGGTACATAAAATCATTCTGGGTCGTGGCTTTCATGTCAAAGTTCTCATTGGCTTCAGTGGGCTGTGGATGAGACAAAGATTAGCTGTCCTGATCACACCAAGGTCCTTGTGGTGTGGTATGATCCCTGGGGCTGTGACCAACAGCAGAGGCCCAGGAAAGGTGTAAATATATGCAAAATACAGAGATAAATACACAGATTCTTCCTCTAAATACTTTCTTGTATGAACCATAGTACAAGCAATCGCTGAGCCAGAATTTGTGTTTTTCTAGAATAGTCCAAATAATTTTGAACATCTAATTTTTTAGTATTTGGATAAAAAGCCCAGTGATGATAGTTTTACTGATGCTAACAACCTCACCCTGAGGTTAAAATCTCAAGATCACTTTGCTTAATGTTGTTGTGTATCTCATGTCCCACTGCTCAGCTTATACACAATCTTGGCATTTCAGCTCACCTCAGCAAGCCCTCCGTAAAATCTTTAACGTCTTGATCTTTCATACAGCAGTCTGGAAATCAGTTCCTCTGAATCCTTCCTGTTTCCCGGCTTCCATTCATCAGTCTACAGTTTTATAGTATCACCATGTTAGTGTTTTCAGAAAGGCAGGAATTTCCATAAAAGCTATTAGCTACAAGTTGCCTGCACTGTCCGTCATTGCCTGGCTCTGCATGTAACACTCTCCAGCCAATGTGTGACTAAGCATCACATCCTTCAAGAAAAATGGACATGATTAAGGGAAGCCAAGGGATGGTGCCATCTCTGGGCGCTGGTAGAGGAATTTTCTGGTAGGAGTGATGTCATGGATCAGTTGCACTGCAGCAGGCAGATTATTTGGGGGCGACCAATTTAAGAATGCTTTCCACTGTGAATCCCCTTGTCTGCTGGGTTAACTTCACAAAACCAAAACAAACCAAAGCAAACCCCTGCTTTCACAGCGTTGAGAGGGTTCTTGCAGTTTGAAGGAGACACAAGTTTTGTGTATGACTGAGCTTTCATGCAGGGCAGCTGCCCATTATTTAATTTTTATTTATAAATTTTGAATACTTGATACTGACTCAAATTCATTACATTAAATCCCTTGGTACTGCATTGCAGTTCTTCCATTATAGGTCTGGTTATTGCTGAAGGGATATAAAGTACCTCTGCATAACACTCAGTATTATTAAAATGCGTATCTGAGATGCTTAATCAAGACAAGGGCTCCATCACACTAGCACGAGTGTGTGTAAGAAACAGTAGACCCTTCCTTACATTAAACTATTTGCCTTTAATTTTCTTTTTTGCCCTTCTGAATATCGTGTCTTAGTTCTTCCCTCTTGATTTTTTCTTTTTATTTTTGTTATTATTGTAATATTGATTGCTTCAGGCAATAATCAGTTATAAAACAACTCTTTCAACCAGAAACTATCTAGATTGGTCTGAGGTCAAGCTTTATTGAGTGGGAAGATTGGCAATAGCATGTGACTGGGAGTTGTGCTATACAGTGCTGTATTGCTCTGATATATGATGACGCGGAATTGTTTTTTATGGTTATTTAACATTGAAACCTTATTATACTGTGAGCTTAAAGTTTCTATTTAGAAAAGAGTATGTCAGCAATAAAAGCAATGACTTTCACAGAGGAGGAAGACTATCACCTCATTAGAGCTTTGTAAAGAAGCTTTAATGACACATCTTTGGTTTATGGATAAAATCAGAAGCCAAGTCAGGAGATAACTAAACATTAGAAAAAGGGAACGCTGAATGGCATATAAGCTCACAGTGAGTGAAAGAAAATTAAGATCAGATTTGTCTTATTGATTTGTTAGTTTTTCTTCTGATTGTCTTCCACTTAGCACATAATTTACGCACATACTTAAATACATATTTAACTGCTTTTGCAACAAATGATGGATTTATAAGGTCTTCCCGGATCTTGGCCTTGGGGAAGGCAGCACCAACGAGCACGAGTAGTTATTCTTGAAGACACATTTTAGAAGCTCCACTACGAATTTACTGAGACTACATTCTTGAAAATCTATGTTTATCCATTAATTATTTCTATTTAAAGATGTAATCGGCAGGATTGGACATAAAGTGAGATGGAATTATACGGAAAATGACACTTTGATAGATAAAACTGTATCTTGTATGGATAAAAGTACACCTTAACAATGAACTAATGTCCTTATTGGTTTTTTGGTCTTGCTGTTGTAATTTCAACAGCAATTTACTTGATTTTTCCAGTTAGTAAAAGGAGACAGAATTTAAATTAGTCACTCGGTGTTTTGCCCAAAGATACCATAACTTAGCTGTAGCCAGAGATGGCTAAATGGGAGGAGTTTCATGGTGAGCTGCCGACCTGGAGATACAAATTCACTTAAAATTGAAAATGGCATTGTCAGGGTCACATCAGCATCAATGTGTCACAGCCCACATTGGAGAAGATTTCAGGAAGACAGACATGGATAGAGAGTACAAGTAAGTCACACCGAGGGAGCTGTGACTTGAAAATCAAGCTCTGAAGAAACAACACTTTTTTTTTTCCGAAGGCCATAAATAACACTTGGAGTGCATTGTATTATAATAACTTGCAATAACATATTTTCCTATAGCAGAAATATCCTAGGTGATATGATTGTCAAGGCAGCTGCAGGAATATGCTGCCATCGATTCACTGGCTGTTGGATAAAAGACAGGATTTGATTTTAGTATATCCTAGTGCTTATTTATGTCAATTTCATATTATTTTTCATAATGTTTATTAGCATGTTTTCATATTTTATGTCTCATTGCTTTAGCAAAATGTAAAAACGGGACTTACTCCTGCATTTCTCAGTATGTTTTCTTTGTTTTGCAGGATCCTAAATACTTCAAATCACAGAAGACTGGGAGAGGCCAATTAAAAGAAGGTTGGAGAGAGACCCATCAGCCAATTATGTGTTCCTACAAACTTGTGACTGTGAAATTTGAAGTCTGGGGACTTCAAACCAGAGTAGAGCAATTTGTACACAAGGTCAGTGAAAGAGGAGCTGTTTCTTATCCTTCACGTAAGCAGAACTTGAATATTACCCTGCACAGGAAAGCAGCTATGGCTGTGTAGAAGTGAGGGAGCTCAGCCACATCTGTTTTCACACCTCTCTCAAGGTCTGAAAGATCTGGAGCAGAGCCAGAGGGTTCATCTCCAGGTATAAACTTGACAAAACCTGGAGCTACTCAGGTCTAAGGCTGAGAAAAACTAACAGTAACATTTTCAGTACTTTGATAAATGTATGAGCTAAAGTATTTATGAGTATACATGAGAATCATACATGGAGTAATGATGTGCAGAATTTCTTACAAACAGGTAGTGCGAAAGTTTTCCAATCAGTCTACTTAAAAATTAATTAATGAATGGCATAACAGCCATATTTTTCAGAGTATTGACCTTCCCCATGTTTAAAAAAACTAACAAAGAAAAAGAAGAGTTCCAGAACGTCTAATTGGCCAAAGATTAATGGATTCTGTACACATTCCCATATGGCTTCCCCTGCTAGTCAAAGCCATGCTAATGTGATCCAGCGTTGGCAACAGATCCACTTCAGCTGGGAGGCTGGACTACAAGACCTTCAGACCCAGTGTGTCTGACTCTCTAAGGCATGTTCTTTTAGACACAAAACTGTCAGAATATTTTTCACTCTAAATCATGTTGAAAGCCAACAGTATTGCTTTTCTAAAATGTTTTGCTACTGCAGAGGTATTTGACCCTTTCCTTGTTTCACAGGTGGTCAGAGACATACTACTGATTGGGCACCGGCAGGCTTTTGCCTGGGTTGATGAGTGGTACGGTAAGTATTCTCCAAATTTAGCCCATTTAAAAGGGCTGCTGCAAAGCTTATGACAGTTAACAAGAGATTTCCATTTGCTTTCATGGACTGTCAGGTCCTAGTATAAATTGTTCATGAAAAAGATGGCACCATGTTCAGTTGCTCTGGAACATACGGAGCTCAATTTCAGCAGGTTCTTTGTGACAGAAGCAGGCTGTATTTTAGGCACCAGTAGGCAGCATACAGGATGCCTTTACATCCCATACATCCCAGAGTATGTGCAGCCGTCCCCACACCCCGCATTGTGGGCAGAGAGAAGCTGCCCCTGCCAAGAGTCATCTATATGGAGAACCACATGCAGGTTTGAATAAAGCTTCTTATTCAGACTGCATTAACATGCAGGCATTTCCATACTGCAGACTCCTAGGGCCTCTGATCCAACACCATTTCAGCTTTTTAGGAAAGTTTTAAACTGTTAATATGGATTGCAATAAAGAAAAGATGGAGCTCTAGTGTCCTTTCCCAAAAATGAATATACATGTAAAACCTTCTGGGTCTGATTCAGCAGCTGCATGCAAAAACTGCTTGGAATCCAGGAGCCAGCTGTAGGAATGGGCCCTTTCCATAGCACAGAGTAATCCTGAATATCCAAACAGCCAATTATGTTTGATAAAACAAGCTCACGGCATTTGTGCTTTTTACATGCTTTTTCAGTAAGATGTATCCATAATCATAGTACTTGTAGAACAATTTCTAAGACATTCCTGTAGCATAGGATAGGAATTTGGGAGTATATATAGAATGTTTATTTAGACCCTCCTTAAGCTTCAGGAAACACCATTCTGGGCATTTCATGCATAAGAATGACACCTGCCTTTCATCAAAACTCAGAAACATTCTGCATTGCTTAAAAATAGTCCATTAGCCCAGCTGGTGCAAACACAGACATCTCCAGTGGCTTCATAAACCTGCATAATTTTACACTGGGATCTAACAAGAAACTCATTGTGCTGATTTTGAAAAAAAAATTGCTTTTGAAATCACAATGTTCTTATAAATTTAATAGTGCATGAAAAATTTGTGCTGTAATGATCATAAAAATACTGAAATTTACTAAAGTGCAGAAGGTGACTTTAGGTAATTCTGTGCTGCCTGTGGCCCTTACACCGCTGCATTGTTCTGAAGTGTAACAGCTGGTAAGACTTGGGGACTAGAAACCAAATATTTCATTATCCAAAATGAGAGAGATCCAATTTGCACACTTCCAGTTCCATTTAATACCTATGGTCTGTAAAACTGCTGTGGTACCACTCTTGACATGATGATGTGTGTTGAGAGAGCTTTTCAGAAGTAGAATTTTTAAAGCATCTGTGTGCATTCATGTGTCTGTTGGCATCTTTTAAAACAGAAGTTAGAGAAAGACTTGGAGATGATGCAAGTCAGCTAAACTCAATCAGTTAATCAGTGTAATAAATTATTAAACAACATGTTATGTTATGGGTATTACTGATTAATTACTGTAAGTATGAATGTGTCTTGACATTAAATTTACTAAACTGTATTCAGCTTTAGTATTAAGAAAATCTGTTTTTACAGTGTAATTTACTAATACAGAGCATGTTCTCTGCTTGGCAAAATGCATCCTTAGCATGTTACTGACACAGCTTATGAGCTTCTTTTTTTTATTCCAGGTAATAGTAAAAGGAAAAGACTAAAAGAGTATGAGTTAGTGGTATTCCATGTTTCCTCTTGTTCATAATCTTAGGCTGCATTTTATTTCCACTGATGAAGTATTACATTGTGCTACTGATATAACAGATAGAGCTCTATCGTTCCTTAAAAGCATCATAAGATGCAATGAGAGCCTCGTATCACATACCAAGGAGTGGTGTGATAGACGAATTTGCAGATCCAAGTAGCACATGATAAACTTGAGAGCAATGATAGCCTCAAGGACAAAAGCACAACGTACATTACAAAAAGTCATGCACCTTTCCAAGGGTACCATGCTACTAAATTTCACTCAGTTTTATGAGTAAAAAGTTGATGGCTGTTTCCATGAAGCTCTGAAGTTACCAAACAGCTGTAAAGTACAGACCAAGATTCTGACAACCTTTATGGTCACCCCCACCTTACTTGCAAGTAGATTTATTGAAAGCGTGGGAATACTCAGAAGAGTAAGGTCACAAATCAATTAATTGGATTCCTCGTGTTTTTACTGGAAGTGTGGTTTATGACAAATCTTTTTTAAACCTGTAATAATTGCTTGGAGTTACACAGCAAGCACCTAACAGACTATGCACTAGTTTGACAACATCAGGCATGCCTAGACAATGACAAATTATTCTGCCAGTAGAATCAGCCTGATTTGTGGAATATTTCTAATTCTCACAAGTCATTAAATTGCTTGAGGCTACAAAACTCTTAATGTATTCACTCTTAATTCACTTACCAGTATAATTAAGTGTTAGTTTCTGGAATCTAAGCTGATATGTGCTCTAACAGTAAGAATGTTTACTGGTTATGAGATGTGCTATGCAAAGATAACGTAAAATCTTTCTTGCAGTGCCTGGAAAGGTAAGTAGATATCTATAATATTTCTGTATCTATCCTTTATTCCAAGGGATCTTCTAAAATCTTTTTTAGAAGATCTTGGCCTTTGCCAAGGCCCACACTTCAGTACTTGTTGCCTACCTTATGTTACACACATACTCCTAAACAATTTCTACTCCTTCCTGTTCTCTGACTCCCTTTGACTTAACCTTCTTCCACCTTCCTTGGCTGATATAACTACCTTTATGAGTCCATTTGCAGAAAGTTAGTTGCTCACTGCTTTTCTTAAATCTTTTTTTGGCTTCTGCTGAAAGACAATGTGTTCCTAGAACCTCCTCCTTAAAAAAAAAATAAAAATAATTAAGTCTGCAATGAATCAATGGAAAATGCCAACAATTTTGAACTTTTTACAGATATGACTATGGATGATGTTCGAGAATATGAGAAAAATATGCATGAAAAAACCAACATTAAAGTTTGCAACCAACATTCATCTACTGTGGATGAAATAGAGAGCCATGCCCAAGCAAGAGTATGTCAATTTTTAAAACATATTGCCCATCCTCAGCTAATACACCTGCACAGATTGGAGAAGAGCAAGCAACTGATCTTGCTGGCCAGACAGTGGAATTCTGGGGAGGTTTTGCTTCAGAAGGAGCAGAAGCTTTCTCCATGAACTGCAACGTTTCTTTTGCACTGGAAAGTGCGACTGTAAAGAAAGGGTGGGGTTGGGCTCATACACAACTCCCTGTCTTCCAGGATAACACAACTCTCAAATTTCAGTTGGATGCATAAAGAGGAAGTTAAATAGGACTTTTTCTTTCTATTATTTGAGTAGTTAAATTCTGCAGGAGTTCAGAGTGCTTCAGTCAAAAAGCCAGGAACATGGGGAGTGGAAAATTTCTATGGGACTGATAAAATTGTTTGCTTCGCCAGGGGGAAAAAAAAAAAGCTAATGAAATATTCACTCTTCAAAATAATTTTAATGTTCTCATTGATTAGCTACCATAGCTACCAAGAAGGTGAGAAGTATTTTCTTAGTGCATAACAGCAGTTTGTGGAGAAGGGCAGGTTTCTGTGTAGGTTCTTTGATTCAGATTCTGGAAATTTGATAAAGTATTTAAATTCCTAATGTGGGCACCTCAGGTAGAGGCCTAAAATTAGAAATTATTGCTATCTGCAAATAGAAAAGATGCAGTGATATTTACTTTTGAAATGTTATTATTCCTTTATTTCTACTATGTGTGCTGTAGTGATGATTCTACTCATGTAATGAGTGTAGGACAAGGCCTGAAGGGCCTGAAGTCTTTCCTTTGCTCTTACTCAGTAAAAATTGTCCCCAGCCTGAGCAGATGTTATCTAAGCCATACCCAGGAAGGTGATTCTGGTGTCTGTAACGTAGCAGCTCCATTGACATCGAGGTTACTGAGCCGTAAACAGAGAGTCAGTTATGAATGTGGCTCTGCATCCAGGATTTGGCTTTGAATGAAGTCTCCCATCCTTACTTCCCATGTGGGAAAATTTCCATTGAGGTCAGAACAGAATTTGTCATTAACAAAAAAAACCCAAAATATCTGAGCCTTCTTAGCTCAGGGTAAGGACTTGTTTTACTTGAGTGTGTGTCAGAACAGACAGGAATTTAAAACAAGTATACACTAAATAGCAAAAGTTAGCTGAAGGGACAATAAGTATTTCATATCTGATTTTAAAATGAAGGGTCCTGGAGGCTGCCACTTAGCAAGACTTTAATCAGGCTTCACTTCAATGGCTGGTAAACTGAGAAATCTTCCTGTCCTCTTTCCCTTTCATTTATCCAAGACAGCTTTTCTTCCACATTTTACAGAAGTCCTCAATCCAAAATAGCTGAAATGAATGCATGGGCTCCCTTTGATGTCAGGGTACTTTTAAACCCTTTGAGTTCAGAAACACAACACACTCTGTTACAGGGTGTGAAACAAAATGTAAATCAGTAAAACAGATTCAAATCTATCTCCAGCACAAGTAGGTACAGTTCCTCCGAGACCATCTGTTTATTTCCACCGCTTATCTCAGACATGAAAATAGCTTCATCCTCACTCCTAATAACTGGCAACGTGGACTGAAAAGGTCCCCGGAATGTCGTCTACAGGAAAGAGAGAAGGCAGCTGGCAACAGGCATGCTTCTGTTTAGTCAATATGATGTTGTAATACAACATAAAGCTTCTTCTACATAACATTGGCAGCCAAGGCTACAGATGCATGCAGCTGGGGAATATTACAAAGTATGGATGTACTGAATATACAGGACTTTGTCATGCAGATGGTGAGCACTGTTGCCAGTGCCCTGTCTCAGGCACCCACACGTGAGAATTTCAAATTGATTAAAATGCTAGTGGTTTTATTTCTGGGGTTTTTTGAGCTTTCAGAGCTCAACGAATCTATAAAATGGTTTAATGAAATACTTCAAATTTACAAATTTAACATGAAGTTCAGTGAAAAACGTGACATTTATTTCAGTTGCCTCCGCAGACATCTTGCAGGCGATGTAGACACCAAGCAGGAGGTTTCACAGGAGTCTTGCTGAGTTTTTTGCTCAACTTACCCGTTTGTAGCAGATGTCATTTCGTTAGGGATTTTATCAGAAGAGTTTTGCAGGGCTTATCTCGGAACACATCTATTGTGGGACCGCTCTGCCCTCTTGTGGGTTTCCACAGCACTGGGACACGTGTGTTACCTCCAGGAGAAGGCTCTCACTGCTTTTAAAGCTTTCTGTGGAGCCGATTTTCCATTGCAAAGTGGCTTTGACCTCTGCACTCATTTTGCCTCGATTTTGCAGGGAATTAAGCAGCGGATTTGTCAGTTGGCCATAAACATTTAAGTAAAGATTTTGGATGGAAAAGTCGGAAAATGTGGTGTGGCTTCTCCAAGTGAGAGGGAAGCCTTTAGGTTTTATTAGTAGAAAAGCAAATCGGCCTCAGTTACATGGATGCAGCTGCAACCAGAAGTCAACAGAAGCTGTGCTTGAGGGGAGAGAGAATATTTCATCCCTTTATAATTAAAGTAGATGAACAAACCAGTGACAACCCTTTACCCGTTCATGCTCATGATCTAGATGCAAAAAAAACAACCCACTAATCTATCAGTTTTGCTTGCAGTTCTGAAAAGTTCTACTTGCTGACTGTGTATCTAAATGTATGCTTTAACCGCCTGTGAAATAGCTTGATTTTTCCAGCAATTACAGAGGTAGCACTCTTTATTCAGTTCAGGCCCAGGTAGAAGAGGAACCATTAGTATCTGATTAATGCACTTTCTTTATTTACATTCGCTGCTTATTGTACTCCAGTCAATGCATTACAATAGAAAGGCACTCATGCGGAGAATCACTTAATGATATGCATGATAAGCAATCATTCCTTGATCTAGAAACTGGATGGAAGTAGGTTAACTGAGTTAATGAAATGATAATTTGAAATTATTCTAAGTGCCTTTATCTTTCTTTCCTTCTTGTTGAAGACATGACAATGGATGAAGTCCGAGAGTTTGAACGAGCCACTCAGGAAGCTACCAACAAGAAGATTGGGATTTTCCCACCTGCAATATCTATCTCTAACATTTCCATGCCTTCTTCCACCCGCAGTGCTCCATCTAGTGCCCCATCAACTCCTCTCTCCACAGATGCTCCTGAATTCCTAACAGTTCCCAAAGACCGGCCTCGGAAAAAATCTGCTCCAGAAACTCTCACTCTTCCAGATCCAGAAAAAAAGCAACTTTAAATTAACCCAGCATGTTTTCTCCTGATAAGCCATGTCTACCACAGCAAGAGTGATGTAACCGAATTTCTACAAAGGTTATGGTCGTTTTTTGGTTGTTTTTTTTGCTTAGAATAATCTTACTGATGTGGAAAGGTTACTTCTTTCCTGACTTGATCCTTAAAACCTTCAGAGAAGTGCATGCAAGAGAATGTAGTTTATATATTCCTCAAGTAGTGTCTCAAGCCATACGGTGTATCTTACTGATATAGAATGAAATAGTCTGAGGGGAATCCTATAAAAGAAAATAAATCTTTCTGTAGCAGTATTTACCTACAAATCCTCATCTAGGTCATAGGATTTATAATTAGGAGTAGGTATTTAGTAAAGCTGCCAAGGACTTCTAAGGCAAATTAGTGCCAACTAGAATGCACAGTTAACAGGAAAAAACCCCTCCCATTTTCTTCTTTTATAGCTGATTTTAAAATCCTTCCTACTCTCAGGCTTCTCCTGTGTATTTGTAAACCTTTGACCTGTAACTCATTGTACTTGAACACCAACAGCAATCACTCAGATTCACATTTTGCTTAATATGACTCAGGATTTGGGGCCTACCTAACAAACACAAAACTTTTCAAGCTGAAAATATCACTGTATTGAAGCCCCAATTGTAATTAATTATACTGACTTTGAGGCCATTGGACTATTTCTATCTTGCACAGAATTTGTAAAAGAAACCACCTATTTCTTGTAGATAATGTATTTTAATAGCTGTCCCCTGTCCTTTTGTGATCTCTTGAGTCCATATTGGTGTTCATCAATGGTGTTCCATATGTAAGACTGAAAAAAAGCAGCTAAATTGAGCCAACAGAGAAGCAAAACCAATGAATTCTGTCTTTACTGGAAGAAGAGTGGTAGTTACGCTGTAAGACCTTGAATGTAAAGGAAAGAAAATACAAGTCTCCTTTTTCTTTCCTGCCTCACATCTTTCCTAAACAGCACAATCTCTTATTAGCAGAAAGCTGGTTCCAGGCTTTACCATTGTCTCTAGGGAAGGAGTGAACAAAATCAGTCACTTTAGAAAGGAAATGAATTGTGGGGCTGCTCAGTCCCCTGTCGGGTGACATTAAGGAAATGGAAGTCCGCTTCCTGGTCTTTGTGTGAAATCACTCTTCAATCTCAGGAATTAACATGGAGAAAAGGATGTTTCCCAGGAGGGAAGTGTAGATTGTGGAAGGAGGAAAAAAATAAATGGCAGAAGTGGCCTCTTCCTTCCTTCCTTTTCAAAATGCAAGCTCAGTGAGAAACTTTTCCCACTGATCCCCATTTGGGGGGTTTGTTCTCTTCATATAAACAGCTGTGTAATGAAAGCTGGCAGTATCTCTCTCTGTGGCAGCTGTAGCAGACGTTAACAGGCTGCTGTTCAATTCCCAGTGAATTATAGTGATTACCTGAATCCTGTGATCAAAGTGGGTGATATTTTGTACCACCAGTGACATGGTACATGGATAAAGAACCAGAGAGTCCTCCAGAGCTGAACTATCACAGAATATTGAACAATCACTTTGGGGATGGCCCTTTACCTGGATGGGAGTTTTGTGCCATCTTCTCAGCACAATGCTGTGATTTGACTGGCTTAACTGCACTGAACTTCTCAACAGCGGTAGATCCAGTAGAAGTTAAATTGAATATGTGATATTTATAGTGTAGTTTTAGTAGCAGGAGAGGTAATTCCGCTGCCAACCTGGACTGAAACCAAGTGTATATTTGTTTGGTAGTTAAAATCCCATAGCTAGTAAAATCTGGGAGCTCTTTGTAGGTTAGCTGTGGTCTGAGTTCATGCGTTCTCCCACTTACTGTCCATGTTTTGCTTCTCTTCTCAGAGCTAGTAGTTCTGTGTGATTAGTAAACTAATGGGTGATGTTTTTTTTTTGTTTAAAAAGAAGCTACTGTAGTGATGGCAAACAAAACTTTCTAACATTAGTTTATGATTTCAGCTTAAAAAATGTGCAGGATAAGTATTCATGATTATAACTGGTCTAATCTTTTTATTAGTATTTATTTAATAGCAAGATTGGAATATTGGCAGAGAAGGCAAATCTTTGAAATCATAAAGCATTGTTGGGCTGTTTTTTCATTTCCTGAATTTAACATATATAGAAATGGTTTAGATCTGTTCTTCCTGAAAATCTGTTTTTCCATTACTTTTTTTCTTTGTCAAATTAAAATTTGATCAGCTCTAGTCATAATGCCCTTGTGCTTACATATTACTGTTTCTATATGTGTTTGGGCATCTGGGTTTGACACAGATTATTAGACCAAAGCAGTCATACTGTTACTCACATTTAACTGATTGATTTCCAGTCCCATGTGGATACTCTGATTATCATATTAAGTAGGTTTGGGGATAAGGCACGTATGAAATCTATTAACATACTTGAACAGGATACATCTTAAGAGCTGCATGACAGAGACGTAGGAGCTGATCATGTCATGGAAAAAATGCCTGACTGCTGAAGGCTGTGTCCCTGGCGGCACCTGCTGCTGCCGTAGCCCTTCCACCAGGCAGTGCTTTTCCTGAGGATTTCCAGATTTACTGTCCCAACTGTTGGCCACAACAAGGCTCACGATGAGCCCCATTGCCTCCATGCTGACTCCTAATGAATGCAAATTACAAGATCTGTAATGTTTCATTGCATTGAACACCCCAGGCTTTCCATTGCCTATTCAAGCACCCTCTGCTGTGCTCTGCTCTGCCTTCCCCACCAGTCCTTACCCATTTGGTCAATGTGATCTTTAAATATCTTTTTCTGTTTGGTTGGGGTTTGTTTGTTTCTTTTTTTAAGGTAGGGTAACTTTTTTCTAGAATATTCCCAGCAAACTCACAAACCCACACAAAATTAAATGAAAAGGAAGGTCTGAATACTTCAGTATAACATCTTGAGGCAAAGGCGTTGTTTTCATTACTGATTTTTTCACAGTGCTTTCTGTTGAATTTTCAAACATGCTTATTAGGAGAAAAATAGAGAGCATTTTGCAGGTGTTCATCACTTCTTTTGCAAAAATAAATAATGTAATTATTTAGCGTATTTAGCGATAGTATTATCTTTCGAGTATGGTGCCAGGCAGCAAAGCTGAATAGGGACAGTAGCCGTGTTCCTATTCTCTGCCACAGCGACTGGAGAATTACATGAGACAGCTCCACTAGGACTTGGCATGGGATTGTCCATCAAGGAGAATACAGTTCAGAGCAAATAATGTGATTTTTTTGTTTGGGTTTCTATGAAAACCTTCTTCCAGCTTTGCTTGCACTTTTATGTATTTCATATAGAACAATCATTACAAAATAACTGGCAATTCACTGCAGTCTTTAGAAGGGTAGATCTCCTAATAAACTAAAAAAGGGAGGTATCCATAACGACTCTGAGGAGCAGCACATTCCTGAAACACATACTTAATAGGATTTCTTATGAATGTAATGGGTAATTTTGTAAATGACTGGATAAATCCTATAGAAAGAAACTATTTGACCTTATTCTTTGGCTTTTTTTGATTATTCTGGAAGGTGATTTTGTGACATCTAGTAGCCAATTTGCTTTCATTGCTGCTGTAGAGATTTTGAAATGGAAATATTTGTTCCTTGAATTTTAGTTTGTAACAAGATGACTATATTTTGTTAAAACTGCTTTGAAGCTTGCTGCACTATAACTTCAAAACAATGTGATATCATTTGAAATAAGCCAAATGTAAATGCTTTTTATGAATTAGTGAGTGCAGTAAGAGAGAATTCATGATCTTGTCAATAGGAGCTTTTCTGTTTCCATTGTTTGGACTTGGTTTTACATGTGTAAGTTAAAATTGCTAAGTAAGTCTAACAATGTTTTGCTTTAAATGAACAGCATGGCCCTTGAATTACAATCTCCTGTAGTTTTGTGGTGTCACTAAAACAGGTTTCATTGTTTTATTTCATTTCTGTGATAATTCGACAGGACTCTGAATGTCCAGTAATTAATTTCTTTTATTTAGAGCAATGATGGCTACATTAGGCAATACCTAGTGATTAGGCATCGCTACCAGCAAAGCAGGACCAAGTTTTGAAATGCTCTGCATGTTAAATAATGCAAGGCTCAGCAGGAGAATATGATTGTATTTCTCATTCATATCACTTAGTTTCTGATTTTACCAAGTTATTTATTATTTTTAATATTGTATTTTTCCTTGCATTTTGTTGTAAATAAACTACCAACAATTATTCTTTAGAATTGTTGCTATTTTTTTTCACTAGATCTCCTCTAGCAGGGAACGAATCCATTAACACTTTTACCCCCAGATCTGCAAGTCACTTCCTCACAATTAAAAAGCACAGAGAATTGGCTTTGTAAGGAAAATTTAAACCACTTACAAGGTATGCTCGGTTTTGTTGTGCCTCAGCTTTTAAAAGATTTTATCAAGGCAGGTGCTCATCCTTCTGGTGTCATCCCATTCAGTTGTAAACGACCATTTAGTTGACAAGGAATTTTTTCAGTGGGGAATCTAATTCTCTGTGCAGGGTTTGGCAGCCTGGTGTTGTAGTAAATACTGGAAAAGAGACCACTGGAAACCTCTCAGAAGGTAAGAATCCGCCATCACTTCTCTACCAGGTATTTAATGTAGTTTACAGGAATTTCACATGTACAATGATTCTTTAAGCTTTTAAGTAGAGGCTTACTCCACAGAAATAAAGCTTTCTCTGCACCAGAAAAATGGTGGGTTGCTTATTTGGTATAGAAATGTTTCTCAACAGCTTCACAATGAACAAACATAGGCCTAGAAAACATTTAAGGTAGAAATCACATGGTGGAAACCACCAGAAACCAGGCAGCCCTGCATGGCCTGGGCTCTGGGGAAAGTGTATGGGGCCATGCCCTGCAGTGAGCCGGGCTCTGGCCTGGACTTTGCCACCCAAATGAGGTCATGACTGTTCTCTACGAGGTGAAATTACATCTCCAGCAAGCAGATACGCCAGCGGCAAGGCCCCGAAAGGACAGTGCTGGCCACACGTGTTGCCCAACAGTGGCCAACAGCTGGCACAGTGACACATCTCATGATCGGGCCCCAACTGCTTGGTTTGGTTTGATTTGGTTTGACTTGGTTTTTACAGTCTGGGCTTGTATTGCTAGGGCTTCATTAAAATGTGCACACAAACAAAATACTAATGCATGAAAATACATTACAAATTGGTTAAAAACCTGGCCGTAGCCCCACCACTATTAAAACTGGTGGAGTTAGGTTGTGCTCTTACACAGGGAAAAAAATCCTCCCTTTGTTCTTTAAAAAAGTGAGACATAAAGCAGAAATACACTTAATTAAAGTACTCTTAAAACCACCGATGTTTTATTGTGTTGATGCAAAACAGCAGAAGCCTTTTATCTAACGTACTCGTGCTAATCTGCATATAAATAACACCTCTTGGACAGGATGAAACACTCGGACCAGGGAGAGACGCTCTGGTCGTTACCGCGCTCAGAATACACCGGGAACAGCCGCACGAACGAGACGCTGCTGATTGTCCCGGTTTGGAACCGGCTTCTGAAACATTAATGGCTCTTCTTTATTGTATTCAAAATATCCAGAACGCGTCGTGTTTTTATGTCCTTTGCTGGCAAAGCCCTCGGGAGGGGCGGCATGACTGCCAGTCGCGACAGGACCCCTGGCGGCCCCGCCACAGTCGCGATGCGCCCGGAAACTGCGAAGCGTCCTCAGCCTTTTCCGCCACCTCCCCGTCACGGGCACCGGCCCATGCGCACTGTCCCCCTCCACGCCGACGTAACCCCCCTCCGCCTCACCGGGTCACGCGCCGTGCCAAGTCTCGCGAGAGGTGGGGACTCGCCAAGATGGCGGCGCTGTGCGAGAGCTTCACGCTGTGTGGTTTGAGCCCCAGCGGCGGCGTCGTACTCAGCGGCGGTCTCCTGGCGCTGGAGCCGGGCCCCGACCCCGACCACGTCCTGCTCACCGACCGCGGCAGGACGGCCACGCTCTTCAAGGTAACGTCCGACCCAGCCCTGGCCGCTCGGCCGCGGGAGGTGTCGCTGCTGCCGCCGGGCAGAACCCGGCCTGTGGGAGGGTCCCCGGGCGGGGCCTCGGGGCCGCTCTCCCTCCTGCCCCGTCCCGGCCGTCGCCGGGCACTCCCCCGCATCGCCCCGTGGGCCGCCTCCCTCGGCTGGAGGTGGAGGCTTCGGGACAGGGGTCCTGCCCTGCCCGACTCACCAGCGCTCTGCCGGCGGAGCAGGGGCGGCCCAGGCGGCTGCTTGCTTATTTCTGCTTTTGCTGATTTTCTCTATCCACTCCCTATTCCAAGCAATACTCCCATCCCCGAGATGCAGGGTAGGTAACGTTTCCTTACAGAGAATCTGTGGCTGCCCTGTCCCTGGAGGGGCTCAAGGCCAGGTTGGACGGGGCTTGGAGCAACCTGGTCTGGTGGGAGGTGTCCCTGCCCAGGGCAGGGGGGTGAGAACTAGATGGTCTTTAAAGTCCCTTCCAATCTGAACTATTCTATGATTCCATTATCTTTTAATGTATGCATATATTATATCTTGAATTGGCTTTCGTATTCATGGGTCTAGGGGTTGTATCTTAGTGCATTTGTGATACAACTTCTTTTCGGTTGTTTAGTCTCACTGACAAGGCTGTACAGGAGAACATTAGTACTTAGGTAAATGCACCCAATGTAGCTCTAGGCTGAGGAGAGGGATTTGAGTACCTTCAGAGCAGCCAGGTGTGAATCGCAACTAATGTGAGTTTAGACAGCAAAATTCATTGCTGTTGGTCTTGGCACCTTACACTGAAATAGAATAGAAAAGGCATGATTCTGTGCATGATTGTATTAGTGAGTAAAAGTAACTTACACTAGTGATTAAAAGTGATGTCTTCATTTTGGAAAGGCCATGCATTGTACCTGTGCTTTGTGATATAAGCCCAATGAACTGTTACAGGTCAAAGTTATTTCTCATGTGAAAATTAATAATTCTAATTAATGTAGAGTTTTTTCACATTACTCTGAATTTTTTTTGTATTAAAGTCATATTTTAATTACAGTGCCTGTGTCCTGACTCTTCTAGGTTTCAGATCAGAAGCCACTAGGCTGTTGGTCAGTTAAACATGGGCAGATTATCACGTGTCCTGTTGTATGCAACTTTGAAACTCACGAATATATAGCTGTTCATGATGACAAGGTGAGATCCTTTATATTTTCTTAAAGGAAAAAAAAGGATGCTTATCAGAATTCATTTAGATTTCTGCTGTGTCTTTTTCCTTAACTTTACTCTTTCCTATCCTTTCTTTCCAATTCAAGATTTCTGAGTTTGGTTTGTTTTCCTGTTTTCTCTGCTTCAGCTTCTTCCTATGCAAACTTCCCCTGAGGCAGCCTCCGCTAAGGTTACTGGGAATATCTACTGGATATTTTCTTCCTATGTTTCAGGGACATGCGATCGCTTGTATTTTGTCTGCTGAGAAGACTATATATTACTGTTTTACTGTGCTTAAAAAATGGTGCTTCTTTTAAAGGTTTTAAGAATATGGAAGAACACAGACATTAACTTGGACAAAGTATTTAAAGCAACGGTAAGTCTTTTACATATGTTCACTTTTATGTTAACATTTTGAATCCTCGGGGAAGGGAGAGATGGTGATTTTCATAGTACTGGTAACTACATTTTAGCTGGCCATTGTCTTAACTTGCGTTTCTGGAATATCATAAGGAATCCACTTGGACTGAGGGATTTGATCATCAATGTATTACTCTTAAAATGCTTTCTATCCCAAGTCCACAGTTTCAGAGTACTTTTTTTTTAAGATGGTGAATTATGTTCAAATATAGATTTTTCTGTTCTGCTGGTGGATGTGTTAAACAAGGCTTTGTGCTGTGTAATGGTTGTTGGAACTCCTTACCCTCAGTTATGTTTCTTCTGATGTGATTCAGAAATGTGCTGCTCATTGGGACGCTTTCCTGTCTTTTTGTTGGGTAGTGATTCAAGATATTCATAATATTTCAGAAAACTGGCCCCTGCTAGGCCTGCATTATTAGGAATCTTACAGGTTCATCATTCTTCTGTTACTCATTAAGCGTAAAACACTTGGCTTTCAAGGTAGTGTACTGGAGAACACAGAAAATTTTTTTCTGTCTAGCTCTCAGCTGATGTGTACAGAATACATTCACTGTCCAATGGAGGGCCTGTGGTACTATTCAAAGGAGGTGGTGTTCGAACTTTAGATGTCCTTTTGGAAGCCCCACAACAAGAAATTGAAAACATTATCTCAGACGAAGTCATCAAGTAAGTGATACAACTTTGTGAGACTTGCCTCTTGGTCAGAGGAATTGATGATAATATAAGTTGTTCCCTTTTTTGAGGGGGTTGGGGGAAAATCTGAAGACCAAGATCTTGGGGTTGGGCGAGTTTTTTCGAAAATGTTTTTGAAATATTAAAATTATTTATATAGATATTCTAAAAATAAGAGGCTGCCTAAGGAACAGTAATATGACTTCAGATATAATCCTAAAATTTAGAAGACATTCATACAGTTTCCTGTTTTTTTAGGTGGAGTGAAGCCTTTATGGATGGTGAACAACCTGTCTTAATTTTCGCTACTGAGGAAGTGAGTTGAATACTTTTTTTAAAAAAAAAACTTTCATAGCAGCAAATCTAAGTGCTTTTTTTTAAATCCATCACCTGTTTCACTGGATTTTAAGAGCTTTTAGTGGAATCATTATCCTGATTTAATCAATATCCTGTATATGTATTGTTTCTGATACAGCAGTTAAATTGAAGTTGTGTTGCTTTCAGGGGCTGAGGAGCCTGACTCTCAGAACTTCAGAGAGCAATTAAGATGAAATACAGTAGATAATTGTGTGACTCTTCATTTCCCTCAAATACTTTATTGTTTTGAAGAACTTATTAAATATGTGTTAAAAAAATTATACATGAATCTGTCTTTATGCAAATGTTTCTTCCTGTGAATCCATTTGTTGCATCAAATTGCAAAAAGTCTGCAAACTTCTCTAAATTAGGCTGTATATCCCACAGAAAACACAAATTCGTAATTTTGCTTGACATTTGAAGTCAAGTGGAACTAATATCTGAATTTCTTTTATCTCTTGTGTAAAATAAAGGAAAACTTTATTTTCTCTTTTGTTTTAGGATGGGGATTTTTTTGTCTACGTACAGAAACTTAAGACGAATAGTCTACACAAATACAAAGTTGAACAACAGGAATTATCTAAACCATTGAGTTTCACAGCATATATAAAAAATCAAGTTATCACACTTCTATGTTTGTGTAAGTTATATTTTCTAATGGGATGTGCTAATAAAAAATTGTATGGAAAGACATAAATGTTATTATGAATTACTGTTTAGTATTTTTAGCTCTTCAAAATTTCTGAAACAACTAGTGGTAGAAATAGTAATTAAATCTTTTTGGTACTTTAATGGCTGCAAAGACTGACTGTTCCTAGATGTTATTACTTGTGTCTTGCAGATCTCACACTAGCTATACTTTTAGTTTGCTGGTTTGCATCATAACATGTCCTTAAAATATTCTGTATGATTTCTTCTTTTAGCACTCACTGGATTTTGTTGGTTTTGGATGTCCTCTTGCCGTATTGTATCAAATAGTTTTTCCACAATGACAGATGATAGAAGGGTCATCACTTCTCTTTTACAGATTCCAATGACTCTGTGTACAAGGTTCTGATACCTCTGCAGCAAAATAGTGAAGAAGAGGAGCAAATTTTATCCAAGTCACTGCTGCTGAAGCTTTCAGTATCTGGAAGTGTTCTAAAAGGAACTTCTTTTGTTGTTCTCGATAAAGACCACATCGCAGTATTAGGAAGTCTAGCTGCACCTGGTGAAGAATCCAAAGGTAACTTGGAAAAATCAGATGTTTTAAGTTTCCTTAAGCAAAGCACTAAGGAGGAAATAGTGCAAATAAAATGTTATTTGGCTCTTGAAACTAGTGCATAGTTGAGCTGTGCCTTTCAGAGGACTCACTGAAAGATAACCTTTACCAGTAAACTGCGTGGATTGCAGGACTGTGCTCACTGTTGTGTTTCAGTATTTGTTTTCATGCTGTTTGTAAACAGTTGAGAAAATGCAGCAAGAGAATTCACGGGTGGAGGGGAGTTAAAAGGAGGACTTTGACACTTTTAAAATAACCTATGTGGGGAAACAGACCTAATGTCCTGTAAGAAATCTGTCTCTGAAATAAGCGAAACGATCACTTTAGCCTCATGCCTAAACTTCTGAAGTGGAAGATCACTGAAATGGAACCCACTGAACTGTAGCATTTTATAACAAAATGTTCTTCCTGCCTGAAAGCCACACTGGCAACTCTCTGTCTTGCCACAGCTTTTTGTTTAAAGCTTTTCACTGGAAAACTAACTTATCTTTAAGTATTTTCTTGAGATTTAACTGGAGTGTGTGAATTCCTAATGTGCAATACATTACTCGCTGAGCTACTTTGAAACAGTTATTTCTATTTCCTCAGGTGTTTTTGGCCAAGGCAAATGTAGCGATTATGTTGCTTTTTGGGTTTGTAACATCTCTATCCTTTTCCCCAGAGTGCCTGACCATATGGAATACGAAGTTCCAGACCTTGCAAACTTCAAAGGAGCTGCCCCTGGGGACAAGTGGACAAGTAA
Organism: Tringa tobata; assembly: GCA_033628505.1. Taxonomy (NCBI): domain Eukaryota; kingdom Metazoa; phylum Chordata; class Aves; order Charadriiformes; family Scolopacidae; genus Tringa; species Tringa tobata. The sequence continues at coordinate 221,892 of JAHREE010000253.1, read as the reverse complement.
GTGAGCTCAGTCTTCAGTTTATTGGTCCATAATCTTTGTGCGCTTGGTGTGATGGGCGGGCTGAGGCTGGTAGGCTTCAGGGTCTGGAAGAGCAGTGAATGCCAATTTCTGAAACAAAATTAATGCTCACCAGTTGGTGAGCAATTTTTGTCAGAATATTTAGTGGGAGAATGGTGGCTTGTGTTAATTTCTTTGATAATTCAGTACCTTCTCACTTCTGATGGTCTTAATTATTTGGTGGAAATGAAATTGGCTAATCAAACAGAAAACCCAGCCAGCATCTATTCCATTCACTTTGCAACTGAGGTGGCCAAAATGCGTCTCCCTAAACAACATTTCAGGATGTTCAGGTGTCAGTGGTAAATAAACTGACACCTAAGTAGTGCACTAGTGAAATAGCATGGCTAGTTTTGGCATGAAAGTGCACAAGAGGGAATTTAAAAAATAAAATTATCAAGTGGACTTAATGCCTTGGAGCAGTCGCTGTACTTTAAGGAATGCCTGGAAAATACTCAACAGAATGCTTCTTATTTCTGTATTTAAAAACAACAGTTAATGAAGGTCTGCTAACAAGTCTTAAGCCTACCAAAAATAATTTTAAATACTCTGATCACTGACTTTTAGTTGAACTTTGTAGTAAGGAGTTGAACATCAGCTTGCGCAGGAAGAAGCTTCTCTGCTCATTACTTCATTGACAATATGTTTTAATATTTTGTAGTTGTGGTGTTATGAGGAAAAATTTTTTTTTACTCATGGGAAAGTGCTAACAGTAATTATGTACAAGTGTGAAACATCATCCTTGGCAGCTGCAGTGGGAAAGCACAAGGACAGTCAAACCCCTGGTAAGAATTTTTATAATTAAAATGAAACTATCTTGTAAAAGGCAAACTTCTGAAATTGTATAAATACTACTTTAATACAGTCCTTTAAAATCAATTTAATCTAACCGGCTTGAAGTAAACTTAACACTGTATTCTGTTTCTAGCTGTTAAATTTTCTGTTGCTGAGAACACCAGAGCACACAAATGTCTGAATTTATTGTGACTTCATTTAAACTGGGTTCCTATTCAAATATAGGAATTAGTGAAAGTATTGGGATGCTAGCAATGAATGCTGAAATCAAAATGAAGTAGTCTCGTATATATTGTTTTCAAAGAGTTTGTGATTAGATGGGGCAATGTCACACCTTTGTGTAAACTTTAAAGTTTTACTGTCATAGTGGCTTTAATTTAGCATTACACTGGTAAAATGTTGTTGCAAGTAATGCTCACGATAAATTGTGTAATAAACTAGTTCCCTTCCTTCCAGTGGCTAAGGGGAAAAAACAGTATGCAAAAAACATCATAAAATTATGTGTTGGTGAGCTGAAACTGGAAACTTTCTTGGCAGAAAACGACTTGCATTATACTTTAGAAAACACATCTTAGTATAAGAAGTTGATGTAATATTAATACTTTAATAAATGTGCTTTAAGTGTTATCTTCATATAGTTCCATTTTTGTATTCACAGATGCGTCTTCATTTGTAAACTGGAATAGCCTTGCGGATGAAGAGCTCGTGGTTTCCTTTCAGTCACAGCAATCTGTAGCTCTAAAATCTGAGTCCAAAATGACAGTAAGTTGGCATTAGGAGCATGTGAGCTTTCTGTTCTGTTTCTCTTATCTCTTCCCCATGCTGCTCCTTTTACTTTCAGGTGTTGTCTCGGAAGGAAATTTCACTTTGTATTTGTCACTTGTTGTTTCTAACGCTTTCTGGAATTGGACTACTCAGTTACTAATCATAATCCGTCAGCAAACTGACACATGAAGTTCCTAGTTTTCTTGATTGAAATGGTTAATTATAGACCATCTTTTTGGAGCTAAGTAATAACATGGTTTTTTTCTTCATAATAGTTAAGACCAAAAAGGAGCACTGTTGCTAAAGTACAGCCAGATACCTTATCAGTTGGGCAGATCTTACTAAATCTCAAAGTAAGTAAAACAAATATCCTAAAGTAGGGGTTTAGACACTGTCAGAATAGTCTAGTTGTCTCTTAAGCTATTTTCTTTTTCCATGTTCTCTTGCACATATCAAGTTGACAAAGCTGCCTTAAACAGGTGACTTGGAGGATATTATTAGTATTATTGTACTAGAATAGCATTTGGACATGATGGAATTAAAAGTTTTGTCAAATGAGTGTGTTCTAGAACTGTACGATGCAGGGCTTATAGCTATCTGAATCCTGAAAACTTGCAGAAATTTGTTCATTTTTACTGAAAGTCTTCTCTTACAGTAAATAAGGTGGGAGGATATTTCACCTGGACTCTGCTTTTCTGGATTCTAATTTATGGCTTTAATTTTGTTGAAGACGTTTTGGAAAGTCAGAATGCTAGGAATTCCACTGCAAATATAGTAATAAGCTGTTTAGTTCCTTTCTAAAACTTGCTGTGAATGTTGTGACAGTTCAAGTTGCATCCCTTCCTGTGTGAATGTATCCATAGGTCTGCTGTGGCTGGACACCTTGGTAATGTTATTGAATTAACAGGTGAATAATCCCTGAGCAATTATTGAAAGATACTGCTTACCTGAGTTCAGAGTAATTACCCTTGTTTGACTCTTTCATGCTTGAGACAGACTACCGAAATGCACAGTCATAAGGGGGTTTATAATTAGGTTTTTTTAGTTTGAATTCCAAAATAAGTCTGTTTCTACTTGATCTAATTAGTAACAGTTACAGTTCTCTAACCTATGCCCTGTACTTCTGAGTTGCACAGTATTTGTCGTTTTCAGGATGCTTCCACTACTGTATTTGAAGATGAATTGAGACAATTGATATCAAAGGCACAGATGCCAGATTTCCAAGCCAGCATTGGATGTGTAATAACTGCTCTGATAAATAGATGTAAAACAAATCCAAAGTACTACCCTCGAAGTGTCCTCCTACATATAGTCCAAACTCGAGACTTGTCTTACAGGTGATGATTCTGCTTTTTTTTTTTTTAATTGTAAGGAAAATTATTTAAAAATTAAAAAAAAGTAGAAATCAAATTATTTATAAAGCACTCTTAAATTAATAGAAATTACTGTTGAAGGTGTTTATGCTTGTTTTCTGTTAAAGCTGACACTTCACAGATGTTCACTTCCAAGATAGATTTTTGTGTAAAACAAGATTAATACTTCTGCATTAGGTGTTAATGTAGTTCTCAGTGGGTGTTAACCACACTGCTTATTCTTTTCATATTCTTACAGTTTATGTCCAGATTTAATGGCTGTTGCTTTGGAGAAAAAAGATGTGCATCTCTTACAAATTTGCTTACAACGGTTTCCAGATATTCCTGAAGAAATCACTTATGCTTGCTTGAAAGTGTTTTTAAGGTAAGTTGGAATCACTTTTTTCTTTTCTTTTTTCTTCTTTATCAAACCCAGCGCCCTAATAAAAAGTTCTGTGTTGCCAAGAATGGCTTTAATTTTATAGATGAGCAATTAATACTGTGCATGAAATTCTTAATTGTGAATACAGTGTATGTTGCAGTCTGAAAAACTTTTTACAAGATGTCTGTTGCATATGTTAATTCTAAAAACTATGTAAACAGTAATCAAATGAACGTGCCTCTTGGTGACATGGCACGTGCCTCTTGAACGGCACTTGCATCTTTCTACATATATTGTTTCAGCTGTCTGTTTACTGTGCAACAGACTTAGTTGGGAATTTACCTGGGGTAAGAAGCCCACAAAAAAAGACCAGTTCTTGCAAGTTTCTTGCAACAAAAACAGCTTTCATATCCCAAAAAGGATGAAGTTTTAGGTAGGCACTGTAACCAAAAGAAAAGACTGTTGTTATTGTTTCTCTAAGCTTTCAGAGCAAAAAAGATATATTTTTTTTTTTTTAAATTAGAAAGATGAGATCTTGTTCATTTCATACCTTTAGAATTGTCAAATACTTTATTACTAAGTATTAAGAAAATCATAACTGTCTTACAGGTTGAAGCAGTCCCACTAATGTCAGAATACAACAACAGTCTTGATTAGGTTGTAAATCAGCCCATGACAGAATGTCTAATAATACAGTAACTTATGTTGTTGGAATAAAAGAGCAGTACATGTATTGTTCAAGGTTCATAATTACAAAATATTAAGTGTTCTTTCATGGCCTTTATTCATTCTGCAAAACTCTATATTTTAGTTTGTTTTTACTTTTACAGTAAGCTTCAAAGAGTTCATAGTGTGTACTATGGTTGGGTTGATGGCATTGCTGATTATAAAGCTAATAATAATGTCTGGAATTTTCTTCTGCAGCATTAGTGAAGCCTATCTTCAAAGAATAGATGTGAATCTAGAATCTGTAATCTGTTACATTGATATTGAATTCAACAATAAAGAAGTTAAGACTGAAATAGTAGAAAATGGTTTCAATGCAGAGTTGGAACAAGACATTTGGGATACTGAAATAACCAAGGAAGCCCATCTGACGGCCGATGGTGATTTCTGCCCTGTTGGACCACAGAAGGCAGCATTATTGTATCCTCTGTGTTTTAATGAAGGGAAGTCAGTACATTATATGTGATGTGAATGTTTATATTCAGCTTTACTAAAAGACCTATCTTCTGTTATTGTTGAAAACTTGTGAGAAGCTCTGTTAAGAAAAGTTCCTACTCAGCAGAAAAATTTAGAATATAAATAGAAACAATTAACTTTTAGAAAGCATCTACACCCATTTAAACTTCTATTATTGCAAAAGTGTAACAAAACTTTGTCTATTCAATAGAAAATAATATCAATGATTTTGATGTTTACCTGTTGAAACACATTAGCCAATTACATACTTACAGTAAACAGAACTTTTTGAGCTGTGTTGTGATGTTTCAGTTGCTCTATATATTTCGTGATAGAAATAAGGAACATTCAAAAAGCTGAAATAGACCTCTCTTAAAGAACCTAAAGAAATACTTCAATTAGAAATCACTTTCGTTTGTAGAAACTGGCATCTTTTCCTGCAATTTTATTTCCTTAATGGTACTGCACAGAAATGCTGTTCTCCATTCGGCTTACAGTGAAACATTTCTTTTGCCTCATCTGAAAAACCTTCCAGCTCAGCAAGCTGTTGTAAGTATGTTAAAATTAAAAAATTTAAAACCACTTATTATTTTGCATGGAGGGAAAGGGAAGAGAGTTTTTCAATTGTATATCAGAAACTTGCCACTCTTCCTGGACTTGGAATCACAAACTAGTGCATCAAAATGAAATTAAGATGCCTAATAAGGTTTAATGTTAATGTATGTCACATTATTCCACATACATATGGAACTTCTATTAATTATTTTATATTATTTCTTGCTTATTTTAGAAAATGTAAGAAACTCTCTTTATAACCCAGTCTACTTGGAAAATGTCCCTATTTTGTTAGCAAGTATACTACCTTTTCTTGATTTGGATGCTTCTTAAGAAAGGAACAAAACCTGCTAATTTAGTCAGTTCCATCAGAAACACAGAAGTTTAGAAAATATGAAAAACAAATTCTACCCTGTGTAAAATGCCAAATGTAATACAAATCAAACTCCAGTATTCAGTCTCAGATCCTATCAGTTTAAAAAAAAACCCAAAACTCCCCTGTCCCTCAAAACCTGAAATATAATTTCAAGAATTGCACATGCCATAGTAGCTGAGTGTGTATGTGGTTTCCACAGTGATTCAGAAAAAAACCCACACATCAGAACAAAGTTGATCTTAGCACTGACCCGTTTCCTTGATTTCTTTTTTTTGGAGAAAGAACTAAATCTTTGACTTAAGCTCAGCACAAGATGATATTGACCTGATTCTGACCATTAGCAATTTATTGTTGACTACTTAAAGGGTAATTGGGACTAAAATTGTTAATGTTGATACAGTCTTTAGCAAAGTTCCTAGAAAAGTCTGTGTCTGAGTTAAACTGAACTTACACAATAACTGAAACAGTGATAACCCCTGAATGTAATTTTATGCTGACTATTGCTGAGAATTCTCAAACATCCATCTATAGATGGTGTAGGAAAACAATAAAACTAAGTTTCAATGCATAGTACACAGGCATCTATGTTGCCTTAAAATAATTTTTTTTTTTTAAATATCCTTAAAAGCATTGCTGTGTGCAGGACAAAAATCCTCAGTCTATTAGATGTTTGTCCTTTAAAAATATTCTGACTTTTCTGCTTTTAGCTGTTTCTCAAGTATTTATACTACCTGTATGTGAAAGCCAGTGAAAAAATTAATACCACTCTTCCTGGAATACACTCTCCAACCATAAGCCAGGTGAGACTGCTTCTAAGAGTTGTACTTCTTTTCATTTCTGTGGTGTGTAACTTAGTGAGTAATTGTGAATATATAAAATCAGCTGAGATCTGCATTCATTCTGTGGAGTATTGTCTATTAATATAACCTGTATGAAGTCAGATGTAATACAACACTTTTTACTTTCAGAAAATATATATACTGCCTTAAACCATGTATTTTACATTAGACGTTAAGCATTTGGGAATTCAGCTTTTAAAGCAATATGTGTGTAATTTACATATCAAAAAGCGTTAAGTGTTCTTGTTTCTCTTCAGATTATGGATTGGATGTGCCTATTACTTGATGCTCACTTCGCAGTTATGGTGATGCTACCAGAAGCAAAAGAGTTGCTTTCAAACCTGCATAAGTTTGTGAGAGCCCAAGTAAGTTGCATCTTTAGGGATAACTATTCATTGCAGTATGGATTTAAGAATATGTGTGTTAATATGTGGGGTGTGGGGGAGATGAGACAACAACAAATTATATAGTAAATCAAATCATGTCTGTTCTCCTTTGTATGCTCCTCCTGAGCATGAAATGGCACTTACCTCTCTCTTCCTCATTTTAATGTCAAAAGCTTGGTATATTTGTTTGGTTTAAAAAGCTGAAACTCTGCAGAACCACAACTGGTTCCACAGTATAATCATATAAGAAAACAATTAAAATTTTACTGTAAATAACTGTATTTTCTTCTTACTAGGTACGATTCTACTCCGAACTCAACAAGATTGAAGGAAGTTTGCAAGAACTGCAAAGGCTTAACCACCAGAAAGACTCTCAGACATATTCTATTGAAGTGCTAGAACTTATTTGAATTTGAAATGAATTATTAACAATTTATTTTTTATTGATTCCTTTTATGACAAGGATGTATTAGCACTCCATATTGGGGATGTGAAAAGTTGTTTTCTATGTAGGAGGAGCACAGTTACTCTGTAGCTACACTGGAGTTTAAGTTTGAAACTTGTGTATTAAAAGCTCTCTTTTTGACTGGACGAGAACCTGGATGCTTACTTATGCCACATAATTCTTGGCAAAGAATTAGTAGGATATTTGCAGTAAGGCTTCAATGGATGTTTCATCAAATGAATTGACCTTTTTATTCTATATGCTACTTTTTTACTTAATAGTTGAAGTCTCCAATTTAGATTCTTCAGAGTTCTCTTATCTCCACTTAAATTGTGAGCTATAGATGAACTCATTTGAGTTTGCTGCTTTGATTTGTCTATTTTTGAGTTGTTTTTGCTTTGTCCAAAGATGCCTTTGATATTTACAGGCTTAGCTTAAACAGGGAAGGGAGCTTAAGTGTAGGTATAGGGTTGTTGCCTCAGTGACACAGCTTTCTCTCTCCTGTGCGTCATGCTATCACACCTAGTCAGTGTACCCTTTCATGTTTTCTTTTCCAGTACAACCAGGTCCTCTTATGCTGTGTTTAAAAAAAAAAAAAAAAATAGAAGGGAGGGGCTTGTGTGGTGGTTCGTAGTTAAAATCTTGAATGACAATAATCTAAAGCTGTTTTCATGCATCTCATATCTGATAAGACCACCTGCATCCAGAAGCTGCCTACAGCTAGGGAGAAGGAAGAGGTATACCACAGGAACTACACTCCTTCCTCAAACAAAGCAGCAAAGTGCAGTTATTAAATAGGATGTCTTGTTACAATCTTGATCTCGGAGGCTGCTGTTAGCTGAAAGACTGTTTTCTTAAGCAGAGAGACTGCTCCTCCGGAGCATGCTCTCCTGCACAGGAATTATGGGATTTCAGCATAATTACCTGCACAAAACAAGATTATTTTGACTTAAGTTCTAGGTGGATAACTTACTGGACTTTGGCTGTGTAACTTTGAAACAGCTGCACACAGTTAAAAGCCTTAAGACTCTTTGGAAGCTGACATGTTCCAGTTGTATACACTGTTACCAGAGGTCAGTACCAAATGTATGTAAAAGTGAAATTTAAAAAAACCACTACACTGACCAGCTGAAGAGTCATATGGAGGGGTACTTCTTGGCACTGGCAGTAGTTGTTGAGCTCTAACATTACATAGCAACACCCTGGTGTCTTAAAAATGTATATGTAACAGTCTAGAGCTGAATACTTAAATTCAATGTCTAATACACGTTATGAAATAATTTGAAGGGAAGGACTGGACAAAAGCAGCTCAATAATTTAAACAAGACCATATGTATTTGTGTATTCAGGTATGTTAAGAGTTATCATAATCCTTTGCAACCTTGTAAGAGGTTGCAAAAATTAGCCTGATATAAGCAATCAAAAGGTAACTTTGAAAGATTCGGAATATAAATTGACTATAAATGTGTAAATAGTGTTAGGCAATGTTGTCTGTTGCTGCGTCTGTATCTGCACTGTATCTAGAGGTGGCTCTGAGCCTGTGCAGCTGCACCACTAACTATAAAGGAGTGCAACTGAATATAAAAGATGCAGATAAAAAGCTGGATATAGGAGTGCAAATTGGGCTAAACCCTGCTGCCTAGTGCCACTGTGACATTGTTGCGTGCTTGACACTGTGGCAGGTTTGTGAGTTTAATGAGGTGCTTGGGCTGAGCAACAAGTTAATGAACAAAAGGCACTTCAAAAATTACTATAGAAGAACTCAAATTAAATTACACACTGGACATGTAACTGGCATGCTTGTGACGTGACCAGTATTGGGTTTTACATTGCACAGAAGCATAAGCAAGAGACTGAGAGAAAATGAAAATGTGAATGCACTTATTTGCTAAGGGTAAGACTTCAGAGTCTCTGGGATCCCCAAGCCATGTAGATTTAATAATTAAAAGGAGGCAGGTTTTAAGAAATGCAAGACATTTATGTGCCTTGGGCCAGCTTTCAATTTGTACTGCTTTCACTCAGGAAACTGATACCCGGATTGCAAGTGGTGACATTAAGAACCTAACAGTGCAATTGGTTTATGGAGATTTTTAGCCCTTTAGGGGCTTTGGAAAATGGGAAAACAAGAGGGAATACAAAATAGGAGAAAACCACCTCTGCTTCTTGTGAACTGCAGGCACAGCAGTTCAGAGAAAGTAGATGGACAAAAATGCAAATGGTGGGGCCTAATGTGATCTCCTCGGTCTATTTTGCTTTATCCCAGCCCTGGCTAGGTAATGGTGAGCTGCAAGAGGGTTTTACTTTCTGCATAATGGGTGAAGATTTAAAACACGTCAAGAGATGACCATGGCAGTGGGCAAGGGGGCTCTGCTTGGTGC
>JAHREE010000253.1:178498-202391 GCA_033628505.1 Tringa tobata | reverse complement strand
CGGGGAGGGCGGGTTGTCACTTCTGATTAATTTAGGTAAGCCAGGGATATCGTTCTTGGGGCTTGCTTTTATGAAGGCCAGTTTCTTCTGTGCCTTTCCTGTGTGATAGGCACATTTTTCTGCTACAGTTGCAAACACTGAAAAGAGTCTTAGTTTCTAGCTCTACTAGCTTTTTGTGGTATTTGGACTCCGTGAGGTCCATTAGTGTTGTCTTGCATGACCACCAACTAGGACTGTTACTACACAGTCCTGCCATATTAAGGGAAGCTTCAGGACCCAAATGCAGTTTAATCTATGAGTATGCGTGTGTGTTTTTCTTTGGGGTCTTTTAATTAAACCAACTCTGGTTTATGCATGCATGATTTTGGATCATGATGATAGAAAAGTTGGGTGTAATGTAGATATTTCTTGCTGTAAGAACGCTTGCTTTGTGCCTGGATGTGAAACTCCTGGGTTTTTGTGTGTTTGCCATGATTAAACATTTTCCACCGATTTGTGCAGAAGTGTATTGGAAGGCAGTCATGCAAGCATTATTGCATTTTCCACAGTCAGAACCCAAACTTAACTAAACTTAGAAATTTATTTTTATACGCAGATGATGTTGACCCATTAGTTCTGTAATGGAAATATCTGGCAGTTCATCTTCTATATTGTTTCAGAGTGTCTAATTTGTTGCGTAAGATTTTATTCTTTACAGTTTGAGAGGGAGAGATGTGTCTGGTGTCATCTTGCCAAACTAGTTCAATGACTGATTTATTTTTCTTCTGGAATCATTTGGCAATCTGTTATGCATCAAGGTGTTTCTTAAAGGTAGCTTTTCTTTTGGGGAACTTTTTTTTTTCTTTTCAATGCATTGAAATTTTAATGATGGTGTTTTCAGATTCAGCAGAAACTGTCTTTGAGTATCTGCCTGCCTTAGTAGGTCATTTGTTTTCAGTTGGTTCCTCCCTCCCCCCCCCACTTCCCATTAGACTTATTTCCTGTATTTATGGGAGTATTGGAGGGAGTAAGGTGGGTTGAACAAATGCCACAGAGAACCATTCCTCTTAATGGTAAAATCCTAGATAACTGGAACTTACTTTATCTCTAAATTTTATGGAACCACCTATTTGGGGGGCGTCTGTTATTCACAGAATTTGATCAAGAAATGAACAGTTTTAATATTCCAGAATACTGGTTGTGTCACTCTTCAGTCTCAGATCGCACAATGCATAATATATGTTACTTTTTGTTAAAGTGTGCATATGAAATTGCTGTTATGGACAGCTTCATTTTTCCTTTGTATTTTCTCTGTGAATAAAGTGCATCCTGCCAACCACTTCTCTGTGTAGAGTTGATAATTATGAAATTTAGTTGTTGACCAGAATCTCAGAGAACCTAAAACCAGTTTTCATCTCAGTTCTTGGTGTTAAACCAAGAGGATGGTTTTATGATTAGCTTATGAGATTGTCTAAACTTAAAGGTTTGTTTGGTTGGTTTGTTTGTTTTTAAAAAAGGAAGTAGGTTTAATGAGTGCATCCTAATATTTCAACTGATAGCTGCAAAACAGTTGTGTCTAACTGCATACTGTACTGATAAAAGATGGAACTATTTCATCTGTCCAGTAGTGCCACATACAGAAACTTTCCTCTTTTGTTATTCCTTCTGCTTGGCATCAAGGGTAGTGGAATTAAAGGGAGGAAAGTGTAGCATCTCATCTGAATTAGCATCTGAGACTGGATTAATTACGCTCGGTGTCTTGTGTTTTAGGTAGTGACACAGCTCTTTGGATTAGCTTTTTGTGTTAGGCTTTGTCCTTCCATAATTCCTCCTCCTTCTCCTTCTGTGGATCTCTCTCCTGTTCTGTTGAAGACTGAGGGTGGTTTTTTGTTGTTATTTTTGAATTGGGAGTTCCTGAAGCATTTTCATAACACATATCTCACTTTGTTTCTGGCTTGTAGGTATCCAGGAGAAATACTCTAGTTAGAAAGCAGTGGACAAAGTGATTTAGGTTGTCTTTTGCATTTTAATTTGGTTGAAATTGATGTCCAAAGACATCTGCTTGAAATGGTCTTTCCTGTATACTATTGCTGGTTAGGAGAACAGCTTGCATTATTTCAATACAAAATATCTGTTGTTTGAAGCTTGATTCTTCAAGTTTGAAGTTAAAATTCCAAGGAGGAATGATAAACTAGTCATGCTGAATAAAAATAAAAAAAAAAAATTTAGTATTTTGGTTGAGGGAAATGTCTTTCTTTTTAGCTAATTTAAACAACTAAAATTATAGGTGTCATTTTAAAGATTCAGTAGATGTATATTATATAGGAAATGCAACTGCTCTAAGGGTCTAAAGCAAAACTTCAGATATCACGTGTATTTTATTTTCATCCTGTTAATTAAAGTATAGGGTTATTAGCTGAATTACCACATTTATGTAACCGTGAAGATGTGAATCTTTAGCCACATCCTGTGAAGATGTGACCTTTGACACGGTCATTGATGATAGATCTTTAAACATGTTGATGTGTGAATGGCAAAGTTCTTATTCTTGTTTTTTATTCCAGGTAGGAGAAGACAAAGAGTGCATCGTCCTCGTTCTCCAATATTGGAAGAAAAAGATATTCCACCTTTGGAGTTTCCTAAATCATCAGAGGACTTAATGGTGCCTAGTGAGCATATAATGAATGTTATTGCCATCTATGAGGTACTAAGGAACTTTGGCACTGTTTTACGCCTCTCTCCTTTTCGTTTTGAGGACTTCTGTGCTGCTCTGGTAAGTCAAGAGCAGTGCACACTTATGGCAGAGATGCATATAGTGCTTTTAAAAGCAGTTTTACGTGAAGAAGACACTTCAAATACTACCTTTGGACCTGCTGACCTCAAAGATAGCGTTAATTCCACTTTGTATTTCATAGATGGAATGACGTGGCCAGAGGTTCTGCGGGTATATTGTGAGAGTGACAAGGAATACCATCATGTTCTTCCTTATCAAGAGACAGAGGACTATCCTTATGGACCAGTAGAGAATAAAATCAAAGTTCTGCAGTTCTTAGTGGATCAGTTTCTTACAACAAACATTGCACGTGAAGAGTTAATGTCAGAAGGTGTTATTCAGTATGACGATCATTGTAGGGTTTGTCACAAACTTGGGGATTTGCTTTGCTGTGAAACTTGTTCAGCTGTGTACCATTTGGAGTGTGTGAAACCACCTCTCGAGGAGGTACCAGAAGATGAATGGCAGTGTGAGGTCTGCGTAGCACATAAGGTGCCTGGAGTAACTGACTGCGTTGCTGAAATCCAAAAAAATAAACCGTACATTCGACATGAACCTATTGGATATGACAGGCATAGACGAAAGTACTGGTTTCTGAACAGGAGAATCATTATGTAAGTAAACTAATAATTTAGTATTTCCTGAACAATAATACTGTATTGTATGTATTTTTAATATATCCTTTTAAAAGATTCAGAGAATCTTTCATACTATTATTGGGGTTTTCTATATTATATGTTCATACTCAATCACATGCAGTACGTGGTGTATCATTCAGATAGTTCAGCAGGATGTCGTGGTCAGCCCGAAGCTGTTGATATCCTAATTTTTCCATTGCCTCACACACAATTTCCTACCTTTTGTTTCCAGAGATGAGTTGAAAGTTTGATTTTTCACAAAAACCTTGATTGTGAAGGACATGCAGCTGATACTCTTTTTGCCCTAGTTGCCTTTGCTTTAATAACTTACAGATAGTTTCCTCTGTGCTTGGGTTTTGTATCTTCCCTTCCATACTGTTGAGGAAAATGTTGTTTAAAGATGTGTTTGTCACACTGCTCTAATGTACTGGCAGAACAATTATATTGTGCTTGCCATATGCTGGGAATTAGCATAAAAAATCCAGAGAGTCACTCAGGAGGTGTTTTTAAGAGAAATAGGCAGGCTCCTCCTCCCTCCCCCTAATGTGTAGGCAGGTTGTTAATTATTTTTTACTAAACTTGATCTATGAAACCATTTTTTTCCCCAGTGAATTAAAATATTTGGTGTTCAGAAGGTTTTGATACAGGCAGTACTTCAACCTATTTTAAATTAAAATAAATCAGGCAGGTGCTTCTTGATCGTTTGAAATCTACACACGTGAAAATTATTTCTCTACCTCGTTGGTAGTAATTTTAACTGCACTAGAAAAGACATCTTCAAATGTTAAATGTATTTTTTAGTGATTTTTACATTCCTGTTAAGAGTTCAGTGGGCAAATTATTTGTTTCAGAAATCATAAATCAAGTTTTATGAATGTAAGCTTCGTATCCTAATGGGGATTTATTTAAACAGAAAAGACATCAGTATTCCGTTTCAAATCAAAATAGATGAGAACTTTAAACAATGCAGCAAAAGAAAAAAAATTACTGGATTTTCCATTTTGTTGTTTTTTTGTTAGCGATTAAAATGATTGAAAACGTAAAGGGAGAAGTATTTTTAGGTTTACAAAGACAAGAAGAAATGCAATTCTTCTATTAATTGTTTCCTGACTGTCTTTCATATTCTCATGTGGACTATCTAAGTTGAAAGATTCTTTCCCTGCTTGTCCTGATCCTTCCTTTTGCCATTAGATATTGTGCCTTCTGCTAGTGTAAATGTCCCTGTGTGTGCTTCCAGAACAAGTTATTCCTGAAGTATGTGGTTTGGGTGAAAAATTTTTGAAATCCTCCTGATGAAATTGAAAGAAAAACCAGTTATGCTGTTGTTCTGGTAGATCGGCAGCAGTAGTACTCTGTAACGGTGCGGTGTGGGATGGACAGAAACAACCAATTCCAATAGACTTTTCATAGAACTTTGCCATAATTAAATTTGTGCATAATGCACCTTAAAACTTCACGCTAAAGCCACCTCATAAAGGGACAAAAGTATTTACTACATAACTAAATTCCAGGGAAATGTAGCTGTAATAATATACATAGATATTAAACTCTGTACTTTCTTTTTTCATGTCCTTTAGATTCAGTCAGCATGCTGTATTGCAAACCAAACCATTTCGCACATATATACTGAACAGGATCAAACCACACCTGGTACCTTGGATAACTGCAGGATAACATACCTGCCAAATGTTAAAACCTGAGATTCATGAGTGATATTATTATATCAGCTTTATTAAAATTAATAGAATGTATTCACCAATGCCATGTGATCAAATATAACAGGGGAAACAAATAGATATAAAGAGAGTTTGCACAAACACCGATTTGAAATCTTGCCCGGGGGGATTAGAGCACTGAAATCCTAAACTCTTGCATTTTTTTTATTTTTCAAAAGGGGTTTTTAGGGCTTTTTACTACTTCTCCCCTCTCCTCTTAAACATGTTATAAATCTGTCATACCACTGGTTCTCCCATCTTTTAAAGGCTTTCGTGGACTTTTTGTTTACTGATACTTTTATTTCCACACTCATCACTTCATGAGGTTAATAAGATTTGTTTACCGCATCATTGTGGTTTTGTTTCTCTCTTGTTTTTACAAAGATGGAAAAGTGGACAACAAGGAGAGTTCTCCTCTCATACATCCCTGTAAGAAAATATCAACAGGATTTAAAAAAAAAAAAAAGGGCAAGAGAAAATGAATTCCTGAGTTTTTGTTTCAAGCTGTTAACAAACGTAGTATGATGACTCTGGGTCAGTTGCATTTGTTTTGCTTGTGAAGGTTATTTTTGCAAGTTAAGGAGTCAGGAAAGTTACAAGTTTGACTTGCATTCTCCTGGGTAACTGCTGCAGTGTTTTAACAAGTTATCTTTCCAGAAATATTAAGATGGATTGGATTTGTCAAATGTCTATCAAAGAAGATAATGAAACATTGTTTGGCTTTCATTTTGATAGCAGAAATAAGAAACAAATTGTTATTCCTGAGTTGAATGCATCTTCCTCGATGGCCAAAACCAGTTTCAGCTTTTTTATCTGCAAGATTCGTCATGCTGTTTATGTTCCTATTAGATGCTCCTCTATTTTCTCCAATTAATTAAAGAGGTCTTGGATCATTATTTGAATAGATTACTTTAAACGTTTTACTGAATTCTTCAGTTTCTAACTGTATTAGCATGGAATTCAGGAGGGGGTGTATCTACTTCACTATTACTTTACTTGACATTTTCTAGCATCTTCTGCATTGTCGTTTTTATCAGTCTTAAAACTTGCCTCTAAAGCATGCTAGTGAATAGTTCCTGGCAGTGAAGGAGGCTGAAAGACGTCGGAAATATTAATGTGATTCTTTTCTCCCTTCCTTGGCCTCACTTAATGAATGTGACTCAGCGGCATCCCCCAGAGACGAAAGCAAACCTGTCCAGCACCAACCTGGCGAAGCTGCCTGGCTTCTCAGAGAAAAACGCTAGGAATCGGTCCTTACATCTTTTCATGTTCTTTTTATGATACCCTCTCTGATTTCTTCAAAGGGGGAAAGTAGTGTCCCTTTAGCCCATGCAAGAAGGTGTTCAGGGAAAGATAGCTTAAATCTTTTAATTTAATTCTTAACTAACTTTGTGAAAAAGAATTGCATAGAACAATTTCTGTTGTAGTTCTTTGACATTTAGTGAGTTGGTAATGAACAGTCCAAGGCTTCCACTGGCATGCACCTCAACCTTGACAAGAAAAGCAGTTTCATGTAAGCGTAGGTGCCAGCAAACTTGTGCCTCTTCCTTTCTGTCTGTGGTTTTGTCAAGACAAAACTCTAATTCCTAAACTTCTGTTACTAAGGTTGTGATAGCCTTCAATTTAAGAGAAATTATATACTCAAAACCCTGTATAAATTAAGTAGAAGGGAAATAAAATACTCTTGGATAACCTCATTGTCCACTTCCAGAATATTCTCTGAGCAGTTCTTTAACTGCTCAGATAGGTCTCGAGTAGGTGCTCTGGGTAGGTCTCGAGTCACATGTGGAAAGATTTGCTCTAGGGGCCTTCTGCAGAATATTTTCTTTGTGGTCTGATGTCTTGATTCTTCGGTGTCTCTCTGGTTTTTATTGGCCTGTAATATAGCATACCTTTACTGGTACTTTTCCTTGAGTTACATAGGGAAATTGAAGATAACAGCTAATTCCTTTTCAGTCCAATGGAACACTAGAATAGAAGGAACTAATAGGAAAGGAGAACACAGATGCTTCTTGGGATTTTCAGGTGACATACATACCCATCCTGGATGCATTAGCACAGCTGTAGCACTTTCAGATTTGCTAAGTGGAGGGAGAAAGTGGAAAAAGAAGAAAACAGTTGGTTGATCACTGTCAAAATTTAAGCAAGGTGTACCAGCCTCTCTGATTTTCTGCCTCTCTGGCATATGGGTATTAGCACAGCCTGACTTCATGGAATGGTGAGATTTTAGAAAGTCTCCATGTTGTTGCATGTCTAGGTCGTATAAGATGATGTATAAATGGCATATCTGTCTAGCAAATAATTATGTAATGAGCTAGGGGTTCACAATGAAAGGTTAAAGTTTAAGAAGTAAGTTGAGTAGTAATTAAAGTATGAATTTAGCAACAGGATTATGTTCTGCAGTTGTGTTTGTAAGGAGCAGAGCAGCTTTACACTTTGCTTTGCCAGTGTCCTGCTTTCGCCACTTCCATTGGGCATTTGCCAGGGAAATGCAGAAGGCATACTTTGCCTCTCCTTACTTAAGCATTTTGTTTCATCCTTTTCTTTCCTCTTGCTGTATGAAGCTGTGTTCTTGCATTCCCATCTCCCCTTCCATCTTAGATTCTGGGTGTTTGCTTTTATCTTCCTTTTCTGTGGGTTTTGTTCACAAAGAATAATAAAGGTGCTGTCATTCCTATTCTTGTTAGTAAATAACCTTCTTGATTTAGAGGAAACATGGTTTAAATAATAATTTTTCTTTAACATGGAAGTCTACAAGCATAGAATATTCCATAGAGTTAAATGACTGTCAATGTTATGATCTGTTACTTTTTGATGTGTAACATGTGGGCAGTCTTCCTGAAATGAGCTGTTTTCTGAGAAAACATGTCAAACTTAACAATGCTAACATGGTAAAACTAATGGAAAGTTACTGGTAGCCTGGAGGAGTAAACAGAGAGTAAAGTAGAATTTGTTGCTTTTTATGAGCAAAGCCCTTTGAGAGAAATTATAGTATTTCTTTGCAATACACCAGGTTTTATCATCAAAACCAAAAGTCTACTTTGTAGTAATGATTGTGATAAATTAGCAGTTGAATTTTGAGTACTGTTGCCATTGTTAGCTTCATAATCACCTTATTTTAGTAGTATTCTGATTGAGTTGCAAATATTACAGTTGTATCATAAACAGAATGTGGAAAATAGTAGATAGATGACAAAGTTGCCTTAATGATTGTCTGGCTTTCTGAATGTCTGAGGCCGGTTTTTGCTGTCTTTAACATATGAGCCATGTGGAGGCCACTAGTCAAGAGGAACACAAACCAAACCTTACAAGGGCAGATCTTTCAAACTACAGTGTTTTCCATACCTGTTGACTATTTGGTTTAGGATTACTAGTGAGCCATAGGTCTGTAATGCTTCTACAGGTAGTGCAAGTGAAGCAATATTTAGCTTATCTTCTACCTGTGAAGGCCAGGGTGATAGACCATTGTGTCACCCATAGGGTGTTGATGGCATTGGGAGTGCTGGGGTGTGTTGCAGAAATGAGTTGGTCCTGCCAACAGCCAGCCTGGACAGGGCTGCTGCTCTCACCAGGACCTGACAAGCCAAGCTGAAGGCTAGCAGCCTTCTGCAGAACCACATGAAGTGTCCTCCTTCTGCTCGCCAGGCCTCTGGGAGAGCCTGGTACTTGAGATATTTCTGGAGTTCCTTTGCGTCTGGTGGCCCTGTTGAGATGCTTTGGACACTGTGGTCCTCCAGTAGTTTTGTCTCAGCTTATGGTGTCATGGAGTGACCGAGATAAAAAAATGTGGCAATCCATTGATCTTTTGAAATAATAGTATCGTGATCCTTTTGATCTTATTGATACTTTCACAGGTGAATGCCTTGGAAATTCTCATACAAAATATTTTATGAATGTGGCATTCTACACTTTGAATTTCCTAACTTTGCTATTTCCTGAATATGCAGTCAGAAACACTACCCGGCATGGATTTTGGAGCCATATCAGAAAATTGTTCGAGTAGATTACTGGTTACAGTGGTGAGAATACAGTGAGAATAATCCTTGTCGCCGGATTGGACAAACCAGTTTTAAGGAGATTCTTCAGAAGCTTTCCTGAGGAAGCTGTCATGAGAACTTCTGAGGGGGTGAAAAAAGGGCAGGAAGTGAGAAAGGAGTATTTGGGTACTAAACTGGCTGTATACGAGTGTCCTCATGTGATTTGTTTATTCACATTCAGATATTGGCATTTAATATTTTTCTGCAAAAAGTAGGCTGATATTCATTTTTGTCATTTATCTGTTTTGGGGTTTTTTTTGTACTCTTAACAGAGAGGAAGATTCAGAAAGTGAGAAAGATAAGAAAATCTGGTACTATAGCACAAAGATACAGCTGGCAGAGTTAATTGAATGCCTAGACAAAGATTACTGGGAAGCTGACCTATGTAAAACTCTGGAAGAGATGCGTGAAGAAATTCATCGGCACATGGATGTGACAGAAGACCTTACTAATAAAGCAAGGGGCAACAATAAGTCTTTCCTTTCTGCAGCAAATGGTAAGAACGTTTTGTTCAATGGGAATAGATGTTGCACTTCGAATCAAATACTAGTGTCTATTTAGAAGTTTATAGAAGTTAATGGAGAAGTTTGATGCAGGTGTATCAGCATGGCTGACTTCTTGTAGGATTATGTTTCATGTATTCCAAGGGACTTGGAGCGGCAAAAATGTTGGAGCTCCAATGTTACGGAAGGCGTGGAAGATCCTATGTCTCCTCTGCACTTCCCCACCAGCTTAATTTATCTACCTTGGAGCAATAAATAGCAATATACATCTGTGAATGTTTGACCCTTGGTTCTAGGGAAGATGTGAAGATTAGATGCTCAGGTTTAAAAATGGATTTAAGTCATCACTATATAAATTCATAACTGAGAAATCAATAATTTGATTCTTGGTTCTTTTAAGTGGGGAAAAGTGGTAAGAAGTTGGATGTTATCTTTTGTCTGATTGAAAAGAGGTATTTATGTCGTGTTATTTCTGCTCAGTGGCTCTGTAGGTGGTGGTTTGTTGTTTGTTGATGACAACATACTTTCTGTTGTAGATGAAATTTTGGACATTATCAGAGCAAGAAAAGGAGAAATAGTGGAAGATAAAAACACAGCAGATGATGAAGAGAAGGCCAGAAGTGATGTTGATAATGACCAGACGGATGCTGAGAGAGGCAAGGAAGAATCTGGAGGCCAAGATAAAATTGAGGAAACGCCCACTGAGGAAGATGTGGAAAAAGTGGAAACAGAAGGTAAAGAAACTATGACTGCACTTTAACAACTTCATTTAAGATCCTCACATTTCTTGAAGTGTAAATGGGATATTTATTTTTTAATAATTCTATAAGTTATTTTTTACATAATAGGTGATATTTGTCAGTTTCTTTGTGGTTGTGTATTTTAATTGTTTTTCTTGTTAAGTAATTTCAACAATTTTCCTCCTTTTCAACTTAAACACAGCTAGCTTGTCAATACCTTGGCTTGAGGTACAGGTGGCACTTACAGGTTGTGGTCAACACATTTGTAGTAAGCAATATTACATAATTTTTAACATTGTTTTCCTCATCAGAATTAGTTTGTTCTCTGATTCGGAGACAGTATTGTCTCACAGAAAAAAAAGGAGAGGAAAAAAAAAAAGAGGAAAGGAGAAAGGTCATTGTTTTTCAGCATTATCAAACAGACAAACAAAGCTGCTGAAGTTGCTTTCTATGGATGATGCCAAATGACATCCTAACACATACTAAAGAATATCCCTAAAGTTTTGTTGTGCGTTTTACTATAGAGGCAACAGTCGTTGGGGATAAAAGTAACTCTGTGACATCAAGCACTGATGACAACAACACAAATCCTTCTGCAGGAGAGACTAGTTGCTCTGAAGGGAAGAACGCAATGGGGTGTCAGTCAGAAATCCTTGATAGCAACAACGTGGCAGAGAAGAAGGTGGCATCAGAGGTCCCTCAGGAACTCTCAGGTACAGAAGGCACTGTTACTGCTGCCTCTGTAGTTTGGGGAATCTGTGCAGTTTTTCTATCTGGTTTGTCCACTAAAACCATTCACAGCGTATATCACTCATGCTGTTTGCTTGCAGTGCCATCCTTTACTGCTACGTTGTCATTAACATCTCAAAGTTAATTTTCTTGCAACTAGTGCTTGAAATTTGTGGTCCTCTGACATTAGCATTTGTTTCCATGCCCTCCAAAGATGACTATGGCTAAGCTTTTTATGTTCTGTTTTCTATATATTTTATTTTTCCATAGTGATCTATAATGATTGTTAGCATCCTATCAAAGTTTATTTCAAATTCTAATTTGCTGCTGGCTTGTTTATTATTTTAACCTCTCATTTACTGTATAAATTACTAACAAATAAAGTATTGTCATTCACAGGAGTAAACCATTGCACTGAAATGTCAAGATTAAAGTTGCCGTACTAGGAATTCTAAACAGATTTCAGAATTAAAAGCATAGATGTTCTTGTATTTTGATGTGTTTTGTTCTGCCATGTCAGTGATTCAAAAGTAGTAATATACACTAATAAAAAAAACATCCAAACTTTAGATTTAGAAATAAATGGTACTTGGTTAGGTGTAACATAAATAATCAGTGTGGTATTTTAGAATTATATTCTATTACATTTAGAATTGTATTGTATTACAAGCTTTACTACATAACCAAATGTTGTTCTAAACATCTGATTACTGTTAATCAGAATTTTCAGTTCTTAAAAATGTAAAAATAATCTGTGATGTAGCCATACTCAGTCTTTTATGTTTTAAAGAGTGGTAGTAAATGTTTTCTCTTCTACAGAAATAGCTCTCCATTGAGATGCAGATTGCACTTCTTGAACTTGCAGATGTAAATGCATCCAAACCTTGTAATAAACTTTGTTAACAGGAGGAGAAAATGAAAGTTAAGATTAATCCCTAATCTGGAAGCATCATATTATACTTTTTTTAACACTGAAAATGTCCTAGTGCATGGAACAAAAAGCATACATTTTAGATATTTGACCAAATAATATTTTTGCCTGTTCTTATATTTTTTTATTCCATTTTAAAGCTAAAGTAACTGTGTAGAGGTGTAATGGAAAAGATACATATCCTATAACTTTGTTCCAGACACATTTATGGATTCATATTTTATTTTAAAGATTCACTGATATATTTATCATTACTTCTTTATTACACTTCCGCAGGTACCCTTCTCCTTCCAAAGCCTCTGGTTTATTTTTAAATTAGTGGGCTTTTTTTTTGTAGGAAAACGTGTGTGTATGGAGAGGGCTCTTCCTCAAATCTAACTTACTATAGTCATAGTGATACTCATGTTCCTGTTACGGAATTTCAGTTTGAGACTCGTTTCAGAGGGAGAGAGAGATACCGAACTGGTATTGGTGAGGCAGCTACCCCCAAAGAAGGGGGGGAAATAAGGGTAAAGTGGAAAGCTAGACAAGAATGTCTATGACCTTCCTTGTTAAATGGAATTTAGATAGGAGGTTGTTGTTAAGAGTCTAGTTTGGGGCTTCCACTCTCCTCCAAACAGCAGCCACCGCAAATAGTTTCATTTTTCCTCTTAGTAAGAAGGGCAATGGATTGAACAATGGTGGCCACCCACTTGGCAAAGCTGGAAATCAAGATACTTTCAGGTTAGGGGTCTTCTAAGAATCCCAGAATATCTACCTAATCATCTTTCTGCAAGGAATGAATATCTCACAAAAAGGAGGTTTTGTTATGTCATCTCTCTTAACAACAACAGAGTCCCTGGTGTTTTGGAAGAATTCTAGAACAAACTCTTGTATTTTATAAATAACTAAGCTGTGTCTTTTGTGCACAAAACCAAGACAATGTTGTTTTGAGGGATGGTGTTTTGTTCTTACTGGGGAGCTGGAGTGATTTAGTTCTAGGTAGCCGCGATCACTGGTACTTTAGTCAATGGTTAAACTTGGGCAGTACATCTTAGCAACATGCGTGGTGACAGTAATGTCCACAGCTGTCAGGGACAGTAAGAAGGACAACTGCAGACCAAGAATCCGTTTGCCTTACTGAGCTCGAAACATTGTCTAGTCCCATCAAATTGTAAGAAAGAGGCTGATACTTTAAGTTTGGGGAGGAAGAGTTTAGATACAGAGTGGTGCCAATTGAACTGAAATCTGTGGAATTCCTCAGAATTAATGTTCTGGAAAAAAAAGATAATAAAAGACTTAGTGGAAAACTGGAGAGGAACTGAAAGGTGTGTGCTTTGAGGAACAGCTAAAGCACAAGAAAATCAAAAGAGGTAAAATTGTAGAAATTGCAGGAAGACCAAATTTCATTAAATCCGCAAAACAAAATCTCAGTAGAGGGTTCTCTGTGTGTGCATCTGTAGAAAAAAATTGTCTTGTATTTCAAAAATATTTGTATTTCATCCAAGTATGAATTTCAGTTCTTCAGATCTGCAAAAGTTTTAACTGCTTGAAACACAACAAAAAATACTTTCATGGATACAGTACTTTGAAAGAAATTAGTATTTTATGGGTATTTCTGTCCAGTTCAGCTGAAGATGTTCAACTCACTCTTTTTCTTTTTTTTTTTAATGAAAACTTAAAGCTAGAAAGAATTGCATTGATCCAATTAAAAAAAAAAAAGGCAAACAAAAAAAACTAAAAATGAAGTTGTTCTTTTATAGAAGAAATTCGTCAGATGATCCCCAGCAACAGCAGTAGTGCATCTGCTGAACCTCTGCAGCCAGATGTTGAAAACAGCAACGGGAATGAGCTGGGCTCTGGCCAGAATGATGCCGTTAAGACGTTTGATGATGCTGAAAGTGCAGAGAGAGAATCCCAGACTTCAGAAGACATAGGTAATAATAATGTGTCTCTAACTTTCATTTTATGCGTCTTTTCTTTTTACTTTATAACTCACATGCATCAATAGAGAACTTCCAATTTTAAAGTTTGTTTTCAAAAGCCTTTTTTTTTTTCCTGGGCAGGAGAGAAATCTAATGGTGAAAGAAGTGATTCTCCAGGTGCAGGAAAAGGCACGCCAGGTTCGACGCGAATGCTCACAAGATTACGAAATCCTGATAGCAAGTTGAGCCAAATGAAAAGCCAGCAGGTTGCTGCTGCGGCACACGAAGCAAATAAATTATATAAAGAAGGCAGAGAGGTTTGTGCACATCTTGGAAAACTCAAAGAAGTACGAAAACTGTTTTAGAAAACTCTTGTGTTTTTTTTTTTTTAAATAAAAAAAAAAACAATTTTGGCAGACTATGGAGCTACCTTAAAAAAATGTAGTAATAACAAATTAGCAAATGGTGAAAATGTAATATCACAGGAAGCTTTTTTCCTCTTTCTCCCTTGCGCTTGCTCTCCGAGTTGCTATCTGCAGAGTGGTTTGGGAGTGACCTGACCCAGTGCACCTCCTTTCCTTTAACGTGCTGGTCGTAAAAGTTAGAGAATTGTTTACTGTATAGCTAATAATAAGTTACATGCGTTTTTTCCCACTTCTGTCTTCAAATTTCTCGGAACTGGTGTGCCAAAACTACAACTTCACAGTGGTTTGTGTTTGATTATTGTTCGAGTAGCTCAGAAATAGCCACATTCCAGTTCATAACAAATCTGTACTGGCGGAGTATGGTCATTTAAGACAATTATCGCAAAATTGTAGCCCTGCTTGATGCAGGCAAAAGGGAAATCTCTCTCTCATGTCTGCCAGTTGGTATAAATTTTTTGTATGTCTGTAACTTGTTTGTTGTGGTTTTGGTGGTTTGTTTTGTGGTGTGTTTTCTTTTTTTAAGTAGCCCAGCTTCTTCAGGAGAGAAGTATTTAAATGTTAAGAGTTCGTTGCAGTTAGTTGTCTGCATATTGTTAGGTGTATTAATTTTATTTTTGTTAACTGGTTTTCCTTGTAAACTAGCATTTAGCATGTTTATTCACAAACCTCTCAAATTTGGAACTCAGCAATGACTAATGAGATCAGTAATGTTATCCATGCCATGTTTTCAAAGTCAAAGATTTTTGTTTGCTTAGCTACATGTATGAATTCTGGGATTTACCCAGGAGGGGATTCACAGAAAGCTGACTTAAGTTTAGCGAAGTGTTTTCCCAGAGCTGTCTCCCTCAATAGGCACACTTCAGACCAGCAAACAGGGTTCCCATTTGACTTCCTCAGGAGCCTGCATGATGTTTTTTTTAATGTTAAAGTTGATCTTTGGGAATATCCTACCTCTATGTAGAATCAGTGATTTAGTACCGATATATATTATACTGGATAAACAGTTATTTATTTCTACAGACTGATGCAAGGTATTTTTATTATTTTATATATAGATGGTTGAAGCTTAAATTGTAACTAAGTAAATAGAAATATTTGAAACTTAAGTGAATCTTTAAAATCATTCTTTCTTTCACAAGGTTCTGGTGGTCAACTCTCAAGGTGAAGTCTCCCGAATGAACACAAAGAAGGAAGTTGTGATGAAAGGAAATATTAACAATTATTTCAAACTGGGGCAAGAGGGGAAGTACCGTGTTTATCATAATCAGTACGCCACTAATTCATTCGCATTGAACAAGCACCAGCACAGGGAGGACCATGACAAGAGACGACATCTCTCACATAAATTTTGTCTGACTCCTGCTGGAGAGTTCAAATGGAATGGGTCTGTACATGGGTCCAAAGTTCTTACCATATCCACTTTGAGGCTAACTATTATTCAGCTAGAAAACAATATCCCAGCATCATTCCTTCACCCTAACTGGGCTTCCCACAGGTAAATTAATAAATGAAAATATATATTATCTTGGTTTACTTGTATTTTTGCTAACCGTATTAATAAGCAATGGTCTTTGTTTTTTCAAAATCGGTGATTTCCAAGCACTGTGTGCTCCAGGCTATTAAAATATAAGTTAACGTTTGTGTTTTGTGATGGATGGCTAAAAGGATTGCACATTTGAATAAAGTATTAAAATATAGGAGGTTTTATCCTACCATTAAATCTATGCTGTATTAGTGCATGTATATGTTTCAGGTTTTTATCTTTTTTCCAATTTAGGTCTAACTGGATTAAGGCTGTTCAGATGTGCAGCAAGCCTAGAGAATTTGCGCTAGCGCTGGCTATATTGGAATGTGCAATTAAACCGGTTGTGATGCTGCCAATCTGGCGGGAATCATTGGGGCACACTAGGTAAAATAAACTCATATTCAAAAAGAGTTTTTTATGTTTGAACTCCACTTTGTTTTACAATTACTAGTTTCTCTAAGCCTAGAAGAATTATGTTTCATTTTAGTCAGTTATTCGGCACTTGAAGTGTTTTTTCTCAACCAGAAACACTGAAAATACATTATTTTTATAGTGTCATTGCTCCAGCAAAGCAAGCTGGTTTTCTTTCTGTGAGCCACAGTCTCAAAGTGACACAATTTTGTGAGACTAGAAGAGCAAATTTCAACAAACTCAGTTCAGTGGAGTCTCTCTTTTGTCTCTCATTGTGTTGTAGAAACCGAATTGAAATGTGTCTGGTGTTAGACCCAGTTGCAGGCAGTGGTGTTTGCCTTACTGGAACAGCCAAAAAAAGCAGTGTTCCTATTGCAAGTAATACATATAACCTGATACTGGGCTTTCCTGTTAACTTCATTATTCAAAGGGTGGTATATGCTGCTGTTTGGCTTCTTACAAGATCCTGTACTAAAATTTACTTAAATCTATATGTATTAGATTACGCAGAATGACAGCACTAGAAAGAGAAGAAAAAGAGAAAGTGAAAAAAAAGGAGAGAAAACAAGAAGAAGAAGAAACAATGCAGCAAGCTACATGGGTGAAATACACTTTTCCTGTCAAACATCAGGTAAGGTTTTCTTTTGTGTGAAGAAAAAAAAAAAACATACCCAGAATTTGTTGATTTCATACTCTTTATTTGTTTTCATTTTAAACTTAAAATTTTAATTTTAATGTCATTGCGTTACTCCTTGCCATTGGAGTGGGAACCATGCCCATGTATTCGAGCATATAATCTTGGTCTGAACTAAATCTGACATGTATTATGTTCTTAGTGACGCTGCCCGAGGTGACAGATGTTTTCTGCAAAACTCAGCCTTTCCTAATGGATGGGTTCTAGGTGGTTGGAATCTTGTCTGTATGTCTGTCCCTGTTCAGTGCTCCCACCCCTACTTCCCCTCAAAAAAAGCAACCCTTCACTTTGGAAGGTATATGATATGGTGGGGACTACTATAGAAACAGCTTTATATTCTCCCACAGGAGACATTAAATACTTCTGTTAGGGTGGTTCTTTGCTCCAAATTTATTTGTTGTAACAAATACAAAATCATTCAGCTTTTAGGTAGATTCTCACAGTTACACAGATTTTAGATGTTACTAATGTAACACCTAGATGTTTAGATGTTATGGAACCAGCTATCAGCAGATATATCTTTAATTTGAGAGAGAACATTATTTTACAAATATACGTCAACTTGCTTGAAAAAGTCTGATTTAAAGTTCGTTGTTTTGGTTGGTCTTTTTAAATCGCCTTAGATTTTTAAATGAACACATACATTAATAATGCAGCAAATAACACCGTTGAAACTACTGTTTTTTCCAGGTTTGGAAGCAAAAAGGAGAGGAATATAGAGTAACAGGATATGGTGGCTGGAGCTGGATTAGTAAAACACACGTCCACAGGTTTATGCCCAAACTGCCTGGAAATACTAATGCAAATTACAGAAAGTTGCTAACAAGTAAGTGTCTGCATTGCTTACATTTATTTTTTTTTAATTACTAACGTACTGCTTTTTATTTTTTATTCAGTTAATTATTTGCATGTGGTGTTTCTTATGTAAATTTTGTTACAAATAGTGTTCCAGAGAAGCTTTTTTTGGATTTTTGCTAATGTTTGTTGATATAACCAGGTCAGTTGTCATAGACGTTTTTTAGCTACATTAAATTGTTTCAAGTGTGAATTTGTGTGTAATATTTGTTATATAGGTTATTTATATAACCTTATTTCAATTAAAGGTAGATAAAAATTATGTAGATAATCACAAGCAAAAAGTAACATCTAAAATACTGCTGTACATGTACACTTTTCTTCTCCCTCCATGTTGACAGAACACTGTTAACCAATTTTGTCTGATAGCAATAGTTTTATAAGAGGAATGAAATTTATTTCTTTAGAAAGTTCAAAAACACACCTTCTTGCTTATTTGTTCCATCGATTTATATTAAAAAAGAAAGGGTTTGTACAGTTGATTTCTAGGGTGAATCCTGAACTGTATGAGGCTTATTTATAATAAATATAATCTTTATTTTCCTTTTAAAATTTAGAAAATGGCAGCCCCCCCTATATTACGTATCAAAATTATTTCTTTCCTCACATATTGAAGTAATACTTTCCCTGTTGCTTTTAACTGGAACAAACACTAAATGGATGATAACATTAGATGACAACACTGCTTTTAGTGTTGTCTGTATGATTATTAAATTAGATTTGCTTTCTGTATTACAATTAATAACCACTACAATGCTAAGTGCAGTCATTTGAATACTAACATCCATTTTGGCATAACTGTAGAAATCAAAATTATTAAAAATTATTTGTAAATTTTCAGAGTCTGTATTAATATAATTTTCATAGGCTGGGTTTTCAGAAAGTGTTATTTAGTTTCCTGAAAAATGGCTGAGGGGGGGTTAGTGGTTTGGGTTTTCTTTTTTGTTTGGTTTGGTTTTTGTGGTTTTTTTAAAGAAAAGCTGAACATGGACTCCTGAAAAAATAATGGAAATGATACATTTTTATCTCTGGTGGGCTTTTAGATTTTTATTATTATTATTCAATATTGCACTAAGCTTCATCTATGATGTTACCATTGTATACTTAATTCTATTTCTGAATTTCATTAATGATGTGTGACTGATTTGAGAGGTAAACTAAAGTACGTTAAAATGTAGCAGAGTATAAAAAATATGAATAATTGAAACCATTTAACTCATTTGTTAATAGCAAAGAGCGAAGATGAAAAATGCAACTTGGATAAACGAAAAGGTCCAATTAAGGTAAAAACAGAGAAAGATAGAATGAAGGATTCTCATGATCTGCAAGCAAAAGACAAAGCAGATGTTTCAGAAACCTTGGAGAAAGTACAAGTGAAAGAAGAGAAGTCACGTGAAGAAAAAGTAGAAGTTGATACAATTTCTGAAAATTTAGGTCGTGCAAAAGACAAAGGTGATATATTCTAAGTTATTGCCAAGTAGCTCATCATTACAACTTTGCATGTGTAAAAGCACAGGACCTCATAAATAACTATTGAAAAGCCATGTAACTGGTTTTGTGAAGACATTTAAAATGTCTCAGTTAAACGATTGCTTACAATTGCTTGTAGCAGTCTGAAGTTTTTGTTCCCTTTTTCATGAAATCTATTAATATGCTAAAAGGTCCATTTCTTTCTTAGTACTTACTGTAAAAATATAGTTTAATATTCATTGTTGGGGAAGCTTACTGATTCAGTTATTTCTTCTTCACAGTGGAAAAAGAAATTGATGGTGAAAATGATAAAGTCATCAAGGAAGAACCTATGGATGTAGATGATATGAAAATTGAATCCCCCATAAAAGATGAGGATAGTCATTGTAAGCGGGATATAATCAATGTCAGTGAGGGATTTCATTTAAGGACTTGCTACAAAAGGAAAGTAAAATCATCAAAATTAGATGGACTACTTGAGAGGCGAATAAAGCAGTTTACACTGGAAGAAAAACAACGTCTAGAAAGAATGAAACTGGAAGCTAGTGCTAGAACAGTAGGTGTTCCATCTGTAAGCCCCCAGAAAAACACAGATGAGCTGCAAATGAGAAAGGTAAAAGAAGGAAGTCTGTTCGACCCGTCTTCCCAAGATGAAACCTATATTTCAGATAAGACCCAAACTGAAGATAAAGAACAGGACTGCTTGCCGATTGGCAGCAGCTCTTGTACCAAAAGTAGTGAGTTAGATGAACCCTCTCTGCCTTTGACAAACAGGCTGTCAAAGAGAGATGGCCAGCTGCTGGGTGGAGACTCACCTCCATCCTCTGAAGGCGAAAGCTCAATTCAGAATGATGGTAAAGAAAACAGTCCTGAACCTATGGCTGCTGATAAGTGTCAAGGACAAGAGGTTCCTGGAGACCCTGAGAGTTCCTTTGTGGATGGCTTAGAACAAAAAAATGCAGAAGGTAGAATCAAATGGGATGTTTCAGACATAAGTGAAAAACCCATGAAAGAAAAACTACCTGTTACCAGAGCATCTCAGCATGAACCTGAAAACTTCGAGCCAGTGGTAACTGAAAGCAGCTGTAGAAAAGATGCTCTGGCCACTCTTGAAAATACAGATTCAGAAGGGAATTCTGAACAGCAGAGCAAAGATCCAGAAAACAATTGTATGATAAAAAGCCATATTGAACCTGCATCCTCTCAAGAAAGTGCAATGGAGGAAGAAATTGCTCCAGGAAAAACTGAAAGTAAATCTGAAAACAATATTATATTTCACCAAAACCCAGCTAGTAAAGATATAGAACCGTTTAAAAAAGAGCTAATTTCTGAAAGAGACCTTGAAAGTCAAACTCTGGAACACATGGATGAGGTAGAAGTTGAAGAGAATTTAGTGAGCTCTAAACTAACTGAGGCTAATGGTCAAAAGAAAGGTCAGGAACTGAAAGTGGAGACAAGTACCAGAAACAAATATCTTGATCAGACAAATCTAAATAGTGTTACTGACAAAAAGAATAATAAAGATGAAGAAACTGAGACGGAAAAAGAAAAATCAGCATTTCAAATGAACGGAAAAGACAATGACATTAAAGTATTGCCAAATGATGACTGTTTAGTTCAAGATACCTTTGAAACTAAAGTAGGGGGTGATATTGAACCAAAAGTAAATAATATTAATAAATCCATTCCAGAACATGAAATAAAACCATTGACTTTTAAGGAATCTTCAATAAAACCATTTATGAATGGTGACATCATGATAGAGGACACAAGGGACAAAAACAACGTGGACCCTAAGTCACATCTGCAGAGTTCACCTGAGTTTGAATCTGGAGACAGTCTTCAGCCACCAGATGAAGTTCCCAAGTATGTGCAGAAGAGTGAAGAAAAGCAGCTTTCTTCTGAGAGATCTGCCTTTGTTGGCACTGTTTCCACACCAACGCATACCCTCTGTAAAGAAAATAACCTGAATAGTGAAACAGAATCTATGGAAACTGAAGTAATTGAGGATAAGAAAGTCGCTCCATCGCCCGTAACCTCATGCGAGGAATCTAGCTTGAGTAGTGACTTTGCTGATCAGAATGGTGTCCATATGTATAAAATGGAAAATATTAATGGAGAAAGTAAAATAAAAACTGTTATTACTGAAGTGACTACCACAACATCGACTGTGTCTACAGAATCCAAAACTGTGTTTAAAGTTGCAGAGACTGTAGCTTCTAACGATGAGAAAACCACAGTAGTATCATCTACAGAAAACTGTGCCATATCTACTGTAACTACCACCACTACTGTCACTAAGCTTACTGCTCCAGCTACTGCCAGTCAACCAGGTGTCATTACTGTGCAAGAGCATAGTAAAACAGTGGTTACAACAACCGTAACGGATTCACTGACCACCCCAGAAGGCACCTTAGTGACTTCCATGACTGTCAGCAAAGAATATTCTACAAAAGACAAAGTGAAGTTAATGAAATTTGCAAGACCTAAAAAAACTCGCTCTGGAACTGCCTTACCATCTTATAGAAAGTTTGTTACCAAAAGCAGTAAAAAAAGCATATTTGTTTTACCCAATGATGACTTGAAAAAGCTGGCCAGAAAAGGAGGGATCAGAGAAGTTCCCTATTTCAATTACAATGCAAAGCCTGCCTTGGATATCTGGCCATATCCATCACCAAGGCCAACTTTTGGGATCACTTGGAGGTACACACTTTATGTTTTTGAGGAAAAGTTTAGGGTGTGATGAAATTAATTTAATTTTAAAATAGAAGTGATACATATGTTTGTGCCCAAACATCCAGATTTTGCTATTTGTTGTTCAATAATTTTCTGTATTGTAACGGTCCCATCAGTTTGGTTAAGCATTTGAAATACATTTTGATTTAAAAATGTAATTATTACTCTGTTGTTAGGTACCGACTTCAAACAGTAAGATCATTGGCTGGAGTGAGCCTTATGTTGCGATTATTATGGGCATGTCTCAAATGGGATGATATGGCAGCAAAAGCTCCACCTGGGGGAGGAACTACACGTACAGGTATTATTTCTTTAAATTTCTGGGTTTCTTTATACAAAAGCTATTGCTGTTAATTTTGAGCGTTACACTCGTTCCAAGCGTTTCTGTAAAGGCTTGGTGTTAGCTGTGGCATTCAAATTATTTTAGTCAACAGTTTGTACTAGTTGCTGTTTCTTTACTTGGAGTATATTGGGTTGACTGGAGATTTAGCTTTTATTTGTTTTCTGTTATTGACGTATTGGGACTAATTTGTTGTAGAAACATCTGAAACTGAAATTACAACAACAGAAATAATCAAGCGAAGAGATGTTGGTCCATATGGCATCCGATCAGAGTATTGTATAAGAAAAATTATTTGTCCCATTGGTGTACCAGAGGCTCCCAAAGGTATGTTTGGTTATACTTTTTTTCCCCTTCCCATAGGCTCCTGCAGAACTTAAGGTAACTGGATCCTTATGTTAATTGAGGCCATCAAGGGAACAAATACAGCTTGACATGGACTATTCATTCCCCTATGGGAAACAAGTGATGCATTTAACAAACTGATGTGATTTGCCTGAAGCTGAAGGGCTTTCCTCTTTATAAAATAAGACTGAAAGAGACACAAAATCTTGTTTTACACTTTTAATTTTGTTTTACTATTAAGCTTAATGTGTGCGTTTTGACTGTTCTCTCAAGAAACTCCAACGCCTCAGAGGAAGGGACTGCGATCAAGCGCACTAAGGCCAAAAAGGCCAGAAACACCCAAGCAAACGGGCCCTGTTATAATTGAAAGTTGGGTAGCAGAGGAGGAATTGGAACTATGGGAAATCAGGGCATTTGCTGAAAGGTAAACTAACTCCAATGAGCTTTTCAAGCAAGAAGTTTTTATTTGTGTGTGTATGTGTGCTAAATAAAAGTTCCCACTAGAGAATGCAAACTCGGTAGCTACAGTCAAAGTGGACCTGTGTTGCATTTTTGCTGTCTGTGCCTTTTGATAATCATAGCCAAGCATAATGTTGCAAAGCTAAATGATTTGCCGGTACCAAAACCAATTTATTCAGATCTTACAGATTTGTTAGAACTAATATTATATTAATTTTTCCATGCTTATGAACTAGTCACTGTTGTATGATAAAAGGCTGTTACTATAATGTTTGATGGTTGGATTTTCTCTGATGGTATAACTTTCTCTTGGTTGTGTCTTTGGCAGGGTGGAGAAGGAAAAGGCACAGGCAGTTGAACAACAGGCTAAGGTTAGTGAACAGAAGAAGGCAGAGGAATTCAAGGCCCAATTGGAGGCTCAACTAAAACACCAACGATTGGCTGCCCAGCAGGTGGGGGAGCTCTGGGTAGTCCCACCTGTCAGCAACCATGCACTAGTACTCCACATTCATTACAATATGGAAAACAAAGTTTATTCCTATCCTACATAATTTTTTAAATAGTTTCCACTTGTGCAAACTAAGCCATCAAACAATGCTGTTCCCACTGTCTACATTCATTATTTTGAAACGAGGTTAAGGCAAAGATTTGATTTGGATTCCTTCCCCCCTCCCGCCCCACCCC
>JAHREE010000253.1:146647-178106 GCA_033628505.1 Tringa tobata | reverse complement strand
TGTATACAAGCCCCCACCCCGTAATTTATAACACTTGAAAAAGTTTAGTTTGTTTCCATTTTAAAAGAAGGCTGAGAAGCACCAATCTCCAGGTAAGGTCAACAGTGTTCTGTGGTTTAATGGAGAGCTGCCTTGGTATGTAGCTGACTTAGGAATACAACTGCAATCGTTCTTCATCCTTCAATCAAATGGAATTTTTTGCTTTTCATTCCTATCCAAAGTTGGCCCAAATGAAGCCCACTGATATTTTTTATATATATCTAGATCTATACATGTATGTATAGCTGTAAATGCATGCAATTAAAATTGGGAAACCCAATGCCATGTTGATAGTTCAGATACGTTTTTAAGAATTGTGCTTTTTTCCAGCTTTCTCCTCTTTCATTTCATCTTCACTAAAGGAAATACATTACTAATGAATGAGTGTTTCTGATTCATGGGCATTACCACAATATAATGGTAACCAAACGCTGAAACTTAAATTAATAAATACAGAGATCGTTCCAGTAACATAGGGAAGAATGTTAGATTAGTTGGAATTTTAAAAGACCTTACTGATACTATCCCTTCACAAAGTGGGCTCTCTAAATTAAATGCACCTTCTTGACAGTTACAGAAAGTTGCTGGGTGAGGTAAGGGATTTTGAACTGCTGCAAACTGGATTTACAGTTAAAATAATAATTTTTAAAATTACTTACTTAATGGTGAAATAGAATTATGCAGTCTGTTTTTTCTGTAGCTGGCAGGATCTCAGTGCTGGCAGCTCTCAACTTGGGAAAAATAGTAATGAACTTTGTGTTAATATGGTGTACCGCATACTGACATAGATGCAGGATGTACGCACACGGTCAAAGCCAAATATAGATGGATATTTTCCAAAGTTTTTTAACCTTTCAGATTAATCTGAGACTAATTATTAAGTTTTCTCTAAAATAAAATGTGCAGTGAAATTAACATGAGCTGAGGATTTTAAAGATGCTATAAAGGAAAATTTCTGGCTGTGTACTATCAGCAGAGCTGTTGTTCTGCGGGTCAAGGAGTCTTGTGCTGTAGGGTGCGCAGGCATCCTGTTCTTCAGTCCTTTACAACTTGAACTAAAATCCTACTAGAGTCCTTTGTTTTTCGATACTGAGAAGAGATATTTATTTTACAAAATCTGAAAATGGTAATCATCCCTTTGTTTAATTTTTTCCCCAAATTCTGTAGAAACGGCTGGAACAGCAGAAGCAGATCCCTGCTGCCAGCACGGCCCCTGCAGTGACTACAGCCAGCAGCACTGCAACCACTGTCTCAACACCGCAGAAGGTTGTGGTGGGCTCTTTAGCAGGCCCAGTCCCCACTGGAACCAAAGTAGTACTTACTACTAAAGTGGGCTCTCCAGCTACAGTAACATTCCAACAGAACAAGAATTTCCATCAGACTTTTGCTACTTGGGTTAAACAAGGCCAATCTTCAACAGGTAAGAAGCCATTTATCATGGAAGGGACATGTAAATGGGACGAACTCCAGCACAGCACCTGCATCTTCTCCAGAATATGTAGCATTATTACATTTCTTGTTATCTTTGCTCTTAACTCTCTTGCTAAGTTAGCAGGACGCTTCTGAGCTAATACCTGTCTAATTTTTTCTTTGTTCAGACTTGCTAGGTAGTCTGATTTCTGACCTGGCTCATGCATTGCTGACCGTTGTTGTACTAGTAATCGTTGGTAATGATAGCATTCTGTGCTGTAACCTACTGTTTCCAAAAAAGAATCTTTGCCAAACAAAGTATGATGCATTCAAAAATTCTTGTAAAAATAATCCTGTAGTTTGCTGTTTCATACTTGAAAATAGTCATTTCATTGACTAATTATTCTGCTCTAAACCTGACTGTTCTGTGTACCTCAATAGCCACTAGCACAGCTGCCACCTCAGCCACAACCATTGCCAGCACAGGGCAGACCTTCCAGATCTCAGGCAGTCCAGTAACGATGGCAGGGAAAGTGATAACTAAGCTGCCACTCCCTGCAAACAGCAAGATTGTTGCCGTCAATGTGCCATCAACTCAAGGAGGTAGGGGAAAGGGAACTGAATTAAAAATGTATTCCGGTTTGCTGATTAATTCTCCATTGACACTTTTTTCCCAGTGAAGTACACTATGACTTGAAGGGGGAAAAAATATTTACGTTTGTATACAAGTTTCTAGAGCTTGTTCCCCTTGTATTGCATATTTGTGTCTGTAGTGGGAAAATGCAAGGGTATTTGCCTATAAATTAGTCTATATTTCATAGTGCAAAATTAGAAGTTTTATTTTTAACAATGTGGAATGAAGCATGCTTTTCTTTTCCTTATCTAAATTATATATTAAAAGAACAACTTTCTTCATAAAAAAAAAAGTTGCAGTTCTTCGTTATTAATGCCTGCATCTACTCTTCACTGATGAGCAAGTGTTTTTTCTCCTAGTCTCAAGAGGAGAACTTAATACTTTGAGATTTGTGAATGTATATTGAACAGAAAAGCTCAATTCTCTGTCTCCATTACACTTAGCATCTGAGGAAGTAATGAAGGCTCCTAGTTTCGTATTGAAATTTCTTAGGTGAGAGGAAAAGCATTACCCATTTTCTTCAGCACCACAAGCTTGTAGGTGAAAGGTGTTTAAACTGGTCTCCTACACTTAAATCAGATTATAGCTTTTAATGGTTGTATAATACTAATTTGTGGCACCCTGTCTATGCAAGGACTTATTGGCAATTACCATAAAATCAATCTTTTTGAAGATGCACTCTTTCCTTAATCTCTTCTAAAATACCTATTTCTTAACTTAAAATATAGTTGCACTATCAGGAAAGTATAATGCTGCTTTTTTTTTTCAATATCACAAAGGTTCTCCCAAGAAATGTTCAAAGACTCAAAGGTGTTCTAGAAACCTGGAGACTGATTTCTAAATGCCACCCTGGAGTTGCATTTACTGCTTTTGCTGGCAACTATGTCATTAATGAATTCTCAATTTTTCTTTAGGTGTTGTTCAAGTTCAGCAAAAAGTATTGGGTATCATTCCATCAACTACAGGTGCGAGTCAAACATTTACTTCATTCCAGCCAAGGACAGCAACTGTAACCATTAGGCCAAATACCACAGGGACATTAGGAACAACAAGCACTTCACAGGTAAGATATTTTTCTGATTATTTAAAGCAAAAAATGTGGTTGCATATCTTTTAAGTTATTGGCAGATATTAAAAGTTCTGTCTAGTCACTTCTCAATGTTTTTGGCTCATCTCAGCAATAGTGTTTGTGGATCCTTTTTTCCAAGGAGGTACAACAGTTCTGTCCAGTTGGAAAAATTAATGGTTTAGAGCTTGGTAAGCCTTAGCTGTGTGGGCATAGATGAAAAAATATTGGATCTGCACATATCTTGTAATTTCTTACTATATTAATAATAATTTAAAAAAAATTAAAAATGTTTCAGGGCCATATCCCAGCAGTTTTTTTCACAAGTTTACATCTGCGCTCAATTTTGGTGTATGTAGGTAGTGCAGGGGACACCGCTCCGCCCTGGTATGACAGTAATACGGACACCCCTTCAGCAGTCAACACTTGGGAAGACCATCATTCGAACACCTCTAGTGGTGCAACAAGGTATTCTTCCAGCCAGTAGGTTCATTTTAATATTTCAATTTCTACTGTGAAATCCATGGTTTGTTTCTTCATTAATACTTCCTGTATCTTGTGTCCCAATGCAAAATCGCCTCATTTTGATGCTTGACTTCTAAAAAGTGCCTTTTCTGGCTTTCAGTTGTGTCAGTTCTGGGCTTTGTGAGTGTTGTTTGTCATGGACACTGGGAAATCTAGTACTTATCTTTAGGTCCAATCATTTGAAAACAAACAGAAAAGTTTAGAATAACTGTACATTGAGAAAGCTTTGGGGTTTTTTTTTTTTGTTGTTTTTGTAGGTTTCTTTTTTTAAAGGCAAGCTAAGTGTTTGAAGTACTCTGTAAGTATGTGAATGGAATTAAAATAGAAAACATCTTGGAGACGTTTTTCGTCAACCACACAGACAAATGGTTTGTAAAGAAAATTCATGTGCAAACTGCAGTGTTTGCTTCACTTATCTGATTGTACACTACTGCAAGTTGTGGCTTGGAGGTTTGCTGTACTAATGGTGAAAATGTTGGAAACACGTTTCTTACCACAAATCATTCTCTTGCAGGTCAGTCCCAGCAAGTGGTGACTCAAATAATCAGAGGTCAGCCTGTCTCAACAGCAGTTTCTAGTACCAGTACAGCTTCTTCCAGTGTTGGGCAGAAGACAGTGACAAGTCCTGGAACACCCCCTCAGCAGATGCAGCCACAAACCACACCACAGCCTCCTCGCCCACAGCAGGGACAAGTGAAGCTCACTATGGCCCAACTCACACAACTAACACAAGGACAGGTAAAATGTTTCACATCCTCTGGGTGTGAGAATATGCTAATACTTACGATTCATCTCACCAAGCCTTTGGATTTCAGCAGTGTAGTGTATCTGCTCATAAATTTGTTTCAGCCTTCATTTGGGATGACCGATAGCATAGTTAAAGACTGAAAGAAGCTTAAATACTGTATGTGAAGTCTTAAATATCTCTTCCTATTGTATTCCCCAGTAGTGTAACTAGCATTAGAAAATTTAGCAGTATGGAAAAAAGTCTTTGCGTTAATAGCAGTAAGGGACATAATTATTTTGTGGACCTTCAGAACATAATGTTCACTCTTTGTCTTTTGATTTTTATGTGAAGATTTAGTTATCATTCATGTATCCAGATTCTCAAAGGAAAAATTACGGTATCTGGAGCTGGAGGAGGAAAAAGTTCTTACAGCTTCTGCTCAGATCATGAGGGTCTGTTGGCAAAAAATAAGTTTAGAGTCAAGCCATAGGGTAGAAATAGACTTCTGTGAGTTACCATAATAGCTATTCTTCAGATTATAAATAATATATATAAATTATTGTAATGTATAGTCTACTTGTTGCCAATAAGATTTTTATATGTGGAACAAGACTCAGAGTTCATTTCCACACCAAAAGCCTCAGAAGGTTTTTTGTGGGGACCTTATTTTGTCCTGTGTGTTCACAAAATGTAAAGTTTTGCCATTTAGGTGCTGGGACAACACCTTACCTTCTCCATCACTGAGTTGACAGTGATGTCATGAGCTGCCTGAGCGTTGGCTTCAGCAACAGAAATTCACAGTACATTGTGGACTGAACTGTCAGTTGTGAAAGCTCATGGTTGGGTAGGATCTGATACATGGTTAGGAAATGTTTTCAGTACAGAGAGCTTTTACACAAACCGTTGGAATTCCTGAGAAAGTAATTGATAATATGTCTAAAATTGTCCATGGTCTGTATTGCTTGTAAATTCTAGGAACAAAGGTGCTCTAGTGTAGCTGCTTTCTGACTAGAGTTCCTGTCAATATTTAGATGAAAGTATGCGTAACTAATTCCATCCCATAGAAATACTATCATCATCTGTTGATGATAGTATTGTTGAAAGACTACTTCATTATTTCGTGATCTCAAATGCTAGTTTTGCATTTTAGGAATATGGTATGTCGTAGAAGTATTGAATTCTGAAATTCAAAACCCTAATTCTGATTTTCAGCAAAGCCTCTCTAAGAAATATATCACTAATACATCAATATTAATTATTTTTTTTCATTCCAGGGTGGCAGTCAAGGATTAACTGTGGTAATTCAGGGGCAAGGTCAAACTACTGGTCAATTACAATTAATCCCTCAGGGTGTGACTGTAATACCTGGTCCAGGACAACAGCTTATGCAAGCAGCTATGCCAAATGGTACAATTCAAAGATTTCTCTTCACCCCACTACCAGCAGTGGCTACTACAGCCAGCGCAACTACAACAACAGTTTCTACTTCAACCACAGGTAAGCATCGTTCTGTTCAGCAGAAAAAAAACTTCAGTTTTGGTTGCATGAGAGTTTTTATGCAGCTAGAGATGGTCTCTTATTACAGTAAATTTGTTGGAAGTGCATTATAAGATTAGAAATCTCTTGAACTTCTGCATAGAGCTTTACCATAGATTTAAAAGGTTCAAGTTTATAAGGCTTATAGACGTATCATTTGAAATGAATGGAATACTTTGTTTTTATCCTTCACAGCTCTAGGCGAACAGAAGCAAGCTCTACTGGCACAGCCAACATCCGTGCCACCGCCAATTCAGCCCCAGGGCCAGCAGCCAGCCCAGCCCCAAGCCCACAATCAGAGTGCTCAGCCCCTGCCGCTGGCCCAGCCCCAGGCACCGCAGCCTGAAGCTCAGACCCAGCCCGAAGCTCAGACTCCAGCGTCTGCTGACTCTCCAGTCACACCTGAAGCACAGTCGTCTAAATCTCCAGTTCAGTCTCCAGCACAGACCCAGGCTCAAGGGCAATCTCCAGTGCAAGTCCCAAGCCAGCCGCAGACTGCAGTCCTTCCACAAGGCCAGTCCCAAGTCCAGCCTCAGCAACCAGCTCAGGTGCAGACTACAACCCAACAGCAGATTCAGATGCAGCCCCATGCTCCCTTACAAATCCAAGCTCAGCTACAGCAATCACAACCTCAGGTTCAGACTTCAGTTTCGACCCTTTCAACTACTCAAAGTTTAAATCAGGTTCCTGTGCAATCCCCAACTCGTCCTCAGCTGCAACTTCAGCAGCCTCCAACAAAAGTTATTACAGTGCCTCAGCTTCAGCAACAAGTCCAAGTTCTCTCTCAGCTTCAGTCACGTGTTGTGGCTCAGATACAAGCCCAAAAAGGCAGTGTGCCCCAGCAGATCAAGCTTCAGTTACCTATTCAGATCCAACAAACTAGCCCAGTACAGGCTCACCAGATTCAGAATGTGGTGACAGTGCAAGCAGCTAGTGTTCAGGAGCAGCTGCAGAGAGTTCAGCAGCTCAGGGAGCAGCAACAGAAGAAAAAGCAGCAACAGATAGAAATTAAACGTGAGCACACCCTTCAGGCTTCTAATCAAAGTGACATTATCCAGAAACAGGTAAAGTTAACAGAAGGAAATAAAAAGTTAATTAATGAAACAAATCTCATTTTAAATGCCTGTTCTTGTTAACGATGTTAATACGTTTGATAGGCAGTTAATTTGATTCTTTCAAAGTTAGTGTACAATTGCTTTTGGCAATTTAATAAAATATTCTAAGTTAATTCAGCACATCAGGTCCACTGTACTATGTTTGCAGTCTTATGGCACCTTGATTCAACTTACCACTAGCTGCTGGGACAATATGTCTTTATTCTCAGTTCAGGAAGGATAGCTGACAGATAGGAGAGCTGATGTTCAGAGCACAGGTACTTTCATTGCCTGCTGTAGGAAACTGAGGTTTCAAAGAGGTATCTGAAATGTAATACTGTTGGATGGCTGCAGGGCTTAAAAAAATACATATGTATATAATAGACTCTTACCATTTTTTAAAATAAAACTAGTCACTGGAGAAGTACTGTCAATTTACATTTAGTCCCTAGGTTTAAACTCAGCATAAGCAAAATATCCTGTTCTGTGGGGGGTGGAGATGGTGTTAATTTTTAATTTCATTTTCAAATAATTGCTTTAAACAAGCACCACCGCTTCCCCCCCCTTCCCCCCCACGCCTCCCCATCCCCCGATAAAATCGATTTCATTTTGTCACTTGCTGAAATAAGTAACACCTTTTTTCTTGAACTTAGGAAATGTCCTGGTTCTCCCAGTAATATGATGAAATCCTGGCTAAAGCTTTCATATTTTATTTTGGATTCTGTATCATCCTACAGGTAGTTATGAAACAGAATGCTGTCATAGAACACTTGAAACAGAAGAAGACACTGACTCCAGCTGAGAGGGAAGAAAATCAGAGGTGAATATCCATCATAGCACATCTTTCGATGTGAAAATTGTATGTCTATACCATCTTTTTGTGGTGGTATAGTAAAACACTGGTTTGTAAAAACCTGCCTAAAGAAATTTTGCTATTTTAAGATTGGTTAAAGTAACACTCGACAGTAACTTCCATAATGATGTTCTTAACTGTAAGTAATTGAATCCTGTATATTCTCAATTTTATTTTGGTTATGTGTTTTTAAAGTGAAATATTGTATTGCATGTGTTTGGAGCTGGCCAGAGTTTTTAAATTCAAGGTAAAAACCCATCCTTAAAGGAGTGCAGGATGGAGAACTAATGGTTCTATTGCAGAAAAGCCTGGGGTTGGTTTGTCTTCTATCATGGCAATGTATTTCCATGCATGTCCACTGACCATCCCACTCTACAGAAGGAATTGAAGAATTGGAGATTTTATGCTTGAAGCTGCCACACACAAATTTGGAGTGTTTGTAATTTGGGTTATTTTGACTCCTTTTCATTCATGCAGTTGCTTCAGTTGGATAATCACAAGTGTGTGTGTTGTCAGATATTAAGAGAAAGAATAGTGTGGTTTATAAAATTTTGATCCTCAAATCAGAGTATAAGTTTAGTTGATTACAACAGTGTCACTAGGTGCTATTCACCTGTTGTTCCCAGTTGCATAAAGAATAAGAGGTATTGTCATATACTCTTCACTTAGCAGTTTCCAGAAGAGTTCTAACTAACTTGCTTCATGGTACAGCTGTGTCTTTCCTTCTCACTGATTTTTTTTCTTCTCCAAAAATGGAGTTGGGGTGTCTTTCCTGGGGAAGAAAACAGACCAAACCAAGTAGATATAGTTCAGGTAAAAAGAGCAAAGTAAACCAAATTGTATGTCCCTACAAAACAGGTAGCATATTACATATGTCATCAAAATACAGATGTATATCAAAAGACAGTATGTCTGAGCCTAAGATTGCAGAGTTAACAGCAGCTACTTCTCTTGGCCATTGCTATTTTGTTGTTTGCTTTCAGCTCTTATGTCAGTGGAAGTTATCTTTCATGGTCACTCCAGCAACGAGAAACATTCAGTTTTCTAGTGGGTTTGAGATAGAACAGGAAGGGAAAAGTAAATTCAGAAGAACCAAAATACATTAATTTTCTAATTGAGATATAAAGCAAAAATAAATGAAAATTGCAGAACAAATGAGCAGGAAGAGATTTAAAGTTGAGCGTACAGCAAGCAGATGAAAAATTTAACCTGAGTTGTCATTAATGAAGAAATTTGGAACTGTTTTATAGTGAATTCTGTACACTGAAAAATACTTGTCAGTCCTTATGCCAAAACACATAAACTAAGCAATATTTGGTGGTCACTGGAGGGTGGAAATGTATGTTTCAGAAGTTGTTCCAAGCTTCCAGCTTGCTTTCATCCTGCATCAGAATAAACAAAATCCAGTTCTTCCAAACATGTTTGTGGAAACTGAATTGAGTAAAAATGTCTCTCATTGTACTGAAGCCTAAGTTTGTTTGGAGCTTTGCAGGGGAAGGGGAGGAATGATCGGTTAAATAAAATTGGGACTGGCTCTCTTGACCCTAACTAGGGACTTGATCTCTCCCAGCGCTGTTCTAGTAACTGAGTGTGAGTGGGAGCAATGTGTGAAATAACAATTACTAATTAATAATTTAGCTTGCAACTTGCAGAGACTGGTTCTGCATTCTCAACCGGGGATAAATAGGCAGCTCATTACAATGTGCTCTTTCTTTATTTCTTCCCCAGAATGATTGTGTGCAACCAAGTGATGAAATATATTCTGGATAAGATAGACAAAGAAGAGAAACAGGCAGCTAAGAAACGAAAACGAGAAGAGAGTGTAGAACAGAAGCGCAGTAAACAGAATGCTACTAAGCTCTCAGCTCTGCTTTTCAAGCATAAAGAACAGCTGAAAGCTGAAATACTGAAAAAAAGAGCACTTCTGGACAAAGATCTACAAATTGAAGTGCAGGTAAGGACAGTTATTCTCAAAGACTAACTTGATTTTAAGCTGGAAACAACATTTCTGTGTTAATTTTTAATTCATCTGTTTGCTCAGTGAGCTTTTAAAGAAACGTACAGGAAGAAGTTCCCGTTCTGGCTGCGTGGATCTCTGCGAAGCTACTATATATCCTCTTTGTGCTTCGTGGTTTTCATCTGGACTGAAATTACCTTGCTTCCTGAAACAGCTTCTGATAAATTACAGCCAACGGGTCATAATAGGCTAAGAGTGTCATCCCTTAATGTTACATGAATTGTAGGTTAGGTACATTTAAAAATTTGCATATTTAAATGGCTTTAATTATGTTCTTTTAGTTAAGCATGGGGATTTATGTTTAGATTTTAACCCTCTCCTGGAACAATCATATCAAGTGCCTCCCTCTTTATTTATTTGTTTAATATACTTCAGGAGGAGCTAAAGAAAGACTTGAGTAAAATTAAGAAAGAAAAAGAAAAAGCCCAGGCAGCAGCCGTGGCAGCAGCAGCCGCAGCTGCTGCTGCAGCCACTGCACCGCCACCGC
Organism: Tringa tobata; assembly: GCA_033628505.1. Classification (NCBI taxonomy): domain Eukaryota; kingdom Metazoa; phylum Chordata; class Aves; order Charadriiformes; family Scolopacidae; genus Tringa; species Tringa tobata. Next base: position 167,718 of record JAHREE010000253.1, on the reverse strand, counting down.
CACCACCGCCGCTGCCACCACCGCCACCTCCCCAACATGCAGCCAGTGTCATCTCCTCCTCCTCCACCACCGTCCCAATGCCAATAACCTCCCAGAAGAGAAAGCGAGATGAGGAGAAGGATTCGTCAGCCTCCAAGTCCAAGAAAAAGAAAATGATTTCTACTACCTCAAAGGAAACAAAGAAGGACACAAAGCTTTACTGCATTTGTAAAACGCCTTATGATGAGTCCAAGTGAGTAGCGAATGCTGTAGCCTTTTATGGTCCGTTGTTAGCTTTAGGCTTAGTCTTTAGCTGTTAGTGCAAGATAGCTCTAGAGTCGGAGATAAAGCATCAGGAGTTATTGCAGTGATCACTGAGGTATAGAGAATAAAGTTTCTTTTTTTCCCACTAGCTGTTAAAAAACTATTGACATACTTGATTTATACTATTAATGTATGTGATTTATATTTCTACTTGTTTGCATGTTTCCATTGTATGACCTTTCTGTCTCACATGCGCATACTCTTTTTTCTTTTTTTTCCTCCTCTCTGTTATTCTTTCTTTTGCCGTTTTGCCTCTGCCTTGGAAGCAAGTGACAATTTGGTTTGGGCAATTTCTTGTGAACAAGTAGCTGATGTTCTTTAGAAATAGCTTTGGTACCGTCTTTCAATAAATTACTTTTTTTGCAAGTCAGTAGACAGTAAAGGGGGTTCCGAGTTACTGGATTGCATTTCACTTTGGGCAATGTTTCAGGTAGAAATGTTTTCCATGTGTTATAATTTACATCCCAGGGTTGATAGAAAATGAATTTAAAAGCATTTGATAAAGTGAAAACTGCAGTTCTCTGTAGCTGGATTCTGACTGTGAATGAGGGAAAATACTTACACTTTGTACAAAGTTTGTGAAGAAATTTGGTAGGCAGTGAAGCGGAAGATTCAGTGAATTGAGGGGGATAGTGTTATGCAAGTCCTGCTTAAGCTAGGAGTGATTAACATCAGTAATTAGTAATGATTAACATCTGATAGCTGTGTAGAGATGTACATAAAATAAATTTGACTTCATACAAATTCAAGTGAGTATGTATCCGCTCAACAGGCGATGATACCAAAAAGTATAAATTGATGCCATTTGGTGGTGCTTTAAATGCTGATTAAAGAAAGAAACCATAGATGTGGAGTAGTGCTTTCACTCCAGTAAGGATTCTTCATTAGGGCCAAGACTAGAGGGGTCTCTTGAGGTTCTTTCTAGCCTTTTATTTTTTTAGTATACATGTTTTTTAAATGAAGTTGAGGTCTTTGGGGTTTTTTCACCTTGGCTGTTGAGTTGCTCTGACTATTGTTCCAGTGTGGGAAGTGGCCCAGCTCTCTGTGCTGCCTTCACTGTAGAAACAGCAGGTTTCTGATGTCCTGGCTCTTAATTTGCTATTAATTCTGATGGGTGTCAGTAAACTTAGGAGGATACCCTGTTCTCATTCTGTTGTGATACCAAACACAGGTCTGTATATTACCGCTGCTCTTGTGAGCAAGCGATAGAACTGTCAGAAAACTGTAATGAGATTAACAAATTCTGTGAGCAAAAGGATTTTTCAGAGTCACTCTTTCTGAGTCCAGTGGGGATTTGAGTAAGACAATGAAAAAATGTGGTCATAGAGTGAATTCTGGTGGCCTGAATTGAGAACTGTGCTTAAATGCACAGAATGAAACTTCAAGAAAAGGAAACATATAATAACTTAGTAGTATCCTTAGCAATATGATTCAGTTCTGCTGCTTCGCTTTTTGTGAATTCTAAATTTTATGTTCTTACAAATGATGACTGTACTGTTGAACTACGTTATCCTTTCACTATTTGGAAAAGAATTAGTGAAGTTTTAAAACAGTTTTCTGGTAAACTTTTTTTTTTCATACATATATAAGGCATCAGATACTCCTCTTTGCACTGATGTCTCTCTTCTACTTCAGAAAAGATAGATGTGCTGCTTCAAAAGCTAATTTGTGGTATTTTATGAATACCCTATGCTTTTTTTAGGATGTAGTAAATCCTCAAAAGTCATTCTGTTGTATATTTTATTGCAAACCTCTTGTGTTTAATTCTCATTTGTAATATTCCAGCGCTGTAGGGATTTGCTCATGTTGTTTTCAAGGATGGTCAGGAAGGGTATCCTTCTAAGATTCCTACTAGTAACCCAGCTTCCTTGTTAAAGCATCATGTGATGCCTGTTCCACATTCTTGTGCCAAGGTTCAGCATCTCCATCTGAACATAAAGGTGTTTTGAGGTCACCAGGAGCAGACAGACGCGGTCCCTCTTGGCAAGAGCACACAGGCTGATAGTTGTCAGGAGGAGCTGTATCTGTCCATTCTTTATGGAAGGTTGAGTCGTATGAAGATATTTTTTAGGATTTGTCTGACTGAAAATTAAGAGAAAAGGCAGCATTTGGGTATCTGAGAGGTACACAGAGGCCCAAGAAATTAGAGATGCTTGTTTTGTGGCACATGTGCTAGCTCCTATCCTGTTGCTGCTGCGCAGTGTCCAGCAGAGGTGCTTGCAGGCAGATGGCAGTTACTCCTACACAGCACAAGGTCCGTGGTCTCCAAAGTTGAGGAAGGTGGAGGTTCTGAGTCAGCTTGCTTTTGCTTAGGCAGAGAGAATGGATGTGTCACTGCCCAGCTGATTGATTGTCACTAGTCATAGGTATGTTTTGAGAGATCCATACACGAAATGTCAAACATCCTTGCATAATATTTTACAGTTTTGTCACATCATTCTGTGCAAGGTCCCATTCACATGACTCTGTACCTGGTTCCCTTCACTTTGTGTCATACCATATCTGGTTCCGTCACACAGCTCTGTCTGACAGTAGATGTTATTCTCTGAAAAAAAGTCCACATTCCAATTTCTTGCTATTTTGAATAGTTTACTATCTGTTTTTTAGTGCCCCCCACCCCCCCAAAAAATGAAAATTATGACAACCATGTCCTGACACAATTTTCTCTCGTACCATGTTATACCAATAAGCATCTTACACATGGCTGGTATGCATGTTCTTCCTGGTGTATTTGTAACTCCTAGTTGGTGTTTGCGCTTTGCTTTTGTTTTTTAAATTAACTGAGACCTACATTTTCAAATCTTAAGGCAATGTTTCAGTGGCTTTTGAGCTACGGTTTTGAAAATGTAAATCTTTTTCTTTGGCCTTGTCTTTTTGTGCCTTTTACAGTTTTTCACACGCACATTGGAGACATACATTTTTAGCCCAGTTTTGTCAAAGTCTGGTTATGTATTGCTGTGGATTTTAATGAACTGTCAATTTAAAATTGACCTGAGTGACCTTACTGACAGCATAGCTGCAGCATGAGGTGTTAGTTGTAAGGCTAGAATGCTAGGAGTCAGGGAAACAGACAGAAAATTGAAGAAAATAGGCCAGCAAGAAAGCACATCAGAGAGAAATGCAGGGAAAAGTGCCATGCCATTTGAAATGACAATTACATTGTCATTTTCATTGTGAACACTTTTAGGTTCTATATTGGCTGTGATCTTTGTACTAACTGGTATCATGGAGAATGTGTTGGCATCACAGAAAAGGAGGCTAAGAAAATGGATGTGTACATCTGTAATGATTGTAAACGGGCACAAGAGGGCAGCAGTGAGGAATTGTACTGTATCTGCAGAACACCTTATGATGAGTCACAGTGAGTTCTGATAAGAACCTCTTATTTAATGTTTAGGTAGCAAACTGCTCTGACTGTGGTTACCTGTTCCTTACAAAGAAAAAAGAAGTTATTCTGCATATGTTGCATTCATTCGTAATACAAATTGCTTTTCAGTAATTGTCTTCCTCTCCAGAATGTTTCTATACAGTAAATGTTTAGGAAAAGTGAGGTTTTCAGGGTGGTGAAAATGTGATGTTTGTTGTTTGGGTTTTTTTAATTTTTATTATTGTTTTTAAAAAAGCAACCACGTACTTTAAATTGGGAATTATTTTTATATGATTTTTTTTTCTTTTTTTGACAAGGGATGGTTGGAAAGATTAAAAGACAAATGTAGTATTTAGTGGATTTTTTTGTGCTTTACTCTGATTTGGACAGAAAGTCTAATTTTCGTATGGGGGTATATGGTCAGTATCTTTTACTATAAGGCTCTGTGTCATAGAATACCCCTTCTGTATTCAGCTGCAAGACTGAAGCTTCCATTTGAACAACGTTTGTACCGAGTGAAACGAGCCCCAGTTGTAGTCCAGTTTGCGTGAAATGTATCTTGAATTATTTTGGAATACTGGTTGGGTGAGGCTTCTGGCATTACACTGTTCCTTTCAACTCTAAAGCAGAGGAATGATTTTTGAAATCTTGATTGTTTGAAAGTGCCTAGTATAAAATTTAGGAACTAATTTTGAAATGGTCTATAATTTAGCCTGTTTCAAATACAAAAGCAGTTTGAATAGTGTACTTAGAATTTGTTGGTCTGAAATACCACATTATGCTATTGTATTTAATCATGTCAGGTATCTGCTTGTGTGCAGGTGATGGCAGGTTTATGTATTTAACAGTAGTCTTTAAATTAAATAGATTGAGTCATTAACGCTTTTTTGGATCTTGCAGATTTTACATTGGCTGTGACCGATGTCAGAACTGGTATCATGGGCGCTGTGTTGGCATTTTACAAAGCGAGGCTGATCTCATTGATGAATATGTGTGTCCACAATGTCAGTCCACAGAAGATGCCATGACTGTGCTCAGTCCACTCACTGACAAGGATTATGAAGGTTTACGAAGAGTACTGCGTTCCTTACAGGTGAGAGCAAGGACTGCAGCAAAGTGGAAGGATTTACTCTCTAGGGCAGATCTAGCGAGTCTTGGAGTTGGTTTTCATTTCTCTTCTAGTAGTTTATAAAAAGGAAATAGCAAAGCTTTTTGTTTGTGAGAAATGCCACCATGTCAGCTGCAAACTTGATTGGCGTTACTGTGGTGAGGAATAGTCACAATAATTAGTGTATCACTGCTTGTGGGTTAGTGAAACTAAACAGTCTCTTCAATGGGAGGCTTTCAAAGGCAGCAGCTTTACTTTAGAGCACCAAAAGGCAGCGTGGTCGCCTCACTGCAGAGAAAGCACAATGTCCTGTTCTCAGATCAGTTTGCTGTGATTTCTGATCTACTGTTCTGTACTTTAATCTCAGAGTAATTAGATTTCAATGGTGTTCCCACAGAAAGTTGTTATCAACATGTAAATGATTGCATCCTGATAATAACTATTACATCAACGTCTGTTACAGTGTATTTCTGGTTTATCTGTCACTCCCAAATATGCCTTTTCTGCTACAACTGTAAAGAATTTTTAAGAATTTTGTTTAAAAAATTGTGTGGTAACAGAAATCCTCAAAGAGTAGTATTTTGCACTGTCCTATATTTTGCAGATATTTATGAAAACAAATTAGAGTACTTGGAAGTGAAAAGTGGTCGATTTCTAGGTGTGAGGAGCCAAGCCCTCTCAGTAAATTCATTACATACTTTTCTGTGCTGCTTGCTTAGCACAGTATGCTGTTATGGCTGAATTTCATGTTGTTTCCTGTTTTGAAGACCAAGTACTCAGTCATTGACATTGAGCTTTAAAACTTAAAACTTTACCCAGTCATCAGATAGGAACTAGTTACCTTTTCATATAATGCTGCACTTCTTCCTTAAATTCAATTCTAGACCCCAACAGATAAAAGTATAATGAAAATATTTAGTTATTAATAGTGCTTATTTAACTTAATTTTTTTTTTCTTTTAATTAAATCTTGTTTTCCTGACAGGCTCACAAGATGGCATGGCCATTCCTAGAACCAGTAGATCCCAATGATGCACCAGATTATTACGGTGTTATTAAAGAACCGATGGGTAAGTATTTCTGAGCAATAGTGTGAGTGAGTGGGTTTTTGAATACCAAATTAATTACCTGCTGATGGTTTCCATCTGAGGATCTTAAAGACGTGTTTTGCAGAATACACAGGTATTGCAATTAGGCAGATGAAACAATGTTATTTCATATTGATACATTTAGAAGTTCATGACGGTTAAGGTATTCTACTTCTAGGCTGACTCTTTAATCCTAAATACAGTCGATCTAACTTAGAAAATGTGAAATTCAGTTCAGTGGTAGGATAGAATTCTTGTTTTTAAATTACTTTATTTCAAGAGGACAATTTTTCTATGTTTTGCTTTGCTTGGGTTTTTTCTCTCTGCATCAGTTCCTCCTGCAAAGTGTGGGGGATGTACTCTGGAGCTTGAGGAGGAAGCGGTGCTCATACAGTTCAGTGTGACCCACAATGAAAGATGGAGTTTAAAATTATCTTCATCTAACTTAATAGTATATGAAATTTCATATTATATATACTAAATGAGAGTTGGTGTATTGTTTGATCTTTCCCACCTACTCCTTACTGATCCTAGAAATAGGAAAGTTAAATTTAGTATCTTGGCAAAATTGTAGTATGTTGACTGAAAGTAATATTTTGCTTAGAAATTGTGTCCTTTTCTGTTCCAAAGTCTTGGATTGTGCCGTTATGTAAATGCTAAACAAGGCCTATTCCATAATGGATGGGTTAGAGTTTATAAGGAAAGCTCAAGTAATAATGTAATTAAGCATATGATGATTAAAATAAACAAAAATGTATTTAGCCCTTTCTGACTTAACAAGCAGGAAAATAAACTTGTAAGAATACAATTAAATATATGTGAAATGCACTAGGCCCATCTACCTTTGTTTTCACACATTCTGGCATTACTGCATTTCAAAATAAGCACTTTAAGGGCATTTTCCAAGGGCAGGTCATTGTTTTTATAGCTAAAAGTGCCACTATACCTTTAGACAGCTACATTTACAACTAGCAGTTCTCAGTCCCCTCTTTTTAATTTACGTTTGCATAAAAATAGGACAATTGCTGCTTACTTCACCATTCCAGCCTCATTAATGTGTCTAGTCAGTGAGAGTGAGAGCACTGGCATTTTGCATGATCCTGCACTTGAAATCTCTTTCATGTGTGCCATGTGGTAACATGCGTATGCCTGTGAGAACTGGTAATTCATTCAAAGCAAGTCATGAATTCAAATAAATAATCAGAAGGTTTCAATAGCTGTTACATGTACACATAGGACTTGGTCTCAGTGAGGGCTGTAAAGAAAATAAAGTGCAAGTAACTGAATCCAGATTTGTCTTTTTTTTTTTTTCCCTTAATTTCTTCAGAAAAAGAAAATAGCTTCCTGCAAAGACCCAAGTTTTCCACTGTCATTTTGACACTGCTGTTTTACTTTAGTTGCACACAACATACTCCAGTGTGAGTATGAGGCTCCTTTATTCTGAAGGAGGCCTGCTGGTGTCACCACCTCGCAGCCAGCGCTCTGGGAAAAGCAACCCAGATAGGCTTTGCTTCCCACACTCTGACAGCATCCGCTTCTGTTCAGGGTAAAATGTCTCACTGTAATAATATTTGGTTTCTTTAAAGACCTTGCCACCATGGAAGAAAGAATACTGAAACGTTACTACAAAAAGGTCACGGAGTTTGTGGCAGATATGACCAAAATTTTTGATAACTGTCGTTACTACAATCCAAGCGACTCCCCTTTTTACCAATGTGCAGAAGTTCTCGAATCATTCTTTGTACAGAAACTAAAAGGATTTAAGGCTAGCAGGTAAGCTAAAGTTCCTAATCGTAGACCTTCTCTCATCCCCTAAAATCTCCTTAATGCTTTTGTGAGCTTTCCTTGCCTTCCTACAGGGATTTGCCTCTCCATGCGCTTTCCTGGGCAACAGCTTTTCTTTCAAAGGAGAAAAAAAAAAAAAAATGTTCTGTAATAGCCAGCTGTCATATTCCATCAAAATTAAGGCTTAAAATATGATTTTATGGAGGTTACTTTGTGATGTTTGTTCAAAATTAGTTGTTAGATATGAATTTGGGAAGTATCATAAATGTAGAAAATCTGAAGGACACTTTAAGTCATTGCTGCAGAAAACTTGTTGAGAATCCTTTCTGACCAGGACAAATACTGCATTTGTGGTGTTCTGATAATGTTCTGCTGTGCACGAAATATTTTTCAGATGTTAAGAAGAGACAATCCTTCCATGAAGCTTATAATCAATTGAAAAAAATTAAAATAATTTAATTTTTACTACCTTCTCTCATCTTCTTATAACTTACCATCTTTGAAACAGGGAGAATAAGTAAGGTTTAAAGTAAGATGTGGAAAACTGAATGCAATTCAAAATTAACTAAAGCTAAACTCACTTTTTTTACAATGTTTTTCTATTGAAGGATCAATGTAGAGTATTTCCCTAACATAGACATTCCTGAAAAAGAACATGCAATTCTATTACGTTTTTTTTTCTGTTCCTTTCTGATTCTGTCTGGCAGCCCATACGTGGGAGCTGTGTGGCACCAGCCAAATCACAGTGTGGTACTTCGTATGGCTGTCCTAACCCTGGCTCACTCAGACAGGGATGGAGTACACAGGTTTATCCAGCATCACTGCTGTATTACCACATCAGCCAACTGTCACTGAGTCCCAGCAGCTGGTCCCTTTCATCAGAAATTGTCTCAGAAATTGTGTGTAGTGGTTACCTTTGTCCATCAGACCATGAGAGTCAAAACTGTAACCAGTTGCTGGTCTGAAACTTTAGTGCAGGATTGTGTCCATTTGTAATTAGCTAAATTGAAAGCTTTATTCCATATCCGTTGTTGTGGAAGCTCTCTAAGTTTCTATATGCAATGAGAGTAGGATTGATAAGAAGGGATGGGATCAAATTAATTCATCCAGCATTTTTTTTCCCAATTTAATACTATATTATTGATTTTTATCAGGTAGTTTTCAACTCCTGTTTCCATCATCTTGCTTTAGCTGGTTTCCAGCGCTCACCGCTTGCACACTGATTTCATTGCTGCATTTTATTTGTTACTGTTTTTCATTTATACCATCCATGTTCTTTCTTTTCTTGCAGATTGTGATATCTTTAGTCTGAACTTTTTAACTGGAGTCAAAACTGGATGTTGGGGGTCACTTTCTTTTATTGTACAATTTGATGACATTAAACTGCCCTAAAAATCCAGATTATTTGTCTAAAAAGTAAATGTTGTTGAGTTTTTAGGTTTTGTTACCAGTGAATAAATGTCCCATTCCTCGAATGCGGTATTGAGAAAAATGAAAAATTCATCTTGGGAAACATGTATTTTATTGTTTTATTTTCAGTCACTAATAAAACCGTGAATGTCAAAGAGGAGTTTTACTGAACTCTGATGAGCAAAAATGTGATTTTAACATGCCTGTTCAGTTTTTCTATTACGTTAATCCAAAGACTTCTTGAATAAATTTAAGCAAAGTATACCTTATTATAAATGCAATTTAAATTGTCTTCTTGCCTTTTTTTTATTGACTACTATTACATAAATGGGAGAGTAAAACTGATTTCAGGCATCTTGGAATATTCCAGTGACACACTGCATTTTACAAGTACTGAAATATTTGTGTACTGTAGGAGAAAATGTGCTTAAAATTCAGAGAGAATTATTTTAAGTGTTCTTTTTTCTGAAGGGGGAGAAAAAAATAAATGGAAGCAACATGGTGGTAATTCCCTCATTGTGATTTACCCTTGGCAACACCTTGCAGCAACTGTCTTCGCCAAAATGAAAGGTGCTTAATTCTTCGCTTTCTTCTGTATTCTGCAGGTCCCATAACAACAAACTGCAGTCTACAGCTTCTTAGAGTTCAGCGTGTAACCTAACACACGAGCAAGGATCTGGTTGTCTGAAAATTTTTAATTAAGAAGCCAGATGTTTTTAGTCAGGTTATCCTGACAAGACTTGATGTAAACTGCGTTTTTATTGGTCACAACAGTCAAATTATATTCTTGGCTTATTTTGTCCAAAGGACAAAGAAATAAAAATCAGCAGCACCACTTTCTTGTCAAGATCAAATTGTTGTACTATTGTGGCAGAAGCAGGAAAACTTTGTTTTGTTGAAGGAGAGAGAGAAAGAAAGCAAGAAAAAAGATACAGTAAATGGGGTCACGTTTAACTCCATGGAAATGCCACGTCTGTTCTTCAGTGAAGAAGCTGGTTTAAAGTCCACACAGAAAACTTTGACTGTATTTATTTATTGTTGCAAAAAAGACGCTTTTTTATTGCTGCCCTCATTTGTCAGCTAATTATTTTTTCTTATAAAATCCAGCCCGGGTCACATGTAATCCATTCTGTATCTTAACATGATTCCTGTAGGTAAAAGTACAAGAAGATCTCTAGATGTCTTTTCTTTCTATGAAAGGAGCTGCTATGTACACATGTGCACACACACAGAACTGGGAATCAACAATGAGTTTATCATTCATGGTAGATAAAAACAATTAAGCTTGCATAAAAGTTGGGCTAAGTGGTCATGGACTACAGACTCTGTTGCCTTGAATATAACAGTACAATTTGTCATTTACTCTGCACCAGACTGAAACGAGTAAAATCTATTTGAAGGTATCTTGTTTGTAAACATTTGTCAGATTCTAATTTTTTTCTTTTGTATTAAAATTCAAAATATGGATGTATATGAAACAAAATAAATGGAGATAATTGTTCTCCCCACAGATGTAGGTGTCTTTGAGTGTGCGCTAATATGTTTGTAACACTATGGGGATCTGTTCAGGTATTTCAAGCGATAGGGGAGGGAAGTGACCAGGGAGATCCCACTTGATCTTCCTCCAAAGGTAGTGTTTACTACATTTTGTTCTTAAGCAGCTGTTCTCCCTTTATAAATTTTCTACAGTGGTGCCAATATTACTGTATCTGATAACATGGTAGGAAGTATTTTGTGAAATGTCACTGCCCACCATTGGATCAGGTGATATTTTGCCAAGTGCTTTAGGAATGTAAAGTACCGAGTGTAATTCTGGCTCGGAAAGGCTCTGGACTGCTCTGCTGTGAGGGATGAATTTAAGTCAGGAGAAGATGGGAATTGCAGATGATGTTGCTGTTTCTTTCTGATCTGTCACTTTCCTGTTGTCTATCTGAATGACTTGCTGATACTGCCCGTCTGTAGTTAATCAGCCGTGGTTTGTGTGCAGCTCCTTACCCATGTGACAAGCTTTTGCACTAATTCACAGTTAACTTCTCTTCTGCAGCGATCTGGGATGTGCCCGATTGACAGATAAGCTCCTTTTGGGTTTAACCTCACACCTTGCTATGCAAGAACCTCTTCTGTTATTTTTTCTTAAAAAGATGTTGCTACTGACCACACTTTCTTACACTTCCAGGCTCAGGTGTACAGGTTCTTCTGGGATAACTTTAATAAAAACCCGTGGTTTTTTGTACATACAAATGTTGTCATTTAAGCTATATGTGAAAATTAAAAATAATTGTTAATTGTGAAAACAATAATCCATTTATGCTTCTTAAAGTCAAAGAAGAGTAGTTGCATTTAGGTTTTGTTGTCCTTTGACGTTTAAAAAAATGCTGCATATTATATGCATTGTGTTTCTAATGCAAAAAGGAAAAATCTCAACTTCGAACAGCATTTGAACATATCCTGCATCTCATCAGGACTTCACAGGATTTCTGTACTATTTATTCATATATAAATATATATATGACATCATCTAAAACTTTCCTACCTGTAGGCAATAGATTGCTATGTTTTTAACAAATTGTGGCAAACTGAAGAGTACTTTTTTGTACCTTATAGGACGCATCATCCCAGACAAATAAAGTAATGTGTTTGACATTGATTTGGTGGTGTTTCTAATGAAACATTTGATGTTATTATATACAGGCCTTGGCTTTGCCAGATTATATATAATTGCCAGTGAATCAGGTTTATCAGGGAAATAATCCATATGTACCATTTAATTGTGCCGAGAGCCTTTTTTAGTGTTTTCAATTGCCGTTGAGTAGGTTGAGGTACTTCTTCTTGATATATTAGCAGTATTCTTTTATAGTTTAATAGTGTTACTGAAAATCTAGCTGTTGTAATTAGTGCCCACCTTTCTTAAAAGCCTGGTAAATTCATAAGATTTGTGATCTCTGAGTTCTCCTCTTCTTCGTATTTTTACAAATTATTGCAATATCTGTTTCAAAATGGTCATATATCGTAACACAGATTTTGATAACGTGAACTATACCAACGTGATTGTCTTTTTGTCAAGTGACAAAGGAGTCACCATCCAAGCAGAGAAGGGAAAGGTAAGGTGACTAGCACAAAAAGAGAACACAGAATGAATTGCTCTTCACGCTTTTTTCTAGAGGAATAGCTGCATCTGAGTGTCGTGCAGACACAATGTGTCAGTTACTGGTATTTTACTCAGGCTTTGGATGTCACTAGCACTGCTTTACTATCATTTATATCTCTTCTGAGAGACAATCCAAATAAGATCTAGCCAAGGATGTTATTTTTGTACCCACGCTTTGCCTGTTTTATGTTACAGTGACGTCTTGGCGGTGGGGAAGGGTGCTTAATTGCTGTTGTGGGCAAATGGATGACTTTAAGACTGCTGGTTTGTCTCTGGACTTCAGTGGAAAATAGAAACAAAGAAACTTGAGATGCACTTGTAACCCTTCCTTCTTCTGTCCCTCCCAGTCTACCCGATGCTTTGATTCATTGCCAGGAACAGTCCTGCCAAATCAAAAGTCCCCTCAAAATCTCTCAGGAAAATTCCATCTATATATGCTGTGCTCCACGCAAAAACTTTCACCTAACAAAAGTGAGACAGTCTATTTTTTTAGATGGACATGAGTCAATTTGTTCTATAGTGACAGCCTTCTGGGTGCCAAAATATATGATGTTTGCTTTTGGTATTTGGCTTCTATTCTATATCAAGACATACTTCATCCTCTGTGCCTTATCACCCATACACCACTCTGTAGCTTTTCAGTGACACTGAATTGAGCTGCAGACGTGTACGAGGTAGATCTGTGTCAGAACTCCCTTTGCTTCAAAACACAAAATGCTTATAGAAGCCACTGCTTCCTGTTCCAGGTCCCATAAGAGATATCACTGTATATATATATTTTTTTAAGCTTGACCAAATTTTCCCCCTTTTTTTTGAAACATAAATATATATCTTAAAATCCCCACTGACTCATCAGACAAGAAGATGCCATTGTTTAATATCACTGTAATCCTTTGGAGTCTTTCACAATGTGGAAACCCATGAACATTCTATCAGTTTCTTTTAAAGACTTACGATCTGTGAATATTGACTCTCAGAACAGCGAACATTAAGACCTCCTTTGCAGAGGTTTCATAGGTTCTTACATCCCGCCACATCAGAGGTAAAAAGATTGTATTTTTGATTCAAAAGTAACTTTACTGATGTGCAGGTACAAACTTGGTAACATTTCTCATGGGAAAATGACACTCAGAATACAGTTCTAGGACTGAACTTTTAAGGAACAGGGGCTGTAAGCAGGCACACAAAACGTGCGTGCAATTGCATTCTTACTTTGCGTTCCTTGGCATCAACTTGTGCCGTTACTTGTAAACCTAATTGGGTGTTTGTGTTGTGCAGTTACATGATTTGCTTTAAGTTAGCGTATTCATATACTCTAATTACATAGCTATTTTGTGTGCTTCATGTGAAAATCCAGCTCTGTTTGAAGAACAATGTCATTTTTAAAAATAGTGTGGACATGTCAGAGGGTACCAAAACAATAGAAACAATACTGAGTTTTGTGGTTTCTTTTGACTCAAATGCATGTAATATTTTAGGCAGAATTGTGTGAAAACACAACGGACATCCTCTAGGGATAAAGCCGTGGTACCACCTAACATTTGTTCATGGTTAAGGGTTTGAAAGTGTAGTTACTTCTTGTGTAGCTGGAACAAGGCCTCCAGAGTTTTACTTGACGATTACTACAGACTATCTGGGCAGGGGAGGCAATGATAACCTGGGCCTCTGAAAACTGCTAAAGCAAATTCATGATCCCAGTTCCCTAGACTAGCTTCTGAGCTAAACTTCACAATATCTGGGTACCTAATCAAAGTATTCAGATCGTGTGTTTGTTTTGGGAGATAAATTCTGCTGCTGCCCATGTCCTAGACAGAGGGAGGTTACTGGAGCCTTATCTGCATTTAGTTTGAGCTGCTTGCACTTTGCGATTCCTCTTCCTGTTGAATCTCTTCACGTAACTGCTGCTCTTAAGCAAGCCATCCCCTGGCCTCAGGTGCCCGCGCAGGAACTGCAGCAGGTTTGCAGGGATCTGTCGTCTCTTGTGGTAGATCCGACCCATCACAATGTATCTGCTGCCTGCAAGATAGAGATGTCTGTGTCATGAAGAAAGCACAGATTCATTTACTGCACTCACTCGAAAGGCAACAGGTTTATGAGTAGATGTGAAGTTGTGCCTTGCAGAAATAGATCCTGAGCCTGTGGCTCAGTACAGTGGCATGTGCACACTGAACTTCAGTGGGACTTGTGGGTTGTGCTTGCATGGAAATAATTATTTACTGTGTTGTACTGCAATTAGAAGCTCTTTGGGGGAAATGCTGGTATTTAGTGAACGTGCATTTAGAAGGAAAACTGGACTACTTACAAAGACACCAGATTAAGCTCCTGCATATAATTTTTTTTGGCAATCTTGAAAACTTGCGATCTTTTTGAAACTGGATAAGGTTAAGAAAGGACGATGCTGCTACCTGACTTCTTCATCCAATTGGTTCTCCTGAAAATTTAGACAAACTGGGAGGGAAAAAGCTCTCCAGTATAACAATAAATACTTTTTTCTTTTTTTCTTTTTTTTTTCCAAAATATCACAACAACCCGGGATAAGCCTATTATTAAACTAGGGCAGACTAAAACCGTGCTGCATGCAGAAAGTGTAGTGGAATAGATTTAGCTGGAATGATTTACCAAGTTTAAAGTCCAGACACGGTTTACTGCAGTTTAAAGTATCCACAACCAGAATGTGAACTCGAAAGAAGAAGCCATCAGGAGTAATATACAGGCGACTCATCTTGTATAATCCATCGCTGTTTACCAAAAGTGTAATCAAGTGGACTCCATTCCCCAGCCTTTCCATGTTATAAACAATTCCATTCACTGCTGTTTTAAGGGAAGAAGGAGGGGGGAAGAAAAGCAACCATCAGATTATGTGTCTTGGTTGCAACTCAGGGTATGTGTGAAGGCTCATTTAAAATGCTGTAAAGTAAGTGTTAGCAGAAATCATTTGGCTCAGTAGTGGGCAGTCTTGAAAATAGGGGTTGTTTCAAATAATCACATTCGATCAGAACATCAACTTAGTGTTTGTTGAGGAGTTGCTAACATTGTGCTTTAAGGGTCTGAGATGTTTTAGTGAAGTTTATAAAATGTATCAAAAGAAAGTGATGATTTTAGTACAGTTTTCCATGGTGATATGTAGAAAATGGACATAATTACCTAACAAAGTGAAATTTTCAAATTTAAAACTTCACAATGAAGTCCAAAGCTAACCTGCTAATAAAACGCCTCAGCTTTTGAAAGACCTGACTGCAGGAATCAGAAAACAAAAAACCTTTTAGGCAGGTAAGGCAAGTGGGTCTTTCATAACTGGCATTACACCTGCCCCACTGAGTGAGAGCTCAGATTCAGGCAATCATTCCTTAATCTGCACTGAAAGCGTAAAGAAATGAAAAGCTCTCTCTGATCACTGCAATGGAACCTTGGCTGATGTGTTGCTCAGACTGTCTTTTTCAATTTAAGAAATGAATGTTAAAGGCTGAAATGTACAAAGGTCAGGTCACTATAAGGCCTATGTTTGACAGGAATGCATGAAAGTGGTAAAAAATAATACAACATTTGTAGAAAGCACTTCCTGGCTTCTCCATTTAGAGAAAACAGATGTCTCATAACGTTGTTTATATTCTACAAATGGAAACATCTGTTACCACTAGGCATATATTTTGCTTATTTCTTAAAATACCGTGAGAAGAAATTGGTATCTATTTCACAACTTTGTAAGCACAAGGCAAGATTTCAGTCGGAAAATGCTTGCTCATAAACAGTCAGTTCAAAAATGCCAGGCTATTTTCTATGATCTGTAGCTCTATCAACTTGGACACAAGGACTACAAACATTGAATCCTATGGAACTTCAAGGAGAATCTTAATTTGAAACTTCAGCCCCCAAAATCACAAAGTTGTTCGACCTAGTAAGAAGTAAGTAACAAGGCTACAATGTTTAACCTTAACCTTAAAAATTGGTCTTTTCGGTTTGGTTGACTAGCAGCAAGAACAATGCCTTCCTCCCAGGAGTGGAAAGGAGAAGAAACAGAAAAAAAAGCAATTCCAGGCCAAGGTAGGGAAAGAGTAATCTAAGACTTGGTACCATTTGTCACAGTGCATTTATAAAGACCTGTGATGGGTCCCTTTAATGTACTTGGTAATTATTTAACATACTCAGTGAAACAGTATCTTAAAAGCAGAAATGAAATGTCAGAAGTAGATGAACAAAAGCAGCTACTGCTTTGTCTGTGTGGTTCCTGGAGAACACAACTTACCGAATTCGCTCAAGCAGTAGGCCTCCACTTCATCTCTCTCTTTCCTGCACTCGGTCAGACATGCCTGCTCTTTATCGCCATCTAGAACAGGCACATAGGCTGAGGGACAGCACGGGCCCTTTTGGGATATTTCATCCAAATTAGGCCACCCAACCTTTGGAAAGCTCAGGATATCCCTTGCCAAAGCAGGCTCTCCCCTTACCTTTCTTCAGCACACTGAAGTGGTACGGCAAGCTGGATGACTGGCGGTTGGTGATCCAGGAGGATTTGGTGACCTTCCTGAAGGGATCAGTGTGTTTATAGGGCATTATCTTCCATGGTCGGTTGAAGTGATCCAGCATGTTAGGATCATCTGACTCCACTGCTCCAGAGTCCGGAAAAGGATGAGCCTCCACTAAGGATGTCATCTTTAGGTAGGAGGATGCTGTGTGGTGGAAGTGAGCTGACACACTGTTGGCAGCCTCGGCCAGCCGTCTATCTGCGTGCTTTCTGTTGGCGTTGTTGAAGTCAAAAGAGGCAGAAGAAGGCCCCTCAGTCGGGCTCTCCAGAGGCAGGGCCCCTCCATACCGCAAGAGGTGTTTCCTCAGGCCCGTGGTGTTTTCTCGAGGAGGCTTGGTGCGTTTCTTTTTGTCTGATGAGAGAAAGGTGATTTTGGGAGGGTTTGGCCACTGCAGGTGGGTAGGAGGCAGAAGCCAGTGTTCAGTGTGATTCTCCCTGGCGCTGCTGGTGGCCCAGGCTGGCAGTTTGAGGTGGTCAGATGCAGCGTCCGCTGAAGTGTAAGCATATTTGCTGAGAGTCTGACTGGATTTCTCAGCGTAGGGCAGGGGTCCTACAAACAAAAAAAGGAGAGAGTGTATTAGCGGTTTAATTTTTTTATTTCATGTGCTTCTGAATGGGAAGCACCTGGCAGATTTGAGGCTCTAGTCTGTAAGTGAGCCCCTCAACAGTAAGACAATATAACCAATAAATAGTTCAACAGATCCAATATAGTAGAGCTCCTCATTCTTCTGTACTCCAACATGGAAGGCACAGTGCAGAGAATGCAGCTGTTTGAGCAAAACACAGGAGATTTGCATTTTTACTTTATTATTGTTGCAAATTAGAAACAGGACTTATAAACAAACCGTCTTCTCAAAAGCCTGAATCTCCTGGGAGCATCTGAGGAAACAAGGTTCATATTGCCATTTGGGATACTTGTTTAAAAGACCATGACAACAGAACTATTTGGTTTTCCCATCCATGGGATGCCTTATTGACAATGTCATCTGGACTGTTCAGCAGCTTTGGGCTTTGAATGCTACTGAAAAGATCTCTATCCACAGTTTTGGTCTCTGACTTTTGCGCTACAGAGCTGTATAGTAGCAGTACCATTGCCTGGTAGCTAGGCCATTGCTCCTGAGTAACAGGTATTTGAAGGCTTTTCTTCAGTTGAGAGGACAAGGGTTGTGAAAGAGAGGAATTGTCTGGGAATCTAGCGAAAAATGGAACAGCTTAATGACATTGTTCACACAAGCTGGACAGTCACCAAGACTTTCGTTTATACCTTCACCTTGATCACTTGGACCTCACAAAGCAAAATGACTTTCTGTTTAACCTGGGGAGAGAGAAATTTCCTGTTTCAGTTCATCTTCCTTTTACTTTAGTCCTTCACTGCATGCCTTTAGTTAGCCAGCAGAGTTTTAAAGCAGTTCACCCACACACAGCCGCTGTCTGGGTGTTCGCTGTCAGTGGTTAGCATCGTGTAGGAGGCTGATCCTAACTCCTTATGTGAAAAGAGATCTTTGACATACACAGATGAACAATGTCCTGATTTATCTTCTATAACTGATTCAACTGTTGATCTTGCCACTTCTCCCCCTTTGCTCTCACCAGCTGCTGTCATGGGAAAGATTCCCTGATATTTGGGCTGGCCACACGAAAAGTGAAAAGAATGTCCGTGAAGAAAGCGGTGGAAGAAGTCCAAGCTAAAGAAAGCAATAGGCAAGAGTGTGCTGGAGATGGTTCAATATGAAGCTGTGAACTCTGAACAGGTGTTCTGGACTTGTTTTTTTTAAGTATACTTTTCTACTACCAGTTTATCATGCCTTCCCAGTCATGGATTGTAACAAGAATTAGTTCATTTTTCTCTACTCGATCCATTCAGGACCTTGAAATTCATTCCCCTATGCCAGCATATTCCTATCTAGCCCTTGCAACCTAAGAAATACAACTGCAACGTAATCAGCTCCTGGACTTTTTCCCAATGGAATAAATGTATATCTTATTTCTGTACATGAATGAGATACTAAAAAAACAAAATTAGAAAAACAAACCTGTTTAGGACATCTTGCTGCAGGCACACGTGGCAGCACAGAGCATGTTGAAATAAATCAGAAATCTGAAGTTTACAGGTGAGGGGAAGGAGACTAAAAGGGAAAGGTCACATACCAATAAAAAGAAATCCATGAATATGCAAAAGCAAGTCAGACTTCAGCTGCAGAATGATGGCTAGCAGCATTCATGGCACCAGCTAACTGCCTGCTTTTGGCAGGTGCTCTTAATTCTTTCAAATGCTGACAAATCAAATATTGCAATTTATATTCTCATCCCACAAAACATGTTGAAATGTTTCTTTCTTGAGCCCTTATGTGATTACTGCTACCACTTGCTAAAAAGACTACAGTTGAAGAGGGCTGCTCAGGCAAGAATTTGCAGTAATGTGTTTAGTCTCCCCTGATACCAAAGGCAAATATGCCCCAGCCCCACTTTGAATGTTAACAGACTTACCGGCCACTGAGCTGGAAGATGATCTAACGACAAAGCAGAGGAGCCAGAACACTTTGGTTGTCATTTTGAAGTAAAGTTTTTCCAGATACAACATGAACTGGAGTCTTTTATGCCCTTCCCCCGATTCATGCTAATGAGAGGCAGCCTTAGGGGAAACAGGAATCACTCACTGGACAACCCACTGGAGCAAGACCAAGCTGCTGCCGTCCCTGCGAGCCTCCCACCAGCACTGCCTAGGAGGAATGTGCATGGACACCGCCTTCCCATATGTACACCCGTCTATACTGCCCCCAGTCACCTGGGTCTCTGTGAATAACAGAGGGATATGTGTTTTTAGCAACAGATTTTTATTTTAGAGGAGGGTCTTGCTTCCTATGGCATTTTATAGACAAAATCATACAGAGCAAATACAGTTTCTATGGATGTGGGTAGCTACAGGTGCTTTCCCCACTTTATAATGTGCACTTGACAGATGCTAGAACATGCATGACCTCTGCAATTCAGCCTCTGTATAGGATGTGCTCTACAATGAAACATATTTAAGTATTTCTGGCTGCCTCCAGTTATGCAGCTGGTAATCTCTTTTAGTTTAAGGAACCCTTTCCAGTGATTCTTTTCAGACTGAAAAATGTAGAAGTTACTGTCCATCCAAGGGCAAGCTTTGCAAGCTTAATTTTTAAGTCTGTATTTGCTAACATGAAGAACTCTGAAAATTTTCACACAACAAACCAACTCTGGTTTGGATTACTGAATTAAGTAGGCTTATTCCTATGTTCCCAACTGAAAACAGGTGACCTTATTGCTAGACAAGATTTCCATTGTGACAGTTTATGTCACTGGCTACTACTGTCATGAGAGTTAGTGAACGCATTCGTGCATTTAAACTGTGACAAAGAATTTTAAAAGTCTATAAAAGAAATATATCCCAGCTCCTGAAACTCATCCCTGGCAGAAAATCTGCCCATCATTAATGCCTTTGTCATGTGGTCCAGCTATTGCCTAGTTTAAACACTGCTTGTTTTGTACTGCCTTAATTAAGCGGTTTAATAAAAGCCTTAAAAGTACAGGTCTTTGTCTCAAGCAGCTACTGGTGAAGACACAGAAAATAAGCCAGAATGATATGCAAAATAAATGAAATTTAACACACTGAATAACAGATGTGTTAAAGTTTTTACTGAAGCATTTATTAATCCTTGTTTTCCAGCTATTTTAACCATTTTAATTATGAAAGTATTCCAACTTAGCTATTATGGAAATGAGACTTCAAACTAAGGATGAGACAGAGGTGAGCTTGTATGTTCTTTATGTGCCTCGTCGCCCACTCAACTGGTGCGTACACGTGGCAAGCAAGAGAAGTCAGGGGTGCAACAGACCCCTGCTGTTGAGGGTTGTGCTGAGGATGGATGGACCAATGAACAGATGGACGTGTGAGTGTCCTGCAGACCTTCTGTGCTCAAAGTGTCTTCTGTTTAAATTAACTGGTAGTGTAACTCAGTCCATATTAATGTCTGTATGAATTAGTTTCTCCAGACTCTGTACTTGGGCAGGACCTTGATTAAAGGGGCAGTAGGCACGTTTGCAGTATTTCTACCGTTCGAGAAGTTACAGGTACGCCAGCAGTAGCGGAGAGGGGAAAGCTTCCCGAGCAGGACTCCCTGCCCTGAAGAAAACAGCGGACCGACGGGGCAGCGGCCGCCTCTCCTGGCCCGGGAGGCCGCAGAGAGCTGTGCTGGCACCAGCAGCACATTTGCAGGCTCGGGTTCCCCTCCGCGTTTAACACCAGGGCTCTGAAGGGCCCCGACGGCCCGACCCCGGCACCCGCCCCCCTGCCGGCCCCCCCCCAGTTCCCCCCCC